>VXBD01006175.1:38398-50384 GCA_013399975.1 Indicator maculatus
AGTGCCTGAAGGGATCCTGCAGGAAGGCTGCAGAAGGACTTCTCCTGAGGGTGTCCAGAGCCAGGCCAAGGGGGAATGGTTTGGAGCTGAGGCAGAGCAGGGTTAGAGTGGAGCTGAGGAAGAAGTTCTTTGGTGTGAAGGTGGTGAGACTCTGGCACAGGCTGCCCAGGGAGGCTGTGGCTGCCTCCTGCCTGGGGGTGTTCAAGGCCAGGCTGATTGAGGCCTTGAGCAGCTGAGTCTGGCTGAGAGGTGTCCCTGGGCATGGCAGGGGTTGGAGGAGATGAGCTCTGAGGTCCCTTCCAACCTGAGCCATCCTGGGATTGAGAAGGAGAAACCAGGGGAAAGCCTCTCTGGAGAGTGACACTTGGAGCTTGTTGCCCTGATGTTCCCTTGCCCATTATAGACCTCCCTGCACTTTTGCCCTTCCTAGACTTAGAGATAATCCTGCCCCTGGCTGGAGATGCTGAGGGCTTAAGGGGCTGTATGAGGATCCCAAGATAGATGTGTGGGGTGAGTGATTACAGCAGGGAGCCTGAGGGCCTTGGTGGCTGAGGCTCCAAGCTCTGGATGTGTCACTTTCAATCTCAGCAGGCACAGGCTGGTGGCCAAGGAATTGCCTTGGCAGGAATAGTTCAAACTTGAGCAGAGCTGAGAGCTAAGCTGTGCTGAGCCCAGGAGGATGCCACCCTGTGCCACCAGGCCACCACCACCGTGTGGATTAAGTGGTGGCTGTTACGTCACCACCACCCCAGGCCCTGGAGGTGACCTCTGCAGTGAGACATCTGCCACTGGGCTTTGCTTTTAAAAACCTGAGGCTCTTGGCCCTGGCTGCTTTGTAGGAGCTCTGGGGTGCTCCAGGTCCTGGGTCACTGTCAGTGGAAATTCAGAGTCCCAGCAGGGTGGGGGCTGGAAGGGAGCTCTGGAGCTCACCCAGTCCAACCCCCCTGCTCCAGCAGGGCTCCCACAGCAGCTTGCCCAGGAGCACAATGGCCAGGTAGGTTTGGAAGCTCTCCGGAGAAGGAGACTCCACAACCTCTCTGGGCAGCCTGCTCCAGGCCTCCAGCACCCTCACACCAAACAAGTTTCTCCTCATTTTGAGGTGGAACCTCCTGGGTTCCAGTTTGTGCCCCTTGCCCCTTGTCCTGTCCCTGGGCACCGTTGAGAAGAGTCTGGCCCCAGCCTCTTGCCCCCCACAGGTCCTTTAGCTCTTGCTGAGCATTGCTCAGGTCCCCTCTGGGGTTGCTTTTTCCCAGGCTCAGCAGCCCCAGGGTTCTCAGCATCTGTCTTGGAAACATCCAGGAGCTGCTCTGCCTGACCTCAGAGGCTTGAGGCTGGTCTTCAGAGGGTGTCCTAGGGGGCCAGATGCTGTACCAGGGCAACTCCTGTGGGCCACAGGGAACTTGATGCCTGATCCACCCCCGTCTGACTGAGACAGGGTTGGGGGGGGAATGCTTCTGGACTGATCCTGCTGGGAATTTCTGTGACCAACCCATGGTGACCTCCCTGGGCTCCAGGTCCTTGTGGAGGTAGCAAAGGAGCCTAGCCCCTGAGGGGCTATGAGGGTAACATTCCTGTAACTGAGGGTAACTGTTACCTGCCCCCCTCCAAAGGGTGCTGGGACACCTAGGGGCAGTGAGGTGGCCACATGCAGCCTGGGGAAGTGTTGGTGTGGGTGGGTGGCAAACCACCACTGTGCCTCTGAGGGGGTGGGAGAGGCTCTCAGCTTGGACAAACCTCTGTGGTGCCTGCAGGACCTGGGGCAGTACAGCCTGGAGAGAAGGCTGAGAGGGGACCTGAGCAATGTCTATGGATATCTGAGGGGTGGGGGTCAGGAGGAAGGTGCCAGGCTCTCTGTGGTGGTGCCCAGGGACAGGACAAGGGGCAATGGGCACAGGCTGGAAGCCAGGAGGTTCCACATCACTGTGAGGGGAAACTTGTTTGGCGTGAGGGTGCTGGAGGCCTGGAGCAGGCTGCTCAGAGAGGTTGTGGAGTCTCCTTCTCTGGAGGCTTTCCAGCCCCACCTGGATGTGTTCCTGGCTGCCCCTGCTCTGGTAGGGGGGGTTGCAGTGGATGAACTCTGGAGGTCCCTTCCAACCCCTGCCATTCTGTAGGGGTTGAGGCCAAGCCTGCTGCTGCAGAGGGCTGTCAGGTCACAGTTCTGTGTGCCTCGCCAGAGGCTGCTGGCTGCACTTTGGTGTCTCTGCAGGGGCAGCTCCAGCAGAGGCTCTTCCTGCTGGTCACAGCTTTCCTTCTCTTCTCCAGCTCCACTCCTGAAGACATTCAGCTTCCTGGGCTTTGAAATGGTGAGGCCTGGCCACCCCTCTGTCCCATCACGGCCAGATGTGATGTTCATGGTGTACCCCCTGGAGCAGAACTCTTCCTCTGACGAAGAATAGCTGCAGCTGGGGGCCCCTGGGCGAGCCAGAAGCGCTGTGGAGGGGAGAGAGGCCTCCAGCTCCTGTGCTGCGGAGCTGCTGCTGGCCTGGCCCTGCCTTGCTCCTTGTGTGTCCTCAGAGCTGACTCCCATCCAGTGTCCTGCCTCCAGAACTCGCTCTCCATGCCTCTCATCACCAAACAGCACCTGGAAGATGTTTCTGGACTGGCCTAGGAGCTGCTGCCCTGCAGCTTCTGGGGGCTGTCAGCCTGGGGGTGCCCATGCCCGGCGGGCACAGCAGCAGCAGCGCCTGGCCATCTCTGCTGCCCTGCTGGACCTTTCCCCCTTGCCCAGCAGGCTCCCCTGCAGCCCCCCCTTCTGAGCTGGCACCCAGGAGCCCAGCAGGGGGCTTGGGTTGGGGGCTGGGCGCATGGAGGACACTCAACCTTTAACACTATGCTGGACCCTGCAGGGCCTTGCCCTGGGGTGCCTGAAGCTCTTTGGTCTAACCTGGGTTGGGGTTTGGGTTTGGTTGGGTTTTTGTTTTGTTTTTTTTTTTTTTTCCCTCTGTTGTTTTTTTTGGTCCTTTTTAAACTTCTTGCTCTTCCAGCTTCTGTTTTAAGCAGTCTTAACTCTGTTCAATGTTCCCACTGCACTATCACAGCATTCAATAAAAGGGGCATTCGAGATGAACTTCCCCCAGCTGGGGCTGCTTCTTTGAGAGGAACAGAGCCTCTGCTGGGCCTCCCCTGCTGCCAGAGGCTCAAGTGAGCTGCACCTCCCTACCCCCCTGCTCATCCTGACTGACCTTGCTTGGGAAGCTTGCTCTGCACCCTTCACTTGCAGGCCTAACTGCAGAGCTCTGGCTGGAGGCCATGCCCAGGGCTCCCTCCTAGGCTGACCTTGCCCTGGCCAGGGTGGTGCCAGGTGTAGGGATGTGCAGAGGATGTTCTGGGGGAGGTGGTGATGGGACAAGGAACAGCAGCTTTAAAGCGAACCAGGGGAGGTTTCCATTAGGTATTGGGGAGAAATTCTTCACGGGGAGAGTGGTGAGACACTGGCACAGGCTGTCCAGAGGAGCTGTGGATGCCCTCTCCCTGGAAGTGTTCAGTACCTGGGGCTCTGACCTAGTGTGAGGTGTCCCTGTACATGGCAGGAGGTGGAACTGGATGATCCTTGAGCTCCCTTTCACCCCTGACAGTTCTCTACGATTCTGAGTGTGGGGAGCCATAGGCCCTCCTCTGGGGGGAGACATTTCCTTCCCTGCCTGTGGTTGTGCTGGGCCAGAGCCAAAACTTGCTCACACCTCCACCCAGGGAGGGGTGCAAGGCAGGCCTGTGGCCACCACCTCTGCTCTTCCTCCTCACCTTTCCAGAGTCCAGACCAAAGGGGATTGTGTGGGGGGCAGCTGTGTCTGGCAGCTCTGCTGGGTGCTCTCCCAGCCTGGGGGCTCTGGTGGTAGCTGCTGGTTCAACCCTGCCCATTCTCTGCTGGAGACTGAGGCTGTGCTCTTGTGGTTCCCTGTGGCTGGCCCCTGGCCCCTTGCTCTGGAAGGCCACAGAAGGATGTTGTGTTTGTCAGCTCTGCCTGCCTGCCCTGGGGTGCTGTGCTCTGGAGGGTCTTGCTGGCAGCTCAGCTGAGCCATCCCATAACCATCGTGGTCAGTGCTGGCTGTGTGGGGCGAGGGCTGGGATCTGTGTCAATAAAGCAGCTCAAAGTTTGTGTCTCTCTCCCTCCTTCCCCTCCAGTGAAGTGCAGAGCTTGGTGGCTCTGCTCCCTCCTACAGGGGCACAAAATCCCACGAGTGGTGTAATGGGGAAGGGAGTGGGGGCAGTGCTGCGCTGTGCTGATGGGAACAGCTCTGCCCTGCCTTTTATTGTGGGGCCATCAGCCCCTCCAGTTCTGGCTGCAGCTCTGCCCAGGCATTGCCCTTCCTGCCCTCACCCCAGGCATGCATCAGGGACAGAGGTCTGGGAGCTGCTCCCTGCCTGACCTGCAGTCTGCCTTGGGAGAGGCCTTCCCAGGGCTGGAGCTGCCACCCTTGCCTGGGCTGTAGGATGCCTCCTGGGGTGTTTCTGCATGCTCCAGGACCCTGCTGCCACCCCATGGTGCTCCTCCACTGGCACATCCCTCGTGTGCTGGGGTGGGCAGCACTTTGCTCCTTCCTGACTGGTAAACTTGACCAGCAAGGTGCAAGGTTCTCATCACAGGAGCCTGGAGCAAGGAGGAGCTCCTCAGCTCTGCGCTGCTGGGGCTGCTTCTGTGACAAGCAGCAAGCACTCTCCTGCCCTGGCTCAAGCAAGTGTGGCCACATGTAGAGGGCTCAGGTCCCTGTCCTCAGGAAGACCCTCCTGAAAATCCAGAAGGTGCCTCTGATTTCTCCGAGTGCTGCCTCCAGCACAGGCCAGCTCCACTGTGAAACCAGAGAAGCCAAGCTCTGCCCTGTGCCCCTTGAGCCCCTCAGTTCCTTCCCCAGACGGAGCTCCCTGGGGTGTTGGAGACCTGCCTGGCACAGGACAGGACCCTAGGTAGGAGTTCTGACCCACACTGGCTGTGGGTCCACACTGGGCCATGGTCTAATGGCTGTGGTGGTGGCAGGTCAGCAGCTGGACTTGACAACCTTGGAGGTGTTTTCCAGCTGAGCCAATCCATGGTTCTAGGGCTGAGTCACAGAGCCACAGAATGGGTTGGGTTGGGAGGGATCTCAGAGCTCAGCCAGCTCCAAGCCCTCCCATGGGCAGGGACACCTCCCACCAGCCCAGGCTGCTCAAGGCCTCATCCAGCCTGGCCTTCAGCACCTCCAGGCAGGAGGCAGCCACAGCCTCCCTGGGCAACCTGTGCCAGTCTCTCCTCAGCCTGTCAAGAATTTCTTCCTCCTCTCCAGTCTCCATCTCCCCTCTCCGAGCTCAAAGCCATTGTCCCTCATCCTGGCACTCCCAGCCCTTGTCCAAAGTCCCTCCCCAGCTCTTGGAGCCCCTTTCATGATTCTACGATCTCAGCACTCTCTCAGATGACCCAGAGATGGGGACTCCCCCTGCTCTTCCCCACCCAAAGAAATAAAACCTCACTGGCCACAGTTTTTGGGGGAGAAAGGACCAGAACTTCGGGGAGAAGGGAGGGGAGCAGAAAAAAAAAGCAAAGCCACCCTCACAGGTTTGTGATTGTCTCTTAAAAAGATTTATTGTCTGTCCCCGCCCCTGCGGGGGGGCAGGAGCACACTGGCTATGTATATATTTATATTTATATTTATATAAAACCCGGGGGCTCAATGTACACTTTACAGAGGGGCCGCGGGGGGGACTCCACCCAAACCCAACACAGCAGCGCCGAGGGAAGCAGAGCCACAGGATACCAACAGGGGGCGCCCCGGCCGGCCGCCTGCGGGGCACAGCGGGCAGCAGCCGGGGAGGGCACCCGCAGGGGCTGGGTGGGTTGTTGGGTGGCAGGGTCAGGGTGCCAGCCCCACGGGCGAGACCTGACCAGGAAAACCCAGAAAACATCGAACCTCAAACCTATTCTGCACAAACCGGGGTGGCATTGAACATCTAAAGGGACACTCAACTGGGAAGCTGCCCCGACCCTCCCTGCTCCAGCTGCCAGCACAGCCTGTGGCACTCCACCACCCCCTGCCCAGCCCAGTCCAGCGCCCTCCTCCAAGCTCCTGGAGCTGCTGGTGTGCCCTGGCCATGCTGGGAGCCAGGCTCTGCCAAACTAAGCAGGGCTGGAGGTAGGAGGTGCTGGCAGGATGCTCCTCCGTGGGTGGGTCTGAGGGCTGCCCTCATCACCTCCGGTGCCCAGCCCGGCGCCCGCATGTGGCTGCACAACAGGCACGGGGCGGGGGGGGTCTCGCTGCCGCTTGGCATTGCCGAGGGGCACAGCCCGGGCCGCAGGGCCTCAGCTCGTTGCAAGGACAGCGAAGAGCAAAAGGAGCCAAGGGGAGGCAGCTGGGCCCGGCCCACCCTGCCGCCAACCCGCGGCCAGCCCCGGCCAGCGCCTCCTTCCCAACTGGGTAAACTGGGACCGGGGGAGGAGCGGGGAAAGAAAACAAAACCCAAAACAACAGCTTTCAAACAATGGCTTTTTACAGTATGTACAAAGCATCCCAGTACAGCAGCCCTGGCTGCGACACGGACAGACACACAACCGAGCCCCNGCCGGAGCGGGACCCAGCATAGCACCAAGTGCCTCTGGCAGAGCCTAAGTGTGCTTGTTCCTCGGTGGGCTCTGCCCACGGCCTGGGGAGGCTCCTTAAAAGCAGCAGGTGGCTGTGAAGGGGAGCTGCAGCACTCCGACACCCCCCACCCCGAGCAGCAGGCACTGCCCTGGGGTTCAGGGCATACTTGCCGGGGGTGGGGGTAGGGGAAGGGCTGGGGGGGTTCCGAGTCACAGCTCCGAAACCAGCTTGGAAGCCACGGGCAGGGCTGGGCGGTGCAAGGCACTGGGGGGGTGGAGGAACTCTGGCAGCTGGCTGGGTGAAGGACACAGCCCCTAGCTCTGTGCCCAGCTGCCCCCAGCCCCACCAGGCCCAACTGCCTGGGGAGGGAGGGGCCAAGGGCAGCCCCCAGCTCCCCAAACCCCACCTCCACCCACCGGCCACACGCTGACAGCTGCTGCCCACATGGGCACAGAGCAGCAGCTGCCATGGGGTGCAGGAGCACCCGTGGGCCTAGCACAACGGGCACCCCACGTGGGGCATGTCCCTGCCCTCTCCAGCCAGGCTGCCACCCACACCCCCAGGCTGGCAGCAGCCCCCCCCAGCACCCGCCTGGGCTCCAGCCGAGCCACCCCTTCCTTTCCTGAGACCGCGACCTCAGGGCAGGCTCAGTCCCACGCTGCCAGCCCTGCACTGCCAGCCCCGCGCTGTCAGCCCCACTGAGGAGCTGGCAGGAGGCTGAGCCCCTGCCTGCCACCAGTCCCAGGGTGAAACAGCAGCTTGCAGAGACACAGCCAGGCCCCAGCTCCGTGGAGCAAGCTCAGTGCTTCTGTTTCCTCTTCACATGCACCAGGCGGGCGAGTCGCCCCCGGCCCCGGTGCCCAGCACAATAAATACCCCGCGGGCACCGGGGGTCTGTGTGTGTCCAGCGGGGGTGGGTGGGTGGTGCAGGGGGAAGAGAGCCTGCCTGGGCTCCCGGCAGGAGCTGGAGCCCGCAGCGAACACCATTCAACTGATGTCTGAGGAGTCTCCGGCGTGGCCCCATGTGAGCCAGTCACATGTCTCGTCCTGCCCAGGCGTCTGCTGCCCTCACGTCCTGCCACGACCCAAAGTCAAGTCAGCCCCGGGGCCACGGGCGAGCCCCAACCACTCCCCGAGCACCCATCCCGGCCACCTCTGCCCCGGGGCAGTGCGGGGTGGCTCTGGGGTTCAGTCTTACCGTTCTCACCTCCGGGGGGGTGGGTAGAGGGAGGGAGCGGAGCCTTGCTGGCTGGCAACGATGGCTGTGGAGGAGAGACCTGCGGAGGAGAAGCGGCGTCAGGAGCCAGTGTGCCCACAGTGGGCACCCAGCCGTGCCAGGGGGCCAGGAAGAGCTGGGTTTGGTGACAGCGAAGCTCAGCACCAGGCCTCAGCACCAGCCCAGACGTGACTACAGCTCCCGGAGCGCTCCCGGCCTGGCGCCAGGGCGGGGCTGGGCTCTCACCTGTTGCATAGGGCAGGTTGTACTGCGCGGGCAGCAGCGAGTAGCCGAGGTGGTGGTGGTGGTGGTGGGTGGAGAGCAGGCGCTGGGAGGGGGAGGTGCGAGGCCGCTCGGCGTTCCGCTCCCCCCCGCCCGCCGCCCCCACGCTGCTGCAGCCGCTGCCGCCCCCCACCACCCCGCAGCCGCCACGCTCCCGCTCCTGGGGAGGCTTCTCGCTGATCTGGGGAGGACAAAGAGAAGCACTGAGGGATGCTGCCAGCGCCCCCCCGGGCCCTGTGCCAGCCACATGGGGCTGCCCCATTGGGATCCCCCCGTATCCCTTCCACCCCTCACTCCAGGAAGGACATTGAGGGGCTGGAGAAGGGCAACAAAGCTGGGGAGGGGTCTGCAGAACAGGGCTGGGAGGGAGCTGGGGAAGAGGAGGCTAAGGGGAGACCTCATTGGCCTCTACAGCTCCCTGAGAGAAGGCTGCAGTGAGGTGGGGATTGGGCACTTCTCCTAAGGAACAAGTGACAGGACAAGAGAATGGCCTCAAGTTGGCCCAAGGGAGGTTCAGGTTGGCCATGAGGAACAATTTCTTCCCCAGAAGGGTTGTCAAGGCCTGACCCAGGCTGCCTGGGGCAGTGGTGGAGTCCCCATCCTTGGAGGGATGCCATGGAGATGTGGTGCTGGGGACCAGGGTTTAGTGGTGCCCTGGCAGTGCTAACAGCTGGACTCCAGGATTTTGAAGTTCTTTCCAACCCAAAGGACTTTATGGTTCTTTCTTCTGTGCCTTTGCCTACAGGCTCTCCACAATGCTGCTGGGCCATGACAGCTGGAGACCAGCTTAAAAGCAGTGGGGAGGATGCAGGTCCTGTCTGAGGGCAGCTCTCTCCTCACTGTGTCAAAGTTCCACTTCCCAGCTCAGCCAAGGAGGACTTTGTGCTCCTGCACTGTGGGGGGAAGGAGACAACCCCTGCGACCCACCCACCAGCTCCAGGGCTGTGGACAAGTGTCCCCTGGTGGCTGCAGGGCCTGGAGGAGACCCAGTGCTTCCCTGGGCCAGCCCTGCCCACAGCTTTGGCTTCTCCATCCCCAAGGGGTCACGTGCTGGATCACCCCATGGCCCCAAGGCTCCTTCCTATGGCAGCAAGCACAGCAAAACCCCGGGGCAGGCAGAGCTGCCAGCGGCTGGCTCCAGGATCCGGGAAGCCTCCTGAAGCTGAGGAACAGAGCTGGGCACAGCAAATGCCCTCCTGAGCCTCACCGTGGGCGATTTGCTCTTGTAGTGGCTGGCATGCTGCTGCAGGATGTCCAGGGCCTTGGACTCCGAGCTGGGCTTGCAGCTGACGCTGGGGCTGGCACGCGACTTGTCGCCGTCATCGCTCCCCGACGCCTTGCTGCCGTACGGGGAGAAGGAGTAGCTGGAGGGGAGGTATGACCCTGGGGAGGAGAAGAGGCAGTCAGGACAGCAGGAGGTGGCACAGGCGTGCCTGGGCGGCAGGGTGGGAGCACACTGCCCCGGCCCTGTGCCCCACGGGGCGCTGCCCACCTGGGTAGTTCTGCATCATGACGGTGGGCATGGGGCGGTAGCTGGGGTGGCTGGGGTCGTAGGACTGGCTGTAGGAGTAGCCATGCATGTAGGGGATGTAGGACTGGTGCTGCGTCAGGGGTGAGGACACCGGCACGTGGACGCTGGGCCTAGGGTCCTTGCCCACCATCCGAGCCTCCTCGGTGGGGGTCAGTTTGCACTCGGAGCTGCTGCTCTCCTTCCCATCCTCCTTGGACGCAGCTTCTTTGCTTCGAGTCCTTTCCTCCTTCAGCTTCCGGTCCCTCTCCTCCTTCCACCGCTCGTCCTCCGTCTTGATGTCCGAGTACTTGGCCGGGTACACGTAGGTCCACATTCGGGGCTCAGCTTCCTGCAAGAGCCAACCATTGGTTTGCCTGTTTCAAACCTAGGCTGAATTTGAAGACTGCCAAACCCCCCTCCCCTTCCCTGGGCTCTCCTCAGCCCATCTGTGGCCTCCCAGCCCCATCCCTTTACCAGCCCCCAAGGGGACCTCACGGAGTCCCACCAGAAGCAGAGGACAGAGATGGATATTCTCCAAGGGGACAGCCTCAGCAAAGCCCTTGCAGTGAAGCCACAGTGAGAGGCCTCCTGCAGGATAAAGCTGGGGGGCAGGGCTCCCATTACCTGTCTGTACCAGAGCACAGGGTCCACCTCCGCCTGCCGGCCACACTCAGAGCCAGCCTTGGCTTCAGCAGCCTCCTTGCCCAGGTGTCCGGCCTCGCTCAGCTTCACCTTGAGTCCCTCGGCCACCTGGCTGCTGGACAGCTTCGAGGAGTCCTCCAGCTTGGGGATGATGACAGATTTGGCCATGTCTGGAGCTCCCTGCTCCTTGGCCTTGCTCAGCCCTGACTTGACGAGGTCCGTGAGGCTCGGGGCTTTGGTGAGCGTTGGGGGCATGGGCGGCTTCTGCTTCCACTCCTCTTTGAGTGCCGCCTCCCTCTCCTTCAAGCCCAGCTCTGCCTTCTTCTCCAGGCCTCGCTGCTGCTGCTGCTGCTCCAAGCTCTGCCGCTGCTTCTGCTGCTCCTCGTACTGCTGGCGGTAGGCAGGGTTGGTGCTGAGCAGGTGAGCGTGGTAGCCCTGCTCGCTGTAGCCGTAGGGCGGCACGTAGGCATACTGGTTGTAGTAGAGAGACTGCATGTACATGTTGGGGCGCTGCTGGATGACTGAGGGCTGCTGGCTGGAGCCCCCCAGCTCTGCCTTCTTTTCCTCGCAGCCTTCGCTCTTCACCTTCGCCTCGGGGCTCTCCTGCTCCTCATCCTTCTTCAGCTTCAGGGCCTGTGTCTCGGCTGCTGCCTGACTGCTAGGGTTCAGGGGCCCGGGGCTGGCCTGGGGGTAGCCAGGGGAGTAGTAGGTTTCGAAGCCTTGGTAGTAGGGAGACTCCTTGCTCTGTGGCTGGGGGGGAAAAAGAGCTTTCTTGGCGCCTTCCTTGACCAGCTGCTCCGGATCCTTGCCCTTCAAGCCCTCTAGCTTGCCCTCCCCATCCTCCCCCGCGTCGGAGATGTCGGAGTAGGCAGGGCTGTTGGTCTTCACCGAGCTGGCCTCGGCCCCGTTCTGGGTGACGACGTGCAGCGGGGTCATGGGCTGGGCCGGGGCAGCGCTCTCCAGTCTGCTGGCACCGCCGATGGAGGGGCTGGGGGCGTTGTCGGTGAAGCTGTAGATTTTGTCTGCCTCGGCCTTGATGCTGGCCAGCCGGCTCTGGTGGGGGTCAGAGGAGCCGTTCAGCAGCCCCTCGCCTTTGCCCCCCAGCTCGCTGGACTCCCCCCGGAATGGACTCTTGCCTTCCTCCGCCCTGCAGGTCTTGCCGGGGGTCAAAGGGTTTTCCAGCTCCTTGGGCTCCTTCTTCTTCTTGTCCTTCTTCTTCTTCTCCTTGGAAGGGGTGAGGGCAGGGTTGACCGCAAAGGGCTCCCCCATCACCGTTGGCTTGGGTTGGATGGGTTTGAGCTGAGGGCTGTTGGGCATGTTCTGCACCACGGTGGTGGTGAGGCCGGCGGAGGAGCCAGGGCTGGCTGTGGTGAGGGTGGCAGTCTGGAAGGTGTAGATGGGCTGGGGGGGGATGGCCGGCGCGATGGGCCTGGCGGCCTTCAAGCTTTTGGAAGGGACCTTCTCCGCCTTGGCCCCAGAAGCCTTCTTCGCCTTGTCCTTCTCCACGCAGCGCTTCTCCAGAGGCTCAAAGCCGTCGTTGCTCGTCTCGTCGGCCACGCAGGGGCCGTCCTCAGAGCCGTCGTTGGACAGGGCGCCCGGGTCCGTGTCTCCCTCTCCGCCCAGCTTCTTTTTGCACTGGACCTTAGCGCCGAACTTGCTGGAGGGGGAGGGGCTGTGGGGCTCCATCAGGCGCACCTTGGGGGTGGCAGAGCGGGCGGGCGACAGGGAGCCCTTCTGGGCGGCGGCGGCGGCGCCGTTGCAGCTGCCGCCGTCGGCGTGCAGCGAGGG
>VXBD01006175.1:59338-76368 GCA_013399975.1 Indicator maculatus
ACACCCACTGCCTTCCACACCCACTGCCTTCCACACCCACTTCCTGGCACACCCACTGCCTGACACACCCCAGCCTTGCACACCCACAACCTGTCACACCCACAACCTGGCACACCCAAGCCTTGCACACCCCAGCCTTGCACACCCCCAGCCTGGCACACCCAAGCCTTGCACACCCAAGCCTTGCACACCCAAGCCTTGCACACCCCCAGCCTGGCACACCCACTGCCTGGCACACCCACTGCCTGGCACCAGGAGCAGGCACAGACCCCAGCCCCCTCCCAGCCTCACTGTTCTGGGTCTCTTTGGCCAGTGCAGCCAAGGGCTGACCAGCCAGCAGCCTGCTCCCTTCAGCCAGAGGAGCTCCAGCAGGCACTGCCACTTCCAGCCTCTCCTGCCCCATGCCACCACAGTGAGCAGCTCCAGTGTGCCCTCTCCCCACCAGCTCCCTGCCCTGCATCCTCAGCAGCACAAACACCATCTGCAAGAGGAGCAGTGGGAGAGAGAAGTCTCCAGGCAGTGGAGCAGGAAGCAGGACACTGTTCACCCAGCAGCTGCTCCCAGCTCCTCTGGGGGTGGCTGCAGGCAGGGGACATGAACGTGACCCCCCCAGAGATATCAGCTCTGCCAGGGCAAGTGGCTGCACCTCCTGCCTGCAGCCCTGCCCCTGTCCTCCTGCATCCCTCCTCTCCTCAGAGAGTTTGTCAGAGCACACCTGCCCCACTGAGCCTTAGAGACGACCTGCAGGTGCCAGGCAGCAGTGGTTGGACCACAAGGTCTGCTCTTGCCAGCAGGACAGCTTGAGTTGCACAGCTCCTCTCCTCACACACCACCTCCCACCTGCTCAAGCAGCAGCAGGTCTTGCCCAAGGGCCCAGCCCCAGCTCTTCATCACTGCCTTGCCACCAGGGCTGCTGCCTTAGTGCAGCCCCTGTGCCTGGAGGGGATGGGTTTGGCAAAGCACAGCCCCAGGAGCCTGCTGGAGAGCAGGGCTGCCTTCCTGTGGGCAAACCACCCCCAGGACACAGCAACCTCATCTGGGCATTGCCAGGGCAGGAGGGAGGCTGCAAGGAAGCAGGAGGCTCCTGTGAAGACTCCTCAATGCCAAACCCAAAGCAAGGCTCCAGGGTTAAAATGGCCAGAGAGGGCCTGGCAGGGCTGCAGGGGGTCAGTGGGCAGCAGTGGAAGGGCCTGGCAGGGCTGCAGGGGGNTGCTGGAGAGCAGGGCTGCCTTCCTGTGGGCAAACCACCCCCAGGACACAGCAACCTCATCTGGGCATTGCCAGGGCAGGAGGGAGGCTGCAAGGAAGCAGGAGGCTCCTGTGAAGACTCCTCAATGCCAAACCCAAAGCAAGGCTCCAGGGTTAAAATGGCCAGAGAGGGCCTGGCAGGGCTGCAGGGGGTCAGTGGGCAGCAGTGGAAGGGCCTGGCAGGGCTGCAGGGGGGCAGTGGGCAGCAGTGGAAGGGCCTGGCAGGGATGCAGGGGGTCAGTGGGCAGCAGTGGAAGCTCAGGTAGGGAGCTGCAAGTTGTGAGTGCATTCAGCTGCCCTGCAGCCTGCAGCAGCAGCCCCAGCACAGCCCAGGAGGGTTAATCACAGCCTCACCAGCGTAGGTCACAGCCTGGGCTGCATTCTGCAGCGCTGCACAAACTGCAGCTGGGATCCTCAGCAGTCAGGCTGCTCCCTGGGATTCCACATCTCACCCTGCACTGGCACCAAGAGGGCCTCCTCCTGCAAGCAGGGCACACCAGGCACCTCTCCTGCTCCCCAGAGCACAATCCAGAGGCCCAGGGTGGCTGTCTGAGGGTGAGGGCAGAATGGGGCTGCCCTGCCTGGGACACATCCAAGGCAGGCCTGGAGCCATGCTAGAGGAAGAGGCAGCAGGATCCATGCTCCTGAGCTCCTGCCCCTGAGCTCCTGCCCCTCTCTTATCTCCAGTGCCATGGGTTTGCATCCTCCTGTTGTATGGAGCAGGGGCAGGAGATTAACTCCCTGCTGGCTGCCAGACACCTGTGAGGGGCTGAGGCAGCCCTGGGTGCCACAGGGCAGCTCTGCTGGCCATTGGCAGGCACTCACCCCCTCCACCAGCCCAGAGGCCAAGGGAGATGCTGGCACTGGAACTGCTGGGCAGCACTTGCAGCCCTGAGCTGTGCTTCTGCACCTCCTCCAGCTAGTGAGGCCAAGCCAGTGTGGATCTCCAGCTGCTCCAAGCAAGACCTGTGCCCTCCAGGCTCCCAGCTCCAGCACATCAGCCTGGAGAAGAGAAGGCTGCAAGGAGACCTCAGAGCTGCATTTCAGTACCTGAAGGGGAGCTCCAGGCAGGCTGGGCAGGACCTGTTCAGAAGGGGCTGTGGGGATAGGACATGGGGCAGTGGTTTGAAACTGGAGCAGGGCAGAGTTAGGTTGGACATCAGGAGGAAGCTCTGCACAGTGAGGGTGGGGAGACACTGGAACAGGCTGCCCAGGGAGGTGGATGAGGTCCCAGCACTAAGATCAGCCTGGATGTGTCTCTGGGCAGCCTGCTCCAGCTGGAGGTGTTCCCTGCTGAGTGCAGGGGTTGGACAAGATGATCTCTGGGGTCCCTCCCAACCCACTGCAAGTTGTGAAGCTGTGAATGCCATCCCCAAGCAAACCTCTTGGTGCCTGCAGGCCCTAACTGCCCCCTGCAGAAGGAAAATGTTTCTCCTTCCTTGCTGGGTAGGCTCTAGGGGCACACATTGGTGACCACAGCTGCAGCTCCCCTGCCACACTGCTGTGAAGCTTTCCTGCAGCAGCAGCTCCTCTGCCACACTGCTGTGAAGCTTCCCTGCTGCAGCAGCTCCCCTGCCACACTGCTGTGAAGCTTTCCTGCTGCAGCAGCTCCTCTGCCACACTGCTGTGAAGCTTTCCTGCAGCAGCAGCTCCCCTGCCACACTGCTGTGAAGCTTTCCTGCAGCAGCAGCTCCCCTGCCACACTGCTGTGAAGCTTTCCTGCAGCAGCAGCTCCTCTGCAACACTGCTGGGAAGCTTCCCTGCTGCAGCAGCTGCCACCCAGTGCTGCCAGCCTGTGAGAGGCCTTTGTGCTGGCAGAGCTTTGCCCATCACGAGGAACCTGCTGTCAGCAGCCATGGCACGAGTGGCAGCCAGCCAAGCCCTGGCAGCTGCCAGCACAGGAGCTGCTCCCTGGGCACAAAGCCAGCAGCAGGGAAAAGGCCCAGGCTGGGCAAGTCCAACCTGCCCCTCCTCACAGCCCTCCCTGCAGGGTGGGATGGGGCACCAGGGTGGGATGGCAGTGTGGGGGCACACAAAGCAGCTCCTGCCATCTTGGGGCTGTGCCAGAGCTGCCTCCTTAACAGCAGGCCCTGTGCAGGGGATGTCACAAGCAGCACTTAGCAAATGGGAGATGGAGAAGAGGGCAGGACAAGAACCAAAGCACCAGGCCAGAGCTGCTGCCAAGCCCTCAGCCACTCCCAACACTCAAAGCCAACCAGGTCAGGATACTGCACTTCAGCGCAACAAAAGCCAACAGGGACCTCAAAAACCCAAAGAGCAAGCAGCAGAAACTTGTGGGGCACCTGGAAGGCCAGAGAGGAGGCAAGACACCCACAGAGCTGCACTCCCTTTGTCACCAAGGAGCTCCTTGCTGCAGCATCACTTCAGAGCACTGATGTGCCCAGGGTGGTGCTGGGCATCACATGTACCCCCTGCTGATGAGCTGCACAGGGCAGTGGCCCCATGACCTCCTCTGGAAGGGACTTCCCACTCCTGCAAATGCAGAGGGACAACCACAGCCAACTCTCAGCTGCTGTGTCCCACGGACCAAAAGTGCTCTGCAACAGGAGCCCTTGCTTGAGGTTGCAGCCAACACTTTCCACATCACTGCACAGCTCAGCCCAGTGCCTGGGAGCTTGACAGGCTCACAAACTCACAGATGTCAGGGGTTGGAAGGGACCTCTGGAGATCTTCCAATCCAACCCCGTGCCAGAGCAGGAGCATAGAACCCAGCACAGGTCACACAGGAACACATGAGACAGGGCTGCAAAGGCTCCAGAGAAGGAGACTCCACAACCTCTCTGGGCAGCCTGCTCCAGGGCTCTGAGACCCTCACACTCAACAAGTTCCTCCTCAGGTTGAGGTGGAACCTCCTGTGCTGCAGTTTCCATCCATTGCTCCTTGTCCTATCCCAGGGCACAGTGAGCAGAGGCTGTCCCTGTCCCTTCCCTCCTGACCCCCAGCCCTCAGCTATTGAGAGACATGGAGCAGATCCCTCTCAGCCTTCTCCTCTCCACACTAACCACCCCCAGGGCTCTCAGCCTCTCCTCCCCAGGCACTGCTCCAGGCCCTTCAGCAGCCTTGGAGCCCTCTTTCCAGCAGCTCCCTGTCCCTCCTGAACTGGGGAGCCCAGAGCTGGATGCAATATTCCAGGTGAGGTCTCAGCAGGGCAGAGGGGAGGGGGAGGAGAACCTCCCTGGCCCTGCTGGCCACACTCCTCTGAATGCCCCCCAGGACCCCCTTGGCCTTCTTGGCCCCCAGGGCACATTGGGTCCCATGCAGAACTTGCTGCCCACCAGCACTCCCAGGTCCTTCTCCTCAGGGCTGCTCTCCAGCCCTCCATCCCCAGCCTGTGTGGACACTGAGGTCCCTCAGCCCCCTGTCTGCACCAAGCTCCACCAGCTGCCAGTCCCCAGCCATCCTCAACCAAGCACAGCATCACAGAACTATTGAGACTGGAAAGAGGACCAAGTGCAGCCTATGACCCAACACCACATCAGCTAAACCCTGCCACCAAGTGCCACATCCAAGCTTTTCTTAAAGACCTCCAGGGACAGTGACTCCACCCCCTCCCTGGGCAGTCCATTCCAATGTCTGATTCCCCTTTTCATCTGGAAGTGCTTCCTAACATCCAGCCTGACCCTCTCCTGGAGCAGCTTCAGGCCATGCCCTCTTGTCCTGTCACAAGTTTCCTGGGAGCAGAGCCTGACCCCCCCCTGACTACACCTTCCCTTCAGGTAGCTGTAGAGAGGGATGAGGTCCCCCCTGAGTCTCCTCTTCTCCAGGCTGAGCACCCCCAGCTCCCTCAGCCTCTCCTTATCACTTTTCCTCCACTCCCTTCCCCTCTCTGGGTGCTCTGCTCTGGACCTGCTCCAGCACCTCAATGTCCTTCCTGCAGTGAGGGGCCCAGAGCTGCACACAGTGCTGGAGGTGAGGCCTCACCAGTGCCCAGCACCCAAGGCAGAATTCCATCCCTGCTCCTGCTGCCCACACTGTTCCTGATGCAGGCCAGGAGGCCCTTGGCCTCCTGTGCCCCCTGGGCACTCTGCTGGCTCCTGTCCAGCTGCTGTCACCCAGCACTGCCAGGTCCCTCTCTGCCAGGTGCTCTCCAGCCACTCCCCCCCAGTCTGTAGCCTGAATGAGGTTGTTGTGGCCACAGTGCAGGACCTTGCCCTTGGCCTTGTTGAATGTCATCCCACTGGCCTCAGCCCATGGACCCAGCCTGGCCAGGTCCTTCTGCAGCATCCTCCTACCCTCCAGGAGATCCACACTACCCCCAGCTTGGTGCCATCTGCAAACTGACTAACAGCTGCCTGCATCCCTTCATCCAGGTCATGGATAAAGCACCCCAGGTTCACCTCCTGGTCTGTCCATGACCACCTCTGAGCAGCCCATCAGAGCAGGCCAAAGGTTTCCTGAGTGCCTTGGGGCTTCTTCCTCCTCCAGAAGGAGAAGATAAATCCCAGAGGCCTTTCCCACCCTACCTGCCATGCTGGGATGCAGCTCTGCCTGCTGCTGCAAGCCCTCTGGGAACCAACTAAAGCCCAGCCAGAGCATACAGAGGCTGTGAACACAACCCCAAGCCCTGAGGAACAGGGGAGGGAAATCCCATGGGAAAGCAGCATCTTTGTGGCAAGCTGCTTCAGCCCTGCCAAGGCCCTGGGCTGGCACAGAGCACCCTGCCAGGATGCTGAGTGCCAGGAGCACAGGTTCAGCCAGGAACAAGCCACCAGGCAAGCAGCTCCAGGGATGAAAAGCAAAGTCCTTTGGGATCATCAAGCCCAACTGCTAACCCAGCACTGCCAGGTCATCACTGGGCATCTCCAGTTAGGTAGCTCAACAGGTCTGCCCTGCCAGTCACTGTGGGCACTCCTGCAAGTCCCAAAAGGCTCCAGGGAGACTTCAGAGCAGCCTTCCAGTACCTAATGGGGCTACAGGCAGGCTGGGCAGGGACTGCTCAGAAGGGGCTGTGGGGATAGGACCAGGGACAATGGTTTGAAACTGGAGCAGGGCAGAGTTAGGTTGGACATCAGGAGGAAGCTCTGCACAGTGAGGGTGGGGAGACACTGGAACAGGCTGCCCAGGGAGGTGCTTGAGGCCCTGTCCCTGGAGACATTCAAATCCAGCCTGGATGTGTCCCTGAGCAGCCTGCTCCAGAGGTGTTCCTGCTGAGAGCAGAGGGCTGGACAAGACAACCTTCAAGGGCCCCTAGAACTACAGCTCTGGGTGGTGCCTCCCAACATTCAAAGGCTGCAGAAGGGTCCAAAAGCTGCTCTCAGTCACACTTGGAGTGACCCTGTCAGAAAAGCAGTGGGGATATGGAGTGCCAGGCAGGCACAGGCCAGGTGGACATCACCCAAGGTGGGTGACCTAGAAGGGGATCAGCTCTGAGATGCCATCTCAGCATCACTGAATGATCTGAGCGAGAAGGGACCTTCAAAGATCATCTACTCCAGCCCACCTGGCATGGGCAGGGACATCCTTCACAAGGTTGCTCAAAGCCCCATCCATCCAACCTGCCTTCAACACTTCCAGTAACTTCCACAGCTTCCAACCTGCCTTCAACACTTCCAGTAACTTCCACAACTTCCAACCTGTACTTCAAAACTTCCAACAACTCCACAGCTTCCAACCTGCCTTCAACACTTTCAATAACTTCCACAACTTCCAACGTGCCTTCAAAACTTCCAGCAACTTCCACAGCTTCCAACCTGCCTTCAACACTTCCAATAACTTCCACAGCTTCCAACCTGCCTTCAACACTTCCAATAACTTCCACAGCTTCCAACCTGCCTTCAGCACTTCCAATAACACTTCCACAGCCTCTCTGGGCAACCTGCTCCAATGTCTCACCACCTTCATCACAAAGAACATCTCATGTCCAATCTAAATCTACCCTCTTGGTCTCTAAACACAGGGATGGCACCAAGGTGCACAGCAGTGGCACTCAGCTGCCCTGTCTTCCACAGCCCCAGGAATCCAGGTGCTGATGTGCTGGAAACAGCTTGCAGAAGAGACCTGGAGGCAGGAGTAGCCACTTCACCAAATCCTCCTCTCAACCCCAGCTCAGCTGGGAGACAGTGCTGGAGAAGTTGTGTCCTGATCAGTTGTGTCCTGATAGCTCTCCTCATGACAGCAGAGGCTGTGCTCAGCTCTGGACATCTCATGACCCAAAAAGGGCATGGACAGGGTGGAGAGGTTCAGAGGAGAGGAGCACAGCTAAGGAGGCTGAAGGGATTGCATTGAAGAGGGGATTAGAACAGCTAAATATGGCTAAGTTGGCTCAGAGGCAGCTCTGTGGGGACACAGCCATAAGCCAGAGCCACGTCCAAAGGAGAGGCAGGGGAACTCCGCAGGGTGACGCAGAGGGAGACGGCGGCAAAGGAATGAGGCAAGGAGAGGAACACCAAAGACTCTGCCCACAGCTTCCTGGCACTGAAATCATTCCCAAGCATGCCAGGACTTTCCAACTAGGAAAATCCCTCAGCCTTCCTCTGCTCTCCTCCTTCCCCACATCCCTCCACGTCACTCCTCAGCACCGCAGCTGCCCCCCAGCCAAGGCTGCAAGCCAGGCTGGAGGTGGCTGTCAGCAGCCTGCTCTGGTGTGAGGTGTCCCTGCCCATGGCGGGGGGGGGCTGGATGAGCCTTGAAGTCCATTCCAGCCCTGACAATTCTGTGATTCTTGGTGCTGCCAAGACACAGCAGTGGTCCTGCTTCTTCCACAGAGGCCACTTCACACCTGCCCAAGTTCAGAGCAGGCCCCAGCAAACCTCAGGCTGGCCAAGTGTTAGCAGAGTTATCTCCTGAGGCTCTTTCACACAGCAACCATAACAAACATTGCTGGGAGGCAAGGGAAGTTCTTCTCCCCTTCTGCTCTGCCGTAGTGAAGTCACAGCTTGAGCTCAAGAGAGACAGGGAATTGCTGGAGAGAGTTCAGTGGAGGCTACAAAGCTGCTGAGGGGCCTGGAGCAGCTCTGTGAGAGCCCTGGGGCTGAGAGCCTGGACAAAAGCAGCCCCAGAGGGGATCTGATCAAAGAATCACGGAATGGTAGTGATTGGAAGGGATCTCTGGAAGTCATCCAGTCCAGCTCCTCTGCCAGAGCAGGTTCAGCTACAGCAGGTTGCACAGGATGGCATCCAGGTGGGTTTTGGGTGACACCAGAGACGGAGACTCCATCATCTCTGAGCAGCCTGCTCCAGGGCTCCTCACCCTTCACTTACAGAAGTTCCTCCTCCTGTTCAGATGAACTTCTGATGTTCCACTCTGTGACCATTGCCTCTTGTCCTGTCCCTGGGCACCACTGCCCAAAGCCTAGTCCCATCCTGCTGACACCCACCCTTGAAGTATTGATCAGCATTGATCAGATCCCCCTCAGGCTGCTCCTCTCCAGTCTTCTCCCTGCTGATCAGTAGTGAGAGGGCAGGGGGCAAGAGGCTGGGGCCAGACTCTGCTCAGTGGTGCCCAGGGACAGGACAAGGACCAATGGGCACAAACTGGAGCCCAGGAGGTTCCACCTCAACAGGAGGAGAAAATTCTTTGGTGTGAGGGTGCTGAGGCCTGGGGCAGGCTGTCCAGAGAGGTTGTGGAGTCTCCTTCCCTGGAGATTTTCCAACCCCACCTGCATGTGCTCCTGGGTGCCCTGCCCTGGGTGACTATGCCCAGCCAGGGGGTGGGAACTAGGTGATCTCTGAGGTCCCTTCTGACCTGACCCATTCTGTGAATCACCCACAGGGCAATGAACCTCCCAGCAGCATTCCCCACTCCCAACAGCATTTTCCATCAACAGCTTCACAACACAGAGCCACACAATGCTTTGGAGTGGAAGAAACCTCCCAAGACCATCAGGAGCTGCAACCTCTCCACCATGGGCAGGGACAGCCTTCAGCACATTGCTCAAAATCCCATCCAGCCTGGCCTTGAACACTTCCAGGGAGGAGGCATCCACAACTTCTCTGGGAAACCTCTCCCAGTGTCTCTCTTTGGAGAGATCCAAACCCACCTGTACATTATGACCCTGGGCAAGCTGCTGTGGGTGCCCTGCTTTAGCAGGGGGTTGGACTGGATGACCTCCAGAGGTCCCTTCCAACCCCACCCTGCTGGGATTCTGTGGTTCTGTG
This sequence comes from Indicator maculatus, assembly GCA_013399975.1. Classification (NCBI taxonomy): domain Eukaryota; kingdom Metazoa; phylum Chordata; class Aves; order Piciformes; family Indicatoridae; genus Indicator; species Indicator maculatus. Next base: position 68,705 of record VXBD01006175.1, read on the forward strand.
AAAGAGTAGCTCCAGCACATTAGCCCAACCATGGCTGAAGCAGGATGCCCACAGCCAAGCAGATGGGAACCAAACCCTTCTCTCCTCACCTCAGTCTACCTACAAACAGCAGGCAGTGAGCTGGAATCTTTTCACAGCAGTTCTCCTGCACCAGACAGCCAACAGCCTGCAGCCACAAACATCTGCCCCTGAAAGGCTGCTGGATTGCTCACAAGGAGAAGCCAACTGTGTGCTCAGCACTCACCTCTGCAGCTGCCTTAGGGAAGGGGTGGGGCTGAAAGTCTCAGTCAGAGGTTGCATTGGGTTGGAAGGGACCCCCAAAGGTCATCTTGCCCAGCCCCTGCACTCAGCAGGGACACCTCCAGCTGGAGCAGGCTGCCCAGGGACACATCCAGGATGATCTTGAATGTCTGCAGGGATGGGGCCTCAAAACACTTCCCTGGGCAGCCTGTTCCAGTGTCTCCCCACCCTCACTGTGCAGAGCTTCCTCCTGATGTCCAACCTAACTCTGCCCTGCTCCAGTTTCAAACCACTGCCCCATGTCCTATCCCCACAGCCCCTTCTGAACAGTCCCTGCCCAGCCTGCCTGGAGCTCCCCTTCAGGTATTGAAATGCAGCTCTGAGGTCTCCCTGGAGCCTTCTCTTCTCCAGGCTGAGCAGCCCCAACTCTCCCAGCCTGGACCCTGGCAGAGCTGCTCCTGCCCTCTGACCATCCTCATGGCCTCCTCTGGGCCCTCTCCAGCAGGTCCACATCCAGGCCCCAGCTCCCTGCAAAGCAGAGTGCATCTCCTGAGCCCCTCACAGGGCTCCTGGAGGAGCTCTAGCACCAGGGGAGCATTGCTCTGAGGGCACCAGGGGATCACAGCTACCTTTGACACTTGCCCTGGTGGCACACTGAGATGTGTCAGCTGCACAAGGTGCAGGCAGCTGTGGACCTGATTGAGATACTTGAATGTGTCCAGAGAAGGGCAACAAAGCTGGGGAGGGGTCTGAGGCACAAGGCTGGGGAGGGGTCTGGAGCACAGCCATGTCAGGAGAGGCTGAGGGAGCTGGGGNTGGGCTGGATGATCCCTGAGGTCTTTTCCAGCCTGGTTGATTCTGTGACCTGGGGCAGAGGAGCAAACCCCATTCAGTGAGTGCTGCCCAGTGGAGTCAGGGTGGCACTGGCTGGCACGGCTGGCACACAGCAGGGATCCCCAGCCCCTGGAGAGGCTCTGCTGCAGGGGGGGCAGGCACAGTGCAGCTGTGACAAGCAGCAGAGTCCAGGAGGAGCTTCAAAACTCTTTATCCCCCAGGCAGGAGCAGACAGCTCCCTTCCAGCTCTGCAATATTAAACAGCTCCTCTGCTATGAGTGCCACGTCCCAGCCCCTGCAGGCTGCACCTTTAGGAAGCTGCCCACTTGGCTCTCCTCTCCTCCTCTGTGTAGGGCTTGCTCAAGTTGCCAGGACAGCTCCTGGTGGTTTCCAGACACAAAGCCAGCTCTTGTCCAGCTGCCTGCTGGGGAGAGCAGGGCACAGAGGAGAGCAGGAAACAAGGCCAGTGGTCTGCTGCTGGAGGCTGGGGGTGAGCCAGAGCAGGGTGGCACATGGGACCCAATGTGCCCTGGGGGCCAAGAAGGCCAAGGGGGTCCTGGGCTGCATTCAGAGGAGTGTGGCCAGCAGAGCCAGGGAGGTTCTCCTCCCCCTCTGCTCTGCTGAGACCTCACCTGGAATATTGCATCCAGCTCTGGGCTCCCCAGTTCAGGAGGGACAGGGAGCTGCTGGAAAGAGGGCTCCAAGGGAGGCTCCAAGGCTGCTGAAGGGCCTGGAGCAGTGCCTGGGGAGGAGAGGCTGAGAGCCCTGGGGGTGGTTAGTGTGGAGAGGAGAAGGCTGAGAGGGATCTGCTCAATGTCTCTCAATAGCTGAGGGCTGGGGGTCAGGAGGGAAGGGACAGGGACAGCCTCTGCTCACTGTGCCCTGGGATAGGACAAGGAGCAATGGATGGAAACTGCAGCACAGGAGGTTCCACCTCAACCTGAGGAGGAACTTGTTGAGTGTGAGGGTCCCAGAGCCCTGGAGCAGGCTGCCCAGAGAGGTTGTGGAGTCTCCTTCTCTGGAGCCTTTCCAGCCCTGTCTGGATGTGTTCCTGTGTGACCTGTGCTGGGTTCTATGCTCCTGCTCTGGCAGGGGCTTGGACTGGAGGATCTCTGGAGGTCACTTCCAGTCCCTAACATCCTGGGAGCCTGTGACCACACATCCCCTGTGAGGTGGCTGCAGAGCAGGACTGAGCATGGTGCTGTCCTTTGGGGGCTTGGAGGAGCAGCTCTGAGTCCCCAGCACACAGGATGCAAACCTCAGCCAGAAATAGGCCATGACAAAGGTCTTCACGTTCTGGGCTGGGCCCCATGACTGTGTCTCCCCTCACTCTCCAGGTCCTGGCCATGCCCAGCCAATGCCCCTCTGAGCTGCAAGCAGGATGCCAGTGGCAGGCTCCAAGCCCAAAGCAGCACACTGCATGCTTGGAGGGAAGCACAATCAAGACTGGGCTGGGTTGGAAGGGACCTTTAAAGGTCACCAAGTCAAGCCCCTGTAGGCAGCAGCAACACCTTCAGCTGAATCAAGTTCCTCAGATCCCTGTCCAACCTGACCTGGAATGGTCCCAAGGATGGGGCAAAACGTTCATGGAATGTTTTGCACTTCCCAGGAAATCTCTCCTGGGAAGTGCAAGAGAAGGAGGTCTGAGCTTTGCAGCTGAAGCCCCAGGCTCCATCCCCTGCCACCCCTCTGCACCTCAGTGCCAGCTGCAGAGAGGGAAAGGAGCTCCTTGCTCAGCTCAATCTCCTCTCAGTGCCCCTGGGCTGATCAAAAGCATTTGCCAGGAGGATGGTGAGACCAGCTAGGGTCTGCCCCAGGAGTGTGGCCAGGCATTGGCACAGGCTGCCCAGGGAGGTGGTGAGGTCCCCATCCCTGGAGGTGTTCCATAAGCCTGTGGCCATGGCACTTGGGGCCATGGGTTGGTGGCTATGGTGTGGTTGGGTGGCAGCTGGATTGGATGATCTCAGAAGGCTCTTCCAACCAATTCCATGACTCAGCACAGCAGAGGGAATGTCCCACCTCAAGCTGAGCTTTGCCAAGGAACCCTCCCATGGTACAGGCCTGGTTTGCCCCCAGCAGGGACCTCCACTCTGCCATTCCACACTGCCCATTTCTAACCCTGCAAGGCACCTCTGCCCCCACCACCTCCCCAGGCAGCAGCAGTCAAGCCCCAGGCACTCAGCCTGCCTCTGCCTTCTCCTTGCCAGTAAAACCACCCCTGTGGCTTGCAGCTCGCAGGTGGCCACAGCTGGGCTGTGAAGCCTGAAGGTGTCACTGGCAGGTTCTGCACTGACAGCAGCTGGGGAGGGAGCAGCAGGGGAGGAGAGGATCCAGTACTGAGCAGCTGGGGAAGACAGGAGCTGAGCTAGAGCCCAGCCAGGACACAGCTCATGACCTGCAGACCACCTCTCAGCCCTGGAGCCAGGCTGGGGGCTTGCAGCAGAGGTGAGGGCAGAGCTCTCTCAGCACAGGGCTGTGCTGCAGGAGCACTCCGTGGAGAAAGGGAAACCAGGTCCCAGGGGCTGCTCCAGCAGCTCCTCTGGCCCACACAGCAGAGCAGAGCTTGTCTCTGACATCCAAACAGCCTCCCCCCAGGGGGATGCTGACACCACCCCTGCCTCAAGCTTTCTTCCCAGCCAGTTAAGCTCCAGGAAGGTTTTTAGCCTCTAAGCCCTGTCACAGCCTGCTGGCAGAGACACCCACGGGTCAGTGCACCCCAGCTAACGAGGAACTGCTCCCTTCACCACCAAACAAAGCCCAGGGCTCCTCTGGAGAGGAGACAGAGAACAGCCACCACCACCCCCAGCCTCTGCCACAACCCCACCAGGGGATGCCAGCAGCTGCTCTGCCTCTCTCCACCCAGCAGCACCTCCAAACCCGAGATGCCCAGGGCTGGAGGGCAGCAGTCAGCCAAGGGCAGATTTAAGCCACATGCTGGGTTTGTAGCTAGCAGCCCTGAAGTGAAGATGGAGATGGAGGCACCACAAGTCAAGCCCACATCATCATCAGTTTCACTGCCCCCTCCAGTGCAATGCCATTGATGGCTCAAGTGAGCAGCCAGTGAAGGCAGAGGGATGCTCCTGGCACTAAACCCAGCAAACACATGTGGGCACCTCAGCACTGAAAATGCCAAGTTTGAGGCACCCCATTGTGTGCTGGACTTTGCAGGCCACTGTAGCCATGAGCTTGGACACCCAGCATTAACCATCAACCTTCCCCTGGGCCCAGGAGGGATCATGAAGCTCTCAGCTGCCACTGGCAGCCCATGGAGAACAGGAGTCCAGTTTGGAAGGAATCACAGAATGGGTTGGGCTGGAAGGGACCTCAAAGCTCATTCAGCTCCAACCCCTGCCATGGGCAGGGACACCTCCCACCAGCCCAGCTTGCTCAAGGCCTCATCCAGCCTGGCCTTGGACACCTCCAGGGAGGAGGCAGCCACAGCCTCCCCGGGTTGCCTCTTCCAGTGTCTCCCCACCCTCATCACGGGCTCCTTATACTACCAGTACCAGGAAAGGACCAGGGCCTGGGAGGGATTCTGCAGGATTCAAGAGCTAAAACCTGCTGAAAAAGACAGAAGAGTCACTCCTCAGGTGGACAAGCAGCCCGCAGACACAATGGAGAAGGGGAAGAACACCCCTGAAGAACCTAAGGGTAACCAGAGGACCACAAACAGGGATGCAGGAAGCCAAACTGTGGCAGTTTGGGTGCCTGGGTGCCCCCTGCCCTGGGTGCCCCCTGCCCTGGGTGCCCCCTGCCACTGCCACACCAAACTGACACCAAAGCCAAGAGGCAGTGCTGGAGGAGCAGCAACCTCCAAAAGAAGCAAGGGAAGAGACCAGAAGATGAGGCCCTGGGCAACCAAGTGTAGCTGAGAGATGTCCCTGCCCATGGCAGGGGGCTGCAGTGGATGATCTCTGAGGTTCCTCCCAGCCTGAGCCATCCTGTGAAGACATTCAAGGTTTCAGAGACAGAGAGGAGGGTGCCCAGTCAGAGTCACAGCAGCAGACACCTTGGGAAGTCCCCTTGCAGAGGCAAACAGGGAGGGATGAGAGGTGCAGACCAGTGGAGGACAAAAGCCTTTCTCCATTCCATCAGCAACCTCCCTGCCCACCCAGAGCAAAGCAAATGTCTCCTGTGCCCCCTCTGGCCTCCATGCCAGCAGGCATCCTCTAAGATGACTGAATCAGAGTCCTGCTCCTTTGGCTGAGCATCTCCTGCACTCCATGGCAGTCCCTCCTTGCTCAGAACTCATTTGTCATCCAGCTCCAGCTGCTGCACAAGTGAGCCCCAGCCCCACACCATGTCCCACCCATCACTCATCACAAGCTCAGCTTGGCAGCTCTGGGACAGCCTGGAGCAGAGGCACAGGGAGGAGCAAGGCAGTGACCCAGGCATACCTCCTGGCTGCAGAACACTGCTCCCAAGCTGGGGACAGCAGGCACAGAGGGGCCCCAGCTGCAAGCCAACAGCACAGCACAGCCAGGCTGCAGCACAGCCTTCCACCACCCACCCTGCACAGTCACTCACCCATCACACTCACAGAACGGTGAGGGCTGGAAGGGATCTCCAGAGATCACCAAGTCCAACCCCCTGCAAAGCAGGACCAGCCAGGCCAGGTCACACAGGGACACAGCCAGGTGGGGTTTGAGGATCTCTAGAGAAGGAGACTCCACAACCTCTCTGGGCAGCCTGCTCCAGGCCTCCAGCACTCTCACACCAAAGAACTTTCTCCTCATGTTGAGGTGGAACCTCCTGTGGTTGAGTTTCCATCCACTGCCCCTCCTCCTGTCACTGGGCAGCACTGAGCAGGGCCTGGCCCCATCCTGCTGCCAGCCACCCCTCAGCTACTGACAGACCCTGATCAGGTCCCCTCTCAGCCTTCTCCTCTCCAAACTAACCAACCAAAGGCTCTAAGCCTTTCCTCCTCAGACAGCTGTTCCAGGCCCTTCCTCATCCTCATGGCTCTCCATTGAACCCCCTCAGTAGTTCCCTGTCCCTCTGCCCAGAGCCCTGCCTCAGTCCCCCCAGCACTGGAGGTGCTTCCCAGGCTGGCTCTGGCCGTGCTGGGCAGGCAGTGCCATGAGGCCTCCTCAAGCTCCAGCACTCCCTAAGGTGTAAAACACCTCCTCCTCCCTGGGGGTGTTCCAGGCCAGGTTGGATGAGGCCTTGTGCAACCCAATCTGAGAGGGTTGAGTAGATGAGCTCTGAGGTGCCTTGCAGCCTGAGCCATTCTGTGGTTCTGAGAGCAGGTGAGAACAGGAGGATGCTCCGGAGCATGGAGAGCAGCCAAAGAACCCAGCAGGGAGGGCTAAACACCTCCTGCTTCCTCCATCCATCATCCTCAACCTGGTGAGACTTTGCCCAGCTGAAGCAGACAGCAGCAGACTTGCACACCAAAGGCTGCTCCTCAAGCAAAGGAAAACACATCTGCTGCCAGAAGCCAGATACCTCTGCTCCAGCCTGCCTGCACGCTGGGGAGCAGCCAAACAGCAGCCACCTGCTCAGGCCAGGGGAGACATTCCTGCTCCTGCCCTGCCTCACTCACTTCCCCCTCTCCCCAGGGACCACATGGCTGCAGCCCACTGCTGCTGTGGGCACCCAGGCTGCCTTCTCAAGACAGCAGATCCCAGCTCCTGGTGGGCAGCAGAGGAAGAGCTCAGAGGAGGGTGGCAGAAGCTGCAGACACATCTTGGTTTAATTGCATCAGCAAGCACTCAGCAGTTAATGGCAGGGACAGGAGGAGCAGCAGGGCACTGGACACAAGGGATGCAGCAGCCAGGGGAAAGCATTTGCTGCGTGCCCAAGGAGGGGGGAACCAGCCCCAGCCTCCCCTGGCCCCACCCCTCCAGCACCACTCCTGCTGTGCCCAGGCCTCTGCCACGGCTTCCTTTGGGATTTAAACCCCAAAGCCTTTCCCTGACGTCCCCCTCAGCCCCAGATGGGGGTCTCTGACCCCTCCCCAGGCACAAACCCTCCCACACGCTCCCCAAGGGCCCAGCCCTGGCTTGGGCAAACACCACTGCCCATGGGCAAGCAGGGCCTGGAGGTGGAGCTGGAGCCTCCCAGCACCTGCAAAGGTCCTGCAGCTCCCACCCAAAGTGCAGCTGAGTGCCCACCACTCCCCCACCCCCTGACTGCAGTGAGCACAGCTCCTCCCAGGGAGCCACCAGCCCTCTGAGCCTCCATGGCATACTCCCAGGGATCCCAGCTCCCCACAGGCAGCCTGGGAAGCCAGCAAAGTGCCACTGCCAGAGGGCAGCAGGCCGAGTGCCAGGGGCTGTGACTGGCACTGCCATGTCATCAGCTACCAGTGGCAGATGCTTAGGGCAGGGCCTGAAAGCAGCAGGACCCATGGCTGAGCAAAAGCCCCCAAGGAAGGGGAGACCAAGCTGGAGCTGCTGGCCTGATCCCCAGCTGGAAAAGCAGGCCCAGGAAGGAAGGCAGCCAAAGGAGGAAAGCATCCATGGCAGTCAGCCACCAACCACTCTGCAGCCTTCTCACCCAACCCTCCTCCTCATCATCACACCTGGCAGCTCCTGGAGCTGCAGGACAGCAGCAGGACAGCAGAGGGGGCAGAGGGGGGGCAAAAG
>VXBD01006175.1:79559-93198 GCA_013399975.1 Indicator maculatus
CAGAATCCCCTCCCTGTGCTGCTGCTCTCCCTGCTCTGGCTGCAGCTCAGCACACAGCTGGCTCTGGGCTGCCAGGGACCACTGCTGGCTCCTGGGGACTTTGTCACCAACTGACACCCCAGCTGGGTGCTGAGAGGTGAGCATGGCTACACAAATAGCTTTACTCTTGTCTCTTAACCCATTCTGGTGCCAGCAGCTGCATGTCCAGCCCCTGAAGATCAGAAGCAAGGCCAACAGACGTGCGGACAGAAGGCTCCTCTGTGAGGTGAGATCTCAGCCTCCTTGAATCCAAGCAAGGACTCTTCCCCTGCACCTCCAACCACCACCTGGCAGGAGCCTGGCAGTGGGAGCCCAGACCCTGAGTACTTTTACACCTAGGAGGTCTCAGGGCAGGCCATGCACAGGCAGCCACCCTGCTCCACAGCCATGCTGGGGGAGCCTCCAGGGCTGCTCAAAGAGAGGAGCTGGAGCTGGGAAGGGAAAAATAACCTTGGGGCTGTGCTGCAGGCCCTGCCCCAGCCCTGCTTGTGTGCAGCCAGTGCAGCAGGAGGATGTTTGCTGGCAGCTTAAGGGATTGGAGAAAGGATTAAGCATGGTCTGCTCTGGGGCACCCGTGGGCAGCTCACAGCAACCCAGCAGCCAGGAGAGAAGCTGCAAGGGGACAGTGAGGAGGAGGAGGAGGGAAGGAGCCAGCAAAGCTCAGGGATGGCATGGGCACCTCAGCCAGCAGCTGCTCTGCTCACCTCTGTCTGCTGCCCACCACACAGGGCACAGCCCTGCAGTGCCACCTTCACACACCACACATGGCACAGCCCTGCAGTGCCACCTTCACACACCACACATGGCACAGCCCTGCAGTGCCACCTTCACACACCACACAGGGCACAGCCCTGCAGTGCCACCTTCACACACCACACAGGGCACAGCCCTGCAGTGCCACCTTCACACACCACACAGGGCACAGCCCTGCAGTGCCACCTTTGTGGAACTGGGGAGCCAAAGGTGCTGCAGCAAAGGAGCTGGTTCCACCCTGGGTCTCAGCAGTACCTGAGAGCCTTCCAGGCCTGAGGAGGAATCTGCACACTCATTCCATGTGGAGATGCTGGACTCGGAGTCAGTCCAGGTGCTGTACAACTGAGAGCACTGCAGACCTCAATCATGAGCAAAGATGAACAAAAAGAGAAGACTGTGGAAGGCCTGAAGGAGAAGGATGTGGTGGTGGTGGTGGTGGAGGGGGTCCTGGTCTAGAGGTGGGAGAGGAGGGAAATTCTGCTGTAGGGCAGCAGGCAGCAAGGAACCACAGATCCCCAGATTGCTTTGGGCTGGAGGGGACCCCCAAAGGTCATCTTGCCCAGCCCCTGCACTCAGCAGGGACACCTCCAGCTGGAGCAGGCTGCCCAGGGACACATCCCTGAATGTCTGCAGGGATGGAGCCTCAACCCCCTCCCTGGGCAGCCTGTTCCAGTGTCTCCCCAACCTCACTGTGCAGAATTTCCTCCTGATGTCCAACCTAACTCTGCCCTGCTCCAGTTTCAAACCATTGTCCCTTGTTCTATCCCCACAGCCCCTTCTGAACAGTCCCTGCCCAGCCTGCCTGGAGCTCCCCTTCAGGTATTGAAATGCAGCTCTGAGGTCTCCCTGCAGCCTTCTCTTCTCCTTTCCAGGTTGAACAGCCCCAACTCTCCCAGCCTGGCCCCATGGCAGAGCTGCTCCAGCTGAGCCAGGAAGGCCTCCTGGTTGTTGTTCAGAGCCCCTTGGAGTGTTCACAGCAAATCAGGCTCCTGGCCAGGTGGACACAACAGAGGAAGAGCAGGAGGCAGCAGATGTGCTCCAGAGCAGCAGCAGAACATGCAGGAGGACTTTGTTGCAGCAAGCACAGGCTGCTGGGCATCAGGAGCACGTGGAGGGATCCATGGACTCGTCTGGCAGGCTGGAGCCCAGTGCCAGGCTGCAGCTGGCAGCAGCTAACTCAGGCTCTCCAGCAGCCTGGCTGCTGGGCAAAGCACCACAGACCCCTTAAGGGCCAGCAGGGACTGAGCTGTGGGAAGGGAGGGGATATTGCTGAGCTCCCAGCCCTGCTCTCAACCTTATCTGCTGCTCTAATGCCTACCAGTGCTGATGCAGATCAGAGGCTTAGGCAGGATGGCTGCAGGCACCCCCAGCCCACCAGGACGGGCACGAGTGTGGTGCAGCCCTGGCACTGCCCTCTTCTGCCCACAGCCACTGGCACTGCAGCCTTGGGAGCAAAGGAGCCCCCCAGGAGCACGGCAAGGAGGCTGTCCAGGAGTGATGGCAACTGTGAAATGCCAGCCCAGCTGGGAGGGAGCCAGGCAGGGCTCTCCAGCAAGACAACAAAGCCTCTGCAGGCAGAATCCCAGCAGGAAGCAGCCCCACAGTTGCTTACCACCACAGACCACGTTCAGCAAGGCTTTAAGGACCAGCACCACCACCAGAAGAAACCTCCCCAGCATGCTGCAGCCACAGCTGCCCACTCCTCCCCTGGCCCAAAGCCATCTGTTACCAGCACAGGCACTGGCAGAGCCCTGGCTCAGACCTGCTTTCAAAGCTGCTTGGTGTCCCTTGGAACTGGCTCCTTTCCTGACCCAGTTCCCCACATGGCTGCACAAAGCCTTCAGCAGCAGTGTGGGAAGAGGAGCTCAGGAGCAGGCAGGACACCTCCTGCTGCAGCAGCAAAGCTCCAATCACCACACAAGCTGGCAGGGAAGTTCACAGACTCACAGACTGCACTGGGTTGGAAGGGACCCCTGCACTCAGCAGGGACACCTCCAGCTGGAGCAGGCTGCCCAGGGACACATCCAGGCTGACTTTGAATATCTCCATAGACAGGACCTCAACCCCCTCCCTGGGCAGCCTGTTCCAGTGTCTCCCCAGCCTCACTGTGCAGAACTTCCTCCTGATGTCCAACCTAACTCTGCCCTGCTCCAGTTTCAAACCACTGCCCCTGGTCCTATCCCCACAGCCCCTTCTGAACAGGTCCTGCCCAGCCTGCCTGGAGCTCCCCTTCAGGTATTGAAATGCAGCTCTGAGGTCTCCCTGCAGCCTTCTCTTCTCCAGACTGAACAGTCCCAGCTCACTGAACAAAACCCAACCAGCAACCCTGTGCTGAGGTTTTCATTTCAGCCCAGAGGGTGCCAGCACCACTTGCCCCACTGGATGCCCACCAGCAGCAGGAGCTGCAGTGGGCACTCAGGTGAGTGCCTGCCAACAGCAGTGCACCTGACCCTGGCACAGTGCTACGGCCTGACACCAGGATGGGCAGCTCAGCCCTTACAGATTCTTGGCCCAGATGGAAGAAGGGCTGCTGCCAGCCCTGCTGGGTTATGAGCCAGGAGTCCTCCAGCCAGTCTGCAGAGCCAGGCTGCCCTCCTGCCCTGCTCCTCACAGCCACAGGCAGAAGCCAGAGTGGCTCAGGGCCAGCCAGGGACTGTGAGGAGCTCTGCAGGCAAAGCCACCAAACCTGGGAGTGCCCTGGAGAGCTACAGGGCTGACTGAGGGACATGGACATCTCTGCTGGAAAGAAAGGCTGAGAGCCCTGGAGAGGAGAAGGTTGAGAGGGGACCTGATCAATGGCTGAGGGCTGGGGGTCAGGAGGAAGGTGCCAGGCTCTGGGTGGTTGTGCCCAGGGACAGGACAAGGACCAATGGGCACAAACTGGAGCCCAGGAGGTTCCACCTCAACAGGAGGAGAAAATTCTTTGGTGTGAGGGTGCTGAGGCCTGGGGCAGGCTGTCCAGAGAGGTTGTGGAGTCTCCTTCCCTGGAGATTTTCCAACCCCACCTGCATGTGCTCCTGGGTGCCCTGCCCTGGGTGACTATGCCCAGCCAGGGGGTGGGAACTAGGTGATCTCTGAGGTCCCTTCTGACCTGACCCATTCTGTGAATCACCCACAGGGCAATGAACCTCCCAGCAGCATTCCCCACTCCCAACAGCATTTTCCATCAACAGCTTCACAACACAGAGCCACACAATGCTTTGGAGTGGAAGAAACCTCCCAAGACCATCAGGAGCTGCAACCTCTCCACCATGGGCAGGGACAGCCTTCAGCACATTGCTCAAAATCCCATCCAGCCTGGCCTTGAACACTTCCAGGGAGGAGGCATCCACAACTTCTCTGGGAAACCTCTCCCAGTGTCTCTCTTTGGAGAGATCCAAACCCACCTGTACATTATGACCCTGGGCAAGCTGCTGTGGGTGCNACCAGCCCCACCATAAAACCATTTCTTTTACTACCTCACCTAAGTCTGGCCCCCAGGATTCAAACTGTCACCCTTTGTCCTGTTGCTCAGAGCTCCAAACACCCTCACCTGCAGTGGTGCCAGCCATGGGGCAGNGTTCTGTGAAAGAGTAGCTCCAGCACATTAGCCCAACCATGGCTGAAGCAGGATGCCCACAGCCAAGCAGATGGGAACCAAACCCTTCTCTCCTCACCTCAGTCTACCTACAAACAGCAGGCAGTGAGCTGGAATCTTTTCACAGCAGTTCTCCTGCACCAGACAGCCAACAGCCTGCAGCCACAAACATCTGCCCCTGAAAGGCTGCTGGATTGCTCACAAGGAGAAGCCAACTGTGTGCTCAGCACTCACCTCTGCAGCTGCCTTAGGGAAGGGGTGGGGCTGAAAGTCTCAGTNAGCTCATGTCCAGCTTTGCACCCCCAAGTCCTCTCCAGCCCTTCGTCCCCAGCCTGTGCTGGGAGTTGCCCCACACCAGGTGCAGCACTTTGCACTTGATCTTGTTGGAGATCCATGAGGCTCCCCTGGGCCCACTCCTCACACCTGCCAGGGTGACCTCCTTGAAGAAATCCAAGCCTGTCACAGCACTGCTGTGACCTGCAGGCCTGGCACTGCCAACCACAGAGCCCTCTCCTGAGGCATGCTGGCCACCTCCAGCAGGTCTAGGACAACTTTCACCAAGCACTCCCAGAGGACTCTGCCTCATTTCCAGCTGCCAGCAGGTCTCCAGCAGCCTGAAGGAGGTTTATTTTCTCCCTCTGCTCTCATGCAGCCCAGGCAGGCAGGAACTTTAATGTGATCCCATTAAGAGGGCCAGAAGAAACCCAAGCCACAGCCCTGCCTCTGCCCTCTCCATTCATCAGCAACCTCAGCTGGCTGTCAGAAGATTTCTTGAGTTTCTTTACATCCTCCTGCCAAGTTCTGATTAAAATCCTCCTAAGTGGTTTTCTCTTCCCTGGCTTTCAGAGCAGAGCAGCAGAGGAGCAGAGGAGCAGAGCAGCCCCCACGCCGCACTGAGTGCTGCAGCTAACGGGCACCGAGGGCCAGCGGAGCCTCCCGGCCCAGCTCCTTAGCATCAGTGGGAAACTGGAAGGGATTCTCTTCCCATCTCCCCTATCCGACCATCAGCTCCCACAGGAGCTGGGCTCCATGGCCCTGCTGGCTGCTGGGAGCTGTGCTGGGCTCAGCTGCTGCAAGCTGCCCAGGTGCTCCTCCTTGGGCGCTGCTTCAGTGCCATGTCTGAAAGGGGGTGACCAGGGAAGGTGGCTCCCAAGGGCTTCTGGAGCAGTGGGGAAGGACTGCACCAGAATGCAGCTCTCCATGCCCAGAAATGGACCACTGACCCAAGCCTGGGCACCAAGCCATGCCAACCTGACATGCCTCACTTCACAGCGGTGCCTTTGAAAGAGAAGCCAACCTCCGAGTCCTGCAGTGGGTTGGGTTGGAAGGGACCTCAGAGCTCAGCCACTTCCAACTCCCCTGCCATGGGCAGGGACACCTCCCACCAGCCCAGGTTGCCCAAGGCCTCATCCAGCCTGGCCTTGAACTCCTCCAGGGAGGGGGCAGCCACAACTTCCCTGAGCAACCTCTTCCAGTGTCTCCTCACCCTCATCACAGGCTCTTTGTGCTACCAGCTTGGGATCTGCTCCAAATTGGATCCTTCCCCTTCCCCAGGAATTCTGGCTGCTCCAGTGGCCTGGAGGCTGAAGCAGTTGGTTTCTTGCCCAGACACAGCAGGCACCTGCAAGTCTGCTCTCTCCCTGCGCTGCAGCCAAAGACTGGAGGCTGCAGGGATGCCAAGAACCTGCGGTGCACCCCAGCCATCCTCTTCTGCCAGCAAAGAGCAGCGCCCCCCCCCCATGCAAGGTGGATGAATTTGACCCCAGGGCTCCAGCTGGGGCTGGAAGTGGTGCCACAGGAATCCCAAAGCAGCCTCCATGCACAGGACAACAAAGAAACACAACAAACACTGGGTGGCTGCTGCTGCCCTCTTCACCAGGGCTCCCACCTTCAAAGGGCCTCTCAGAGGGAGGTGCCAGCAGCCAAGATCCTGCTGTTGAGTGCCCAGCCTGGAAATCCCAATGTTCCATGTTTAATGCCATGCACTTCCACATGCCCTACTTACAGGGACCACATGCACAGGACACAAGCTGGAGCAGGCCATCATCAGCTACAGTTGAGTTATCTCCCATGGGGACCACCAACAGCTCCTGTGCCCATGGTCTGTGGGATGGAGCAGAGAGGGGCACAGCCTGTGAGCCCCTCAAAGCCTTCCCCTAGGATGTGCCTCCTCCCTGAGCAGCCAGGCAGTGACTCAGCAAAGCCATGGCACATGGTCACCCTTATGGCACAAAGTGCCCTCAGGGGCAGCCTTCCCTTTCCTGAAGCAGGATCCAGTCAGAGAATGTCAGGGGCTGGAAGGGACCTCCAGAGATCTTTCAGTCCAACCCCCTGCCAGAGCAGCATCCCCTAGGGCAGGTCACACAGGAACACATCCAGGTGGGGTTGGAAAGTCTCCAGAGGAGACTCCACAACCTCTCTGAGCAGCCTGCTCCAGGCCTCCAACACCCTCACATCAAACAAGTTTCCCCTCACAGTGACGTGGAACCTCCTGGCTTCCAGCCTGTGCCCATTGCCCCTTGTCCTGTCCCTGGGCACCACCACACAGAGCCTGGCACCTTCCTCCTGAACCCCACCCCTCAGATATCCATAGACATTCATCAAGTCCCCTCTTAGCCTTCTCCTCTCCACACTAAACACCCCCAGCAGAGCCTAGAAGCTGATCCTCACACGAGCAAGAGGCTTCCCCCACGTCAGGGCAGTGAAGCAATCTCTGCCCATGGCCATGGGGTTCCTACTGGTTTCACAGAATGGGTTGGGTTGGAAGGGACCTTAAAGCTTATCCAGTTCCAACCCCCTGCCACCTCCCACCAGCCCAGGCTGCTAAAGGCCTCATCCAGCCTGGCCTTAAACACCTCAGAGCTGCCTGCCAGTGCCTGAAGGGATCCTGCAGGAAGGCTGCAGAGGGACTTCTCCTGACGGTGTCCAGAGCCAGGCCAAGGGGGAATGCTTTGAAGCTGAGGCAGAGCAGGGTTAGAGTGGAGCTGAGGAAGAAGTTCTTTGGTGTGAGGGTGGTGAGACTCTGGCACAGGCTGTTCAGGAAGGCTGTGGCTGCCTCCTGCCTGGGGGTGTTCAAGGCCAGGCTGGATGAAGCCTTGAGCAGCTGAGTCTGGCTGAGAGGTGTCCCTGGGCATGGCAGGGGTTGGAGGAGATGAGCTCTGAGGTCCTTTCCAACCTGAGCCATCCTGGGATTCTCCACATCACTCACTGTGGGGAGCTCCAAGGGACCCCAGGTGATGAAGGGCCAGATTTATTTGAAAATAAATCTGGACAGTGAGTTTTAAACCACTTTCAGTGTGAAGCACAAGGGAAGCATCAGCAGACAGGAGCATGTGAGGCCATTACCACAGCAGAGCAGAGCTCTGTAGTTAATGGCTTCCTGCAAAGGGATTTATCCTGTCCGCAGCTCGCGGGGCTGGAGCCAGCACCGAGCAGCAGTCTGGGGGGCATGGGATGAGGAGAGCAGCACCAGGAGGTGTCTGATGGGACATGGGAGGAGGAGAGAACCATAGAATCATAGAAAGGGTTGGGATGGAAGGCACCCCAAAGCTCAGCCAGCTCCAACCCCTGCCATGGGCAGGGACACCTCCCACCAGCCCAGGCTGCTCAAGGCCTCATCCAGCCTGGCCTTCAACACCTCCCCACTCTCACTGCCAACAATTTCTTCCTCCTCTCCACTCTCAATCTCCTCTCTCCCAGCTCAAAGCCATTGTCCCTCAGCCTGGCACTGCCAGCCCTTGTCCAAAGTCCCTCCCCAGCTCTCCTGGAGCTCTTCAGGTCCTGGAAGGCTGCTCTGAGGTCTCCCTGGAGCCTTCTCTTCTCCAGGCTGAACAGCCCCAACTCTCCCAGCCTGGCCCCACAGGGGAGCTTCTCCAGCCTCTGATCATCTTGGTGGCCTCCTCTGGACCCTCTCCAGCAGCTCCAGGTCCTTCTTGTGCTGGGGGTCCCTGAGCTGAAGGCAGTGCTGCAGGTGGGGTCTGAGCAGAGGGGCAGAATCCCCTCCCTCATCACTCCAAGGCTGAGTGGTACTGGTCAAAGCCACCACTAGCCCCCTTACCGCCACAGCATGGTCCTGGTGAAGCCCCCACCTGCAGCCCCAGGCAGGCTCTCTGCTGCCCATGGTGCCATCCGTGCCTGCCTGCCCTGCCAGCCTGCAACCTGAGCTCACCCCAGAGCACCCCGGGTATGTTTATTTACATCAGCTCAGCTCCCTGCTCTGCTCCGTGGGCAGCAGTGAGTAACAGGGACAGGAATATCTCCAGCAGATGTTGTCACCAAACAGAAGCTATCAGCAGGCTGCTGGGAGCTGTAAATCACTGCAGAGCCTGGCCACGTCTTTACAGCCCTGGGCTGCTCTCCCCAGCAGCTGCCTCAACCGCTACCAGACCTGGGGCGGCTTTGCTCTTGCAGCCCAGCAAGGACTCAAGCTCCAGGCATCAATCACCACAAGGTAAGAACATCAGAAGGAGTCACCCCAAGTGCACTGTAATCACCAGCTGCCTTTCATCCTGCCTGTCATCAGCTCTGAAACACACAATCCTTGAATCTCAGAATGGTTTGGGCTGGAAGGGAACTTTAAAGGTCATCCAGTCCAACCCCCTGCAGCCAGCAGGGCATCTTCAGCTAGAGCAGGTTGCTCAGAGCCTCAGAAAACCTGACCTGGGGAGGGGCCATAATATTTGGCTTTCCTGTTGCCCAGGTTGTCTTCCTAGGCTGCCCACAGAGGAGGACTCACAGGGATGGACTTGAGAGCAGCAGCAGCAGGACAATGCAGCAGCAAACACCTGCACAGAAGCTGCCCTGCCTGCAGAGGACAGGGCGCAGGCAGCAACGTCCTAGCAGCAGAGCAAGGGCAACGCAGGCAGCACTTTGATCTGCAGCCCTTACCAGCAGCCTCCCCACACCGGCTGCAGCAGCAGCTCTGCAGCTCTGCTCATTAGCAGGTGACTCCTGACACCCTCCCCCTGCATCAGCTCCCAGGTTCTGAAGCCTCTCGGGGTCACTGAAGACCTGAGAATCTCCCTTTGAAGAAACGTCACTGGGGCAGATAAATGGTGCCGAGGAGCTGAGGTCATTAGGCTAACGAGCAGCCACCGGCAGCCTGGGAGCAAAGCCACAAACAAAAGCGCCTGCCTGAGCCTCCAAAACTGAGCCCTCCCCAGCACTTCCCATCTCCATCACAGGACAATCAGGTGCATCAGACAGCAGTGGCATCACCCCCTCACCTGCTCAGCAAAACCTCTCCTCAGAGCATCACAGCAGTGAATCAAGAAGGAGATTCTGCCCCTCTGCTATGATCAGCTGAGACCCCACCTGCAGCACTGCCTCCAGCTCTGGGACCCCCAGCACAAGAAGGACCTGGAGCTGCTGCAGAAGGTCCAGAGGAGGCCACAGAGATGATCAGAGGCTGGAGAACCTCCCCTGTGGGGACAGGCTGGGAGAGTTGGGGCTGTTCAGCCTGGAGAGGAGAAGGCTCCAGGGAGACCTCAGAGCAGCCTTCCAGTGCCTGAAGGGCTCCAGGAGAGCTGGGGAGGGACTCTGGACAAGGGCTGGGAGTGCCAGGCTGAGGGACAATGGCTTTGAGCTGGGAGAGAGGAGGTTGAGAGTGGAGAGGAGGAAGAAATTGTTGGCAGTGAGAGTGGGGAGACACTGGCACAGGTTGCCCAGGAAGGCTGTGGATGTCCCCTGCCAGGAGGTGCTGAAGGCCAGGCTGGATGAGGCCTTGAGCAGCCTGGGCTGGTGGGAGGTGTCCCTGCCCATGGCAGGGGCTGGAGCTGGCTGAGCTTTGGGGTCCCTTCCAACATAAACTATTCTATGAATCTATTCAGTGGGATACAGCAATGCCTATGGGTCAGGCCTTAATACCAATCCAGCCCTGAAGGAGTCCCTCCTGGCTGGGCAAGCAAAGAGGGAGAGAAGCATTTTGTGCTTCAGAGCCTCCTGTGAGGTGGGATCAGCTGAAAATCCCAGCCTGCTCCACTGGCAGCTATTTAAAACAAAATAATAAATCCCACATCTAAATAACCTCTCAGCAGGAGCCAAAACTCCAAGCTTAACCCCATGGTTTGAAGTGAAGGAGGCCAATTTCCTCCTTTGTAGCTCTTGACACATTGGCTGCCTGCCCCCTCCTTGCCTTGTTCCCCCAGCAGAAGGCTCCAGGCAGCAGCTCCCAGGCCGATAAGAAAACGAGCAGTGGAATTCCCAAGGCCTCCCACCTCAGCCCTGTCAGCAGCTCTGGAGGTGGCTGATTGCAGCATGGCTGCAGAAAAGAAACCACAGCAAGAGGAGCAGGCAGAGCCAGCAGCTGCCTGCTCAGCCCCCAACACTGCCCTCAGCTGCCAGTGCCGCTGTGGCTGGAGCCTTGCGGAACAAGGCTGGGAAACAGCTCCTGCCCCAGGGGCTCAGCACCAGTCCCTGCCCCACACACCCTGCAAACCCCTGGAGAAAGTGCAGGGTTAAGGCAGATCCAAAGGGATGGATGGAGCAAGCTTTGGAGGGGCTGGAGACCACCAACTGCTTTCACCACCCAAACTCTGACCCCAAGACATGGAAGCCCCTGCCAGGCACTGCCTGGCACATCCAGGCCACAATCACCACCTCTTCTTGGAAGCATGAGGCTGAGAGCAGCCTCATCCTGGCTATGTCCTACACTGGGACTTGGCTTCCCACACCACCACCTAGGAGCCTTCTTCATCCTTACCTTCATGGGGATCTTGGGCCACAGCAGCTCAGGTTTTGCCTACACACTGCATCAAATCTCCTAATATTTGAGGTGGCAAAAGCTGGATTCACAGAATGGTTTGAGTTGGATGGGACCTTGAGTTGGAAAGGACCCCCTGCCATGGGCAGGGACACCTCCCACCAGCCCAGGTTGCTCAGGGCCTCATCCAGGAGGAGCAGAGCAGGCAGCCTGTCATGCCTGGAGAGGGTCTGCAAAAGAGCAGAGGACATCTTTGCAGAGTCCAAAGGCAGCAGCTGACACCCACCTGCCAGGCTGCCAGCCACAGGGTCAGGTCCTCTCCACCCCACAGCTCATCCAGCTCCAACCCCTGCCATGGACACCTCCCACCAGCCCAGGCTGCTCAAGGCCTCATCCAGCCTGGCCTTCAGCACCTCCAGGCAGGAGGCAGCCACAGCCTCCCTGGGCAACCTGTGCCAGTGTCTCCTCACCCTCACTGCCAACAATTTCTTCCTGCTCCCCAGTCTCAACCTCCCCTCTTCCAGATTAATTAGGTACACTGAGATTTTTTTGCAAGCACAGAAGGCACTCAGCATGGAGAGAACTCAAGCCCTGGGCTCTCCCCAGTCTCAACAGTGTTCCTTGAGGAGCTCGGTGGTCAGAGCATGTTTGGAACATGTTGTATGGGAGCATGACACAAAGAGCTGCTTGATGGAGGGTGAAAGCAAGTTCTGAGCAACATCAATCACCTGTGCTGATGCCACCATCAGCTAGTGAAGGAGAGGAGGACAAGCAAGCACCAAGGGACAGCAAGAAGCTCTCGATGGCTGAGACACCACAACAGGACACAGCAGAGCTGGAGTCCTTTCTACCCACCAGCAGGACAATGTAAAGCAGCAGCACAGGCTTGGCAACCACATCTCCACAGCGATGGAGCTGCCTCCACACTCAGATTGTGAGCAAGCCCAGTGTGGGCTCCAGGCTCTACAGGGAGCATTGCTCTCTTGTACAGGTGTGAAACTGGAAACAAACACAACCCTCAGCAAGCAGAAATGGCCCTAAGAGAGAATACAGCTGGCTCCTGCTGGGCCTGGACCTCAGAGATGCTGCCTTCTAGGAGGAACTCACCTCTTCAAAGCTGGAGTCATCCCAGCACCCCTCCACCCCAACCCTCACTGCACCATCCACTACCAAACCTCACCCCTCCCAACTACAAAGGCTAAAACAAGGCAACAGTGCTTTGGGTGCAGGTAAAGAGTTAATGGGTGGGGGACACTCAGCAACTGGGGGGGGTCATCCCACATCCTGGGCAGACTAGGACAGCCACAGCGCTGCAGACACCATGTAGGTCTGCTTCTGTGGATTCAGGGGAAGGTCTGCACAAACAAAACCACCGAAGCCACTCCACAAACTGTTTGGAGCAGGCAGAGTCCAGGGATGTGTTTTTGGGCACTGTTTCTTCCAGTGCAGCTACCCCACTTCCTCCACCACCATCTCACCTCACAGCCACTGCTCCAGCACCACCTCCCACATCCCACTGTCCTCCAGCAGAACCAGAAGCATATTTTCACCCCAACTTTGGAGCCTGTCCTCTGCCACATCCCTCATCACAGATCACACTGGGTTGGAAGGGACCCCCAAAGGTCATCTTGGCCAGCCCCCTCAGGAGGGACACCTCTAGCTGGAGCAGGCTGCCCAGGGACACATCAAGTCTGCCCTTGAATGTCTCCAGGGATGGGGCCTCCACCACAGCCCTGGGCAGCCTGTCCCAATGTCTCCCCAGCCTCACTGTGCAGAACTTCCGCCCCCTCAGGAGGGACACCTCTAGCTGGAGCAGGCTGCCCAGGGACACATCAAGTCTGACCTTGAATGTCTCCAGGGATGGGGCCTCCACCACAGCCCTGGGCAGCCTGTTCCAATGTCTCCCCAGCCTCACTGTGCAGAACTTCCTCCTGATGTCCAGCTTAATTCTGTTTCAAACCATTGCCCCTGGTCCTACCTCCACAGCCCCTTCTGAACAGTCCTGCCCAGCCTGCCTGGAGCTCCACTCCAGATACTGAGATGCAGCTCTAAGGACTCCCTGAAGCCTTCTCCTCTCCAGGCTGCACAGCCCCAACTCTCTCAGCCTGTTCCACAGGGGTGGTGCTACTCTGCCGAGGGGTCTTACAGCACACCCTCCCCACTGGGCCACCCAGGGCAGGAGGGATCTCTGCCACGTCCACCGAGTGGGGTTAAAAACTGCACCAGTGGCTTCCACCCCTCCCCCGCAGAGGGCCAGGACCCAACCCAGCCTCCTGGCCGTCCAAAGCTGTGACCCAGTGCAGGCTTTGGAGCAGAGCTGAGCTCCAGCAGCTTCTGTTTGCCTTTGCCTGGTCTGCGGCACTGCCGCATCTGGACTCTGGTCAGAAGAGGAGGGGAGAACACCTCCCGGCAGAGAGAGGCAGCAAGGCTCCCTGCTCCCGCCCAGCCGCTCGCCATCAAAACAAAGCCCGGGCGGCAGCCAAGAGCTAGGAGCCTCCTTTTGTTCCCTGCTGGCAGCCCCAGGCCCGCAGCCCCGGGCCTGCTCCCCCGGTGCTGCCCGCGGGGTGCCC
>VXBD01006175.1:93359-116423 GCA_013399975.1 Indicator maculatus
GCAGCACCTGGTTGCTGGTGCACGCAGTGCAGACCTGGGGCAAGGTCAGCTCCTACTTTTGCCCCCCCACTCCGCCCCCGATATCTTTTGGGGCTCCAGGAGCAAAGAGCTGCCAAAGCAACCGACCCCAGCCCCAGGCAGCCCTGTGCCAGGTGCTGTGCCCACACCAGAGACCTGCCAGGTCACCACGGGGTAAGTGCCAATGGGTTTCATCAAGCAATAGGACAAGAGGAAACAGCCTCCAGATGCCCAAAGGGGAGGTGTAAGTGGGACATTTGGAACAGTTTCTTCCCTGAAAGGGTTGCAAAGGTCTGGCCCAGGCTGCCCAGAGCAGTGGTGAAGTCCCCAGCCCTGGAGATGTGGTGCTGAGGGCCATGGTTTAGTGGTGGGTTAGCTGTTGGGCTCCCTGATCTTAAAGGTCTCCTCCAACCAAAGGAGATGAGCCTCATTCCTGGTGATGGCTCAAGCACGGTAGGTAACAAGCCAGGGCAGGTAACAAGCCAGGGCATGCCACAACAGGAGGCTTGGACACAGCCCAGACACGCACCCAGGAAAAGGGCACTTCAGCTCTTTGGTTCCTGAGGCTTCACCCAGGGAAGCAGTGACCTGAGGAGCCACAGGGTGACAGCAGCAAAACACGTTTCATCAAGCCTGTGGGCCATGGCCACAGGCTCCATCACCATGATGTCAGACACAGCAGCAAGGGCAGTCTCAGCCAGGGCCACCCCGGAGCACCTGCTGACATGAAAGGATGTCTGAACAAACCCGGAGCAAAGCTCCTTGCTGCAGCCAGGGCTGCAAACCCTACAGAGAGATTTAAAGAGCACAAAGCAGGAGGAGGGGCGCAGAGCCAGCTCAACTGCCTCTGAAGCACCTCATCAGGGACAAACACTGGCTGCTGAAAGGTTCTTCACGCAGCCAAGCAGAGACAACAAAACCTCCTGGCTGCAGGCTGACTGCTCGGCACACATGCAGGCGCTGCAAGGTCATCTAGCCCTGGCTGGAGTCGGTGGAGGAAGAGAGAAACTCTGCCTTCATCCCCAGACAGAGCCCAGCCTGCCTGCCCAAAAGGGAAGCAGGAGCAAGACAGGGTTAAGGAGAGGACAGGCTGCTGGAGACCAAAGCCTGGGCTGAGTCACAGTGTGGCCGTTCCTGTTTTGGTCTGAGCAAGCTTCTCACTTCCCAGGCAGGCTCTGCTCCCAGGCCTGCAAGAATCCATCACAGAATTGTCGGGGTTGGAAGGGACCTCAAGGCTCATCCAGTTCCATCCTCCCTGCCAATGGCAGGAAGACCTCACACTAGGGCAGGTTGCTCACAGCCACCTCCAGCCTGGCTGCAAAAACCTCCAGGGATGAGGCTTCCACCATCTCCCCAGGCAACACTGTGCCAGTCTCTCACCACCCTCATGGGGAAGAACTTCTTCCTGACATCCAATCTCAATCTACCCATTTCCAGTTTTGCTCCATCCCCCCATTCCTATCATTCCCTCACACCCTCAAAAGTCCCTCCCCAGCTTTCTTGGAGCCCTCCCCAAGATCCTGGAAGACTACAAGAAGGTCTCCTGGGAGCCTTCTCCTCTCCACACTGCACAACCCCAACTCTCTCAGGCTGTCTCCAGAGCTCATCCTCTGCTCATCATCATGGCCCTTCTTTGGACACCTTCCAGCACATCCTTCATCCCACCAAGGCATTCCTGGGAGGAGCTGCCCTCCTGCAGCCAGCAGCTACCTCCACTCTTCACTCGCCCTTTAGACCCCACACACAGCATTTGGGGCCATCTCTGCAGCTTTCAGGAAGATAGGAAAAGCCCAACACAACTCCAACTCATCCCCTCCACCCTGTCCCAGCCACCAGACCTTCCTCAGGCTCCTCCTCAAGACGTTCAGCTGCTTTCTCACTCATGACCACACAGGGACCTTTCTTCTCACCCACAGCTTCCCTGCCTCAGAGGAGGCCATGTATCTACCCCAGGAGGCTGAAAAAGCTCAGCTGAGGTTTCCTCCTGAACAGAAACACCTTCTCCTGCAGATCCAGATGCTAAATCACCTCTCAAAACAAGGCTTCAAGCCTCCAGGTTGAGCCTTCATCAATCTGAACAAGTGCAAGGGCAGAACCATCCCCCCAGGCATCTGTACAGGGATGATAAAATACTTTGCTCAGAACAAGATCCTCTTGTTCCACAGTTCCTGCAGGGTTGCTCAGAGCCCCAACCAACCTGGAACATCTCCAGTGATGGGGCACCCACAGTATCTCTGACCCATTCCACTTTCTCACCATCCTCAAAGTAAAACATTGCTTCCCTGTGTCCAGTTAACTCAACCTCTTCCAGTTTCAAGCCATTGTCCCCTGTCCTGTCACTGCAGGCCCCCTCCATCTGCCTTAGCAGCCCTGGCTACATATTGAAAGGCCACCAGAAGGTCTCCTTGGAACCTTCTCTTCTCCAGGCTGAACCACCCCAACTCTCCCAACCTGGCCTCACAGCAGAGGGCTTCCAACCCTGCCAGCATTGCTGTGGCCTCCTCTGGCCCTGCTGCACCAGGTCCCTGTCTGTGCTGAGGGCTCCAGAGCTTCTCCAGCACTGCAGAGGGGTCTCAGCAGAATCCCCTCCCTGCCCTGCTCTCCAGCCCTCCA
Source organism: Indicator maculatus (assembly GCA_013399975.1). NCBI lineage: Eukaryota > Metazoa > Chordata > Aves > Piciformes > Indicatoridae > Indicator > Indicator maculatus. Next base: position 95,991 of record VXBD01006175.1, read on the forward strand.
TCCCCCAGGCTGCATTGATATTGGGGTTTGCCCAACCCAAGTGTATGACATCACAATTGGCTTTGGTGAGGCTTCCTGAGGTTCACAAGTGCCCAAGGTCCAGCCTGTCAAGGTCCATGACATTTGGTCCCTGTCTTTATAATCCCCACTTTGGCTTTCCCACCTGCAAAAGGTTTCTGCAGCTCCATCAGTGCAACAATAAACATTCAATAGTAAAACCAAGCTACACAGAGCAGCACCAAAGGTCCAGCCAGCCCCAGGGCTGGCTCTGAAAGTGGCCAGCAGCAGATGGCTATGAAGGAACACAACAGGCAACACGTTGAGATATTTCCCAAACCACTTCCCAAGCTCCAGCTCTACTCAGGCGTTTTCCAAACCAAAAGACACTGCCCTGTACACCCTTGCCATTGGTTCCTCCTCCAGACACACTGAGGTGCCCCAGAGCATCAGTGAGCTTCCAGCAACCACAGATTTCTGCAGCAGCACTCCATCATGGCAAAGAGCAAGAGCATCTCCTCCTGCTTTCACTCACTCTGGCTCTACTGCCAGAAGGAACAAGGACACCACACATTGTCTCCACACTGCTCCTTCAATTTACAGGCTTCAGCCACCTGCCCCAGGAGTCTTCTCTCAAACCCAGGAAGTGCTGACCTACTTAGCAGCTCTTCTCCCACCCTCCCTTCTCAACCTGCTCTTTTTACAGGTGGAAAAACCCCAAACATCTCAACATCAAACTGGCCTCAGCAACTCTCCAGATGCACCTATCCCTTCCTGGTGCCCAACACCATGATCCCCAGGGCCAAGCAGAAGCCTTCCTAGGGAACTGCCAGCTGCAGCCATGGTGATGCATACCCCAACAGCTCCCAGCTGCACACAGGGTGATGCACACCCCAACAGTTTCCAGCTTCACACAGGGTGATGCGCACCCCAACAGCTCCCAGCTGCACACAGGGTGATGCACACCCCAACAGCTCCCCAGCTGCTCTCCCAACACCCCAGCAGGTGTTGATGGCAACAGGGCTGAACAGCCCCAAGCACAGCCCCACACACTGGTGATGCTCACCCTGGGCACGGAGCAGCCACACCACACCTGCAGCTGCTGTGGGACAGCCTCTGCTCCAAGTACTCCAAGTCTTCCCCCAGCCATGCACTGACATGACACCAGCCACTGTGATTATGACTCAAGCTGAGCCACACCCAGAGCCAAACACCATTCTGATGGACAGACAGACAGACTGCTGTCAGGGCTTCCTGTTCCCCTGGTGACCTGGAAGAGCAGCTCAGTGGGCTCAGCATCGTTGCTACATGCTCAAGGAGAAACAACACTCAACAGAGCATCCACAGCAACATGCTGGCCTGAGGCTGTCACCACCAGTGGGACAAAGCCCACGTACCAATGGCAGACCAAGGAATGAGGAGGCAGCTCCTGTGAGCCCTGCACCTTGTGCTCACCTGCACACCCAGAGCCCGCGGTCACTAACGCATTGAGGTCTCCTTCTCCGCAAATGACGCAAGCAGAGAGAAATAAAATTCCTGTGGGAGCCACAGGGAGCTTTGGCACTCAGGGGGAAGTCACTGGGAAGCAGAGCATGGCAGCCAACAGGCACCCCTGGGAGCTGCAGCAGGCACAGCACTGGGACATCACCCTTGTTGCAGCCCTGCCTCCTCCCACAGAGCAAGGAGCTGGAGGGACTTGGAGCTGCTGGGTACAGAAACCAACCCCCGGAGGGTATAGCAGGATGGTGCTGTGACACACAGCGACTGCAGGCAGCTTGCTGACACACAGCTGCCAGAAGCCAGGCAGAGCTTGACCAGTGCCCTCCCAGCACAAGCTGTCTTCATGCCAGAAGCAGGAGGTGCCAGCTGCTCACCGGTGCTAGTGCCCAGTGCTACAAGCCACAGTCCCTCCTCTCCCTGGCACAGGGGTGACCTCCAGAGCAGAGCAGCAGCATCACTTCCACCCTTGTCATGGTTTGAGGCTGGTGCCATCTCACAAACACATCCCAACAGACTCTGCTGTCTCCATTATCCCTTTCCTCCACCAGGCAGGAGGCAGGGCCTGTTTCTGAGGGCTTGAACCGAGACACACCCCCAGCCCAGCACCGGTCTTACCTTCTCCGCCTTCACCTTCTTCAGCTGCCGGCACTCACTGTCCCCATCCTCCAGCTCCGCCTTCACGCCCAGAGGGTTGAGCGCCGCTCCCGTGTCGATCGCTATACTCCCAAGCTGCTCGGCAGCAGCAGGCTCTGGCCCCTGGCCCCCATCATACTGTCCCACCCTCACCGCCAGGGCCAGGGGCTGCAGCACGCTGGGCTCCTTCTCAGCCGCAGCCCCTGCAGCCTCACTCCTTTCCTTCTTGCTTTTGGACGAGCCTCCCTCCTTCTCCTTCTTGGAGCCGGCCACGCTGCGGGACGCCTTGGCCGACTTCTCCGAGCCCTTTGGGGTGACAGCGGGCACCAAGCCGCCCGAGTTCGTGCTGTCCCCAGAGCGTCCTTGAGCCTCCTTCTTGCTACCTCCTCCCTCGCTGGGAGTAAACAAGGAGGTCCCCGGGGTTGGCTTGCCACTGTCCTTGCCACTCTTGCTCCTTTTCGACTTGGATTTGCCTTCCTTGCCCTGCGGGCCCGGCACCGGGCTGACAAACTTGATGTTATCCGGCAGGGTTGCCACGGCGTTGGGCGCCGGGAGCCCCACGTCCTTGGAGCCCGACATTTCCAGTTTCTGCTGATCCTTCTCCAAATCAGCGTCCAGGTCAATGATGAGGTTCCCTACACCAATGTCCCACTCATCCCCGCTGTCATACGTCTCAACCGGGTTTGCATCGATTCCTTTCCCTCCGGAAGCTCCGCTGCTCAAGGACATCTTAGAGTTAACAGCCCCTCACGGTTCAAGGCTCTTCCCTGACGCTCCAGGCCCTGGGGGTCACCTACGTCCTCGGGGGGCTTCCAGTGGGGATTTGCCCAGGTGACGGCATCGCTGCTGGAAAGAGCAAGAAGAGGAGAGGGTTATGCAGGAAGAGCCCTGGGCAGGCAGTTCTGCCTTCACCAGCAGCCAGGCACACAGGCAGGAGAGGTTCTTGGGCAGGCTGGAACCCCCCAAATCCTCCACCATGCAGCACAAGGCAGCGGCCTCCTGCCAGCCGCGCCCCAGGCTGGAGCTGCTCCTCAGTGATCCAGCACAGCAGCCATCTGGCAGGGCTCTCTGGATCAATAGCAGCCCTGGCAGGTCGCAGCTCTGGGCTCCAACAAGACATTACTCACACGTGGCCCTGCTCACCATGCCCCTCTGACTCACCCAGCACAGCCCTGGGAGGGAGGGCTGCTGCCTCTCCTGCTGATGCCACCCAGCAGCAGGGCTCCTCTCCATGCCAGCTTCCCTGCGACAGACAAGAGCCACTTGCTGGGGAAGTCGAGTACCCAGGTGAGAAATAAATCCCAGGCTCGAGTGCCTGTGACACTGGGGACTCATCACAACGGCCGCCAAAGGCCACACGGCCGCAGCAAGTGCAGGGTTTGCATCCCGCACCGCCAGGCGACACGACACAGCCCAGCTGCGGGACCTTAAACCACCAGCACCTCCAGCACAACCAGCCACAGCTGAGGACTGGGAAACCCAGGATCAGGTTCCTGGTCTTAACTGGGAAGAGTGACATCAGCCCTGCCTGCCCACACCATGGCTGACCCCAGCTAGCCCAAAATTCCTCCCCCCGGCTTCCCAGCTCCTCATCTTCCCTGCCCTTAGATCCATAGACTCACAGAACAGTTGGTAGTGACCTCGCAACTCAGCCAGCTCCAACCCCCTGCCATGGGCAGGGACACCTCCCACCAGCCCAGGTTGCTCAAAGCCTCAGCCAGCCTGGCCTTCAACACCTCCAGGCAGAGGGCAGCCACAGCCTCCCTGGGCAGCCTGTGCCACTGTCTCCCCACCCTCACTGGGAAGCACTTCCTCCCCACACCCAGACTAAAACACTGGACATCTTCACCACATGCTGCTGCCCTGTCCCTGATGGGGAGAGACAAACAAAAAAGGACATCCACAGCAACCTGAGCAAGTGCCAAGTAGGTTGCTGAGATGAGCTGGTGGCAGATGATGAGCTGAGATGAGCTGAGGACAGATAATTAACACATGAAACAGCTTCTGCCCAGCAGCCATCCACCCAGCCCACTCTCCACACAGAATCACAGAATGGTTTGGGTTGGAAGGGACCTCCAAAGGTCATCCAGTCCAACCCCTGCACGCAGCAGGGACATCCTCCACTAGATCAGGTTGCTCACAGCAACGTTGAGCCTGATCTTCAATATCTCCAGGGATAGGGCCCCAACTACCTCCCCGGATAACCTATTCCAGTGTTCCAGCAGTCTCCTAGTGCAGAACTTGTTCCTCACATCCAATCTGAATCTGCTCTGGTCTCATTTCAGACCACTGCCCCTGGTCCTACGGCTACATGTCTGAAGGAATCCTTGACCACCCATTTGGAGGCAGCTCCTGTCCAGCAGCTCTGTCCTCCCCTTCCCCACTGTGCTCTGGGCCTGCTGGCACCTCATACTATTTACAAGCAACACTTCAAAAACAGGTGACTAAAAGAGAAACCAGAAGAGGGGAAAAAAAACCCAACAACAAAAAAAACCCAACAACCCACACACAGAGAAATTTCTTCAAGCCCCAGCAGGCAGGAGCCTGGAAAGCAGCTTCATGGTGCGCTTCCAGAGATGCAAACACTGTAAAAATGCCAGGGATTCTTTCACCAGCCAGCCTGCCGCAGCCAGACCATTTTCCATCTGCTCCCCACAGTATCCCAGCCCCGCGCAGCTCCTAAGGCACTCCCCGACAGGTCATTACCGAGCGCCTCACCCCAGCGCCGGGGCCAGCAGCAGGCTGCAGCGCACAGTGCTGACCTTTCCTCCTCACCACGGCAGGGAAGTGCCGGAGCAGGAGAGCGCTTTATGCTCCAGAGCTGCTAACAGCTTCCCAAAGCCGCCCTGCGGCTTTCCAGCGCCTCTGCCTCCTCCTGCCCAGCCCTGAGCTGGGGCTCTCCAGCCTGGCCCCACCGTCCTTCCCCTCTGCAGAGCGCTGCGGCGGGCAGCAGTGGGCAGCTCCCGCGGGCACGGCGCGGAGCCTTCGGCCAGCAGTGCCGCAGCCAGCTCCCTTTGTGCTGCGGAGCCACGGCGGCTCCTTTGTCCGGGTGGGCAAAGCCAGCACGAAGGTGGAAGAACGAAATGTGCAGCTGCCAACAGCCCCTTCCCAGCCCCAAGGTAAGCCACAGCATTCCAGCCACAACCCCAGGGGGCAGGGCCTGAGAACATGGCGCTGCTGCACAGGACCCCATGTGAGTGACCTGGACAGGATGAGCCTCAGACTCCTACTCCATGAGCTGCCCACCCAAGGTCGGACCGTGTGAAGGGACACTGCCAGCTCAGGTCAGAGGGACAGGCAGACAGATAGCCATGAAGCTGGCCTGGTAGCCACGGGAAGGCACCAGGCAATCTGCAGGGCTGTATTGCAGCAGTGCCAGCGATGCCTGCTCTCAGCTGGTCCTGGGAACTCACCTGGCTGGTTTTGCAGCATGCACAGGGACATGCACACACAGGGACGTGAACCTCGTTTGTATCTATGGAATAAGGAGAGCAGATGAGCAGGACTTTGGTCTGAAACTATGCAAACAGCAGCGGCGCTTGCCAATTCCTACCACAACAAAAGGAAGAAGGAGCCCAGAAGTCCACTGGGTCCCTGCTGATTACAGAGCCAGCAACAATCAAAGGCTTCAAAAACAAGACGGAAAAAAACCCATTCACCCTCCGGAGGAGGTGTCAAGGGAGCCAGGGTGCTGCTAAGGCAGAGGGAAGGAACCTGCAAACAGGACAGACAAGAACATGCTGGGTTTGCAAGAGCAGTGCCTGGGGCAGGGAGACAGGGAGCTCGGGCGGTGTCACTGCAGGAAGAGGGACTGGGGTGGTCCAGGGCTGAAGGCTGGGACACTACTATGCAATCTGAGGGTGGGGTACCCCTTGAACATCACCCACTGCTCTACAGCATTTCCCACAGCTCAAACACCCCCTCCCTGAGATCCCCACCCTGACTCCCCATGTCTGTTCTCCCAACGGCCAGCACCACCTCTACAGCTGGAGCAGTGTTTTGGGTTCCTCTCCAAAGCAAGACCCCAAGAGCCTCCCACCCTGCCACACAGTTATTGCTTCAGGCAGAGCCCCTTCGCTCCCACAGCTCCAAGAGGTCCCTTTCCCAGCGCCTGTTTTGCCCGTGCTGGAGCAGCACCGGGTGCTCTCCAGTCCCTGCCTGCTCTGCAGCCACAAATCCCAGTGACTCCGAAAGCAGGCAAGGAGATTGATTCAGCTCTAAACGTGTCCTTCCCCTTACCTCCTGCCATCCTGGGATTGATCCCCAAGCAACATGAAAAGCATGTGCTCACTTGTTGGCCTGGAGACCTGCCAACAAAGTGTTTTAAGAGCAGTCCTGGAGCACAGATCCTACAAGGAGACAGCTTTCTGCTTGGGAATGCTGCACACATATAGCACCAGACATGAATAATTCAGCTCCATTAGGTGCCCGAGACCTCTCCAATCCGCATCCATGGGCTGGGAAGGAGCCAAGCTATGAAGAGACAAACCTGAAAGTTCACTTTGGGAGCTGCAAGCACACCTAGAGACACAGCTCTGCAAACAAGAGGAGCTCGCCTTCAAAAGGCAGCGCGGCGGTGGCGAGCCCCCAGCTCTTTGTGCTGAAACACGTGCAGGGTGCTCGGCGGCCCGGCCCCGCCGCCACCGGAGGTCAAGGAACCCAGGCGGGGAAGGACCTGAACGCCCAAGGGTGGGGAGGCGCAGGAGAAAGCTCTTCTCCTGGCAGCAACCAGCCCACACGTAGAGAGACTGTCTCACAGCCATGTGCTCCAGCCTGCAGCGCTCCACGATCAGCCTCTGGTGGCTTCCAGACATGACCGACTGCAATTTTCACCCTGATTAACTTTCAGGAATGCCCGCAGGAAGGAGCGGCAGAGATGGGGTGCTGGGGGACAAACCTCCACGACCTTGCTGGGTTTCCCCCCGCGGGGCATGAGGAGGGCAGCAGAGGGGCCTGGGGAGATGGGGGTGAACCTGGAAAGAATACAGACCCCTCTGGTTTCTCCCAGGGGAGGCAAAGACAGCCAGGGGAGCGCAGTCATGGCCGAGTCGCCGGCCCCTGTGTTTCGCCAAGACCCCAAAGCGCTCCCCCGAGCCGCCGGTCCCGCTCCATGAGGGGCCGCGGTGCCGGGGCCCTTCCTCCCGCGGCTGGCAGCCCGCCGGCCGCTCTCCCCATGTGCTGCCTCCGCACAAGATCCCTTTTTATTTCCTTTTACGACTACAGAGAGCCAGGGCTGGGGTGGAGGGCGGCTGGAAAACACTCCTGCCTTGCCTGAACTGCCACGCTCGGCTCCTACCACCACCACCACCACGTTTGTAAATCCCCCAGCTGGGCTTGTTTGGGTTGGATTTTTTTGTTGTTGTTCAGTAACTCCCATGCCTTTTCTGCAGCTTTCTTTCTAAGATGTCCCCCCTCCCTCCCCGCCCCCTCTCTCTGGAGAGGGGGGAGAAGGAGAGGAAAAAAAGAGAAAGGTTGAACGCGAGCCAGCTGGCACGCACAAGAGGAGACGAGAGAGCCGCACAAAGGAGCTTCCTCACTCACTTGCTGCTTTCAGCTCAAGAAATCACGCAGGGGAGGAGGCTTTGCTCTCCCCCATACATCAGTCAAGCCACAGCAGACAAAGGAGATTTACCATGACACCCTCCAGAACTGCCACCCAACAGGGGAAGGGTCCCCCCACGGCCACCGCAAGCCATGGGGCTTACGGGCAAGCTGCTGGCTCGGCTGTGCCATCAGGCACAGGCTACAATGGAGGAGTTGCTCTCCCACACCTCCTCGTCAGAACTTGGGTGACTCTCAGGGCTGAGCGGGATGGCGCTAGCAAGCTGCCAGGAGGGAGATGGCCGAGCCCAATTTGAATAAAATGGAGCCACCCTTCTTTTTGTGAACATGGAGCTGCACCCGCGGGGACTACAGCTTCCAGCATGCACTGCAGCGCCCGCAGCCACCTCACGCAACTTGTCCTGGGACTCTCAAGTTTCCGCAGGCTGAGCCTTGACACTGGAAATGAACCTGATACTGGGCAGCACTGGAGCCGTGAGTCATTCGCTGGCAGCCTGGAGAAAAGCCTGAAGTATTTCAGGGCAGGCATTACAAAATCAGGACAGCCGAGGTCACTGTGAGAGAATGGAGGCAGGGAAAGATGTACCTCAAATCCTGGGGACACTTGTGGGAGCCTCACTCCAAGAAGGACATTGAGGGGCTGGAGAGGGTCAAAAGAAGGGCAACGAAGCTTGGGAAAGGGTCTGGAGAAGAGGGCTGGTGAGGAGCAGCTGAGGGAGCTGGGGGTGTTTGGTGTGGAGAAGAGGAAGCTGAGGGGAGACCTCATTGCTCTCTACAGCTCCCTGAGAGGAGGCTGCAGTGAGGTGGGTGTCAGGCTCTTCTCTCAAGGAAGAAGGACAGGACAAGAGGAAACAGCTTCAAGTTGCACCAGGGGAGGTTAGATTGGCCATGAGGAACAATTTCTTCCCTGGAAGGGTTGTCAAGGCCTGGCCCAGACTACCCAGGGCAGTGGTGGAGTCCCCATCCCTGGAGGGAGTTAAAAGCCCCAGAGAAGGGAGGGCCGTGGTTCAGTGGCAGTGTAGCAGTGCTGGATTAATGGTTGGACTTAGTGGTCTTAAAGGTCTCTTCCAACCAAACCAATTCCACGATTCTATTCCACAATCCTCAGATGGGAGGTGAGCAAAGGCCTCTCTGCTGTAGATGTGACCAGGCTATCATCCAAGCTGGAGAAAAGCTCAGGAGATTTATCACTCACAACACCCACCTGCTACCAAGTACACACTGCTCAAGCATCAACTTCACATTCATCACCAGCCAAAGGATGCAGCTGCATCAAAACTCAACCTCATGACCTTCACACCCACCCTCAGCAAGCCCACAGCACAGGAGCCCAGCAAACCTGGTGCTAGGAGATAAGAGCAGGTGGTGGCAGAGCTCATGCTGGCTGTGTTTGAAGAGCACACTTCAGCAGATGAGCTAAACTCAGCGCTCGCTCCCTGCTGACATTTCTTTCATCAAAGAGGCACTGAGGAGAAACTCAGGCCAGGGCTGGAAAGGACCTCCAGAGATCTAGAGCAGGGCAGGTCACACAGGAACACATCCAGGTGGGTCTTAAATGTCTCCAGAGAAGGAGACTCCACAACTGCTCTGGGCAGCCTGCTCCAGGGCTCCTGCACCCTCACAGTGAAAGCCTTCAACAAGGCTCCAATAGCAATGCCACCCTAGAAAGATCCTCTTGCTCCCCCCTCCACTCCCAACAAGCCAAACACATCACCACCAGGCCAGGCACACAGAAAGGGGAAAACAGGAGGAAGCATTTCAGCCCTTCCCTTATGCTGCAAAATGGGCAGAGATGGAACAAGCTCCTCTTTAATCCTCCCACTGCTCTCAGCAGTGTCACCAGCAAAGTCCCAGCCTGGAGAGTCCCCAGTTCTGCAGCCTACAGCTATTCCATTCTGCTGGCTCTCAAGCCTCACGGGTTTCCAAGCTCCCTACCTCTGTATTGAACAAAACATAGCTGCCACTTGCTGCACCCACAGGCAGACAAGGCCAGAGCATCACCTTTCAAGAAAACCAACAGCTGGAGAGACATCACCCAAGCAAGTGCCTGGTCCTCAGCTGGAGGAGGTGGCACAGGAAGGCAGCACGCAGCACTCTGTTGCCCTAAAGCACAGCAGGCAACCACCACCTTCACAGATGCTATTAGGTTGATGCCCCAAGGTCACCTTGTCCAACTCCCCTGCACTCAGCAGGGACACCTCCAACTGGATCAGGCTACCCAGGGACACATCCAGGCTGGGTTTGAATGTCTCCAGGGACAGGACCTCAACCCCCTCCCTGGGCAGCCTGTTCCAGTGTCTCCCCACCCTCACTGTGCAGAGCTTCCTCCTGATGTCCAACCTAACTCTGCCCTGATCCAGTTTCAAACCATTGCCCCATGTCCTATCCCCACAGCCCCTTCTGAACAGTCCCTGCCCAGCCTGCCTGTAGGTGCCCTTCAGATACTGAACTGCAGCTCTGAGGTCTCCCCAGAGCCTTTTTCCCCAGGCTCTCCACCTCCTGGGCACACTCAGCTCTCTCCACCGAATGGCACTGCTGGAGGTCCTTTCCTGGTGTGCAGCTGAGCAGGTACCACCCTCACACACCAGCATCAACACATCAACACAACTCACAGAGCTGCTGAGCAGGCCAGGGTGCATGGGACCTTGAAAAGTCACCTGGCACAACCTTCCACAGGAAACAAGGCCCAGATGAGACTAGTAGTGGACTTGGCAGTGCTGAGTTAGCAGCTGGACTCAAAAATCTTGAAGGTCCTTTCCAACATAAACGATTCTGTGATCTCCCAGCCTGCCCTGTCACATCTTGAACACCTCCAGTGCCGTGGACTCCACCACAGCCCTGAGAAGGTTGTTTCACTGAACGATAGTTCTTCTTATCAAAAATGTCTTTCTAATGCTGAGATGAAACCTCTCCTGCTGCAGCTTGCATCCATTGCCCCCTGACTTCTCCATGTGGCTCCTTGTGAAGAGAGAACCTTCATCCTCTTTGTAGCCACTCTTGAAGTCCAGCAACATGCCTGCACTAGGAGCACTCCTATGGAGAGCTGAGAGAGCTCCTGCCAGGCAGGAGCCAGACGAGCAGGAAAGGTCACAGCAGGAGGAGAAAGCAGCAGCATGGCCTAGAAGAGCTTCAGGCACACCTGAGGCAGAACAGACACAACCAGCACTTCAGTACTGCCCTCAGGGCACTGGCACAGACATCAGCAGGGAGCAGCAAGACTCAAGCTGGGCTGCTCCTCTGGATACTGGCTGGACTGTAACCTGCTCATCCAAAAACACTGGGCAGGCCTTCTTCCAGCATCCATGGCCTGGGAGACTTCTATCAGATTCTGTCAGCCACAGTGCAGCCAGCAGGGCCCAGACGTGACTGCCCTCTTGAACTCAGCATTGTTGAGGCTGCACTTTGAGTCCTGGGGTCAGCTTCCATCCCCTCACTCAAAGAAGGACATTGAGGGGCTGGAGAGGGTCCAGAGAAGGTCCAAAAAGCTGGGGAAGGGTCTAGAAAAGAGGGCTGGGAGGAGCAGCTGAGGGAGTTGGGGGTGTTTAGTGTGGAGGAGGCTGAGGGAGACCTCATTGCTCTCTACAGCTCCCTGAGAGGAGGCTGCAGTGAGGTGGGATTGATCTCTTCTCCCTAGTCTCAGGTGACAGAAAAGAACATGGCCTGAAATTGTGCCAGAAGAGGTTCAGGTTTGCCATGAGGAACAATTTCTTCCCCAAAAGGGTTGTCAAGACCTCACCCAGGCTGCCCAGGGCAGTAGTGGAGTCCCCATCCCTGGAGGGATTTCAAAGCTGTGGAAATGTGGTGCTGAGGGCCAGGGTTTAGTGGTGACCTGGCAGTGCTGGGTCTCTTCCTTTCTTCCAACCAAAACAGTTCTGTGACTCTACAATTCTTCAAAATGACTTCTACAATGACTTCAAAATCTCCAGCAGCTGACAATGGCCAAGAACTCTCTCAGCAACCTCAGCGCTCAGATCCCCGTTCACCAACCTCAGCTGGTGCCCAGATCTTGTAACATTTGGCTGTACTGGAAAAGAGGAATTGAAACACCCCCATGCATGGAAGAAAAGGAATTTAGTGGGGAAAATAATGGAGCTAGCTTCCTGCCTGCGAGCTCAGAGCTGCTCTGAACTAGGCACCTCCCTGCACACTCCACCGTGTCGTTGTCATACAGCTTCAGGAGCTGCAGTGGGTTGGAAGGGACCCCCAACGGTCACCTTGTCCAACTCCCCTGCACTCAGCAGGGACACCTCCAGCTGGAGCAGGCTGCCCAGGGACACATCCAGGCTGGATTTGAATGTCTCCAGGGACAGGGCCTCAAGCACATCCCTGGGCAGTCTGTTCCAGTGTCTCCCCAGCCTCACTGTGCAGAATTTCCTCCTGATGTCCAACCTAACTCTGCCCTGCTCCAGTTTCAAACCATTGTCCCTGGTCCTATCCCCACAGCCCCTTCTGAGCAGTCCCTGCCCAGCCTGCCTGTAGTCCCCTTCAGACACAGGATAGCTTATCAGTAACCAGTGGCACAGCTCTACCTTCACTCCAAACCTCCATCCCCTGCACAACCCACGTCTGCAGGTGTCACAGTGCCAGCACACGCAGCACCCCAGCTGCCTGGCAAGAATGGGCAGCAGAGAGCCATGCCCATGGCATTCTGCTGCCAAATGGCTGACCCAGGGACCACTGACAGCTACAGGGTGGCAAAAGGGAGCCCTGTGAGCAAGGACCAGCCAGGACTAAGTGACAAGTGCTCGAGATGAGCCCAGCTGAGGTGAGCCAGTGCCAGTGTGGCTCAGCAGTGGTGCTCTGCTGCCCCTGCAAAGCCCACTCTGAGCCCAGCCAGGCTGCTGCTGCCAAACACAACATGAAGCCCTCAAAACAGGACATCTGAGCAAAGCTGTTTGGCAGCAGGAGGCTTCCCACAGGGACAGCCCTGGGGGGCTGATTGTCCCTCGAGCAGAGAGCTGCTTTCCACGAGGAACCTGGAGCAGCCCTGCAGGTTTCAAACCTGTCTGGCTACCCGCCTGCTAACCCCAGTGCAGAACTCATCTGATCTACAAGATGCTGGAAGGTGTCTGAATCGGTGGCCTGTCCTCATTGAGCAGCCTGGAAGGGGGTAGAGAGCACATAAAAATAACCCAGAAGGTTGCAAACCTCAGCTCGAGCTGTGCGTGAGCTGGAAGGCTGCCAGCAGCCTGAGAAAGTCAGCAGCCAGAGGAAGCAGCAAGATGGATGTGGCCAGGAAAGATCCCCGGAGCATCAGTCACAGAGACAGGAAGAAAGAAGAACTGCTGAAGACCAAAGACAAGCAGGGGCATAAATAACCACTGGAGTAAGTGCTGGAGCTCACCCTTTCCCCCTGCTTGCTCAGTGCCCTCAGCAGGGCTGCAGAGAGGCACCTGCAGCTCTGGCAGCAGCTCAGCTCCTGGGCACTGGTGGGAGCAGAGTGGGCACCTCCGAGCCGGCCATTTGTAGCCTTTCCTTAGGGGGTGTTGAAGGCTGCAAAGCTCCTCACCTCACTACCAGCTGTCCCCCAAGCCCCTGGCTGTCCCAGTCCCCAGGTGGGGCTCTCATGGCTGCAGCCTCCCCAGAGGCAGGTGCAGGAGGGCTCCATTCTGAAGGCAGCATCTCACTTCTGTCTTCTCCATCCAAAGAAAGGGCACCTGAGTAATCCCAGCTGAGCAATGCCTCCCAATCACAACCCTGCCTCGTGAGCAGAGGCGTGCACAGCAGCACAGCTTGGACAGACGCTCACTTGCTTGCTCTCAGGTTGTTCCTGGAGAAGGAAGAGCTTCTGAACTTTATTTGTTCCTGTAGCAGAACAGCACACAGGCAGCCTTGGCCCCTTCCCAGACTTCAGACAAGGGCAAAGATCACAGAATGGCTCAGGTTGGAAGGGACCTCACAGATCATCAGCTCCAGCCCCCTGCAGGGACACTTTTCAACTAGATTTGGTTGCTCAAGGCCTCATCCAGCCTGGTCTTGGACACCTCCAGGGAGGAGGCATCCACAACCTCCATGGGCAACCTGTTCTAGAGTCTCACCACTGTTGCACCACAGAACTTCCTCAGCTCCAGTCTAACCCTGCTCTGCCTCAGCTTCAAACTATTCCCCCTTGGCCTGTCTCTAGACACCCTCAGGAGAAGTCCCTCTGCAGCCTTCCTGTAAGATCCCTTCAGATACTGGAAAGCAGCTCTAAGGTCCCCCGGGAGCCTTCCTATTTCTCCACTGCTCCAGAAACAAAGGAGCTGCCACTTGGCCTCTTAAGGCCTCCAATTCCCGGCATTCAATGAGCAATTAGGGCACCTTGGGTGCAGTAGCCCAGGCTTCTTCTGCAGCAGAGGGCCCTCCACGCAGCTCTCATCTCCCCTGCTGCCAACCCGTCAGGCTGGGAACTCCTTGGGACAATGCAAGCAGGCTGTGAAGCAGAGGAGGAGGGCAGGCAGGCACCACCAGGGCCCAGCAGGAGCAGAGCCAAGGAATGCCCCTGGTTTTCCCTGGGAGGGATAGGTGTGCTGCACAGATTAATAAAGGCATTTGCAGAGCCAGGGTACAGATCAGAAAGTCACTAATCCAGGCTAATGACCCACTGCAAATTGCTGAGTTGGGCGAGTTGAGGCAGCAGGGGAAGGATGTGACAGCAGCCGGCTGGGGCTGTCCGGCACGGCGGCAGGGACCCGCCTGCTCCCCACGGCTGGCTCCTCCCCTGGTGCCCATGGGAAGCTCCAACTGGGAGCAAGACTTCTTCAGGACATGCCACCTGAACACAGCATCAGCACTGTGACCTCCTGGCCAAGGCCAGCAGTCTGCTGGGGTGCAGTGAGAAGACTGTGGCTAGCAGGTCAAGGGAGGTTCTCCTTCTTCTCTGTGCTACCCTGGGGAGGACACAGCTGGAGGATTGGGTCCAGTTCTGGGCTCCTCAGTTCAAGCGGGACAGGGAGAGAGATTCATAGAATAGTTTATGTTGGAAGGGATCCCAAAGCTCATCCAGTTCCAACTCCTTGCCATGGGCAGGGATGCCTCCCACCAGCCCAGGCTGCTCAAGGCCTCATCCAGCCTGGCCTTCAGCACCTCCAGGCAGGAGGCAGCCACAGCCTCCCTGAACAATCTGTGCCCTTCTCTCCCCACCCTCACTGTCAAGAATTTCTTCCTCCTCCCCAGACTCAATCTCCCCTCTCCCAGCTCAAAGCCATTGTCCCTCATCCTGGCACCCCCAGCCCTTGTCAAGAGTCCCTCCCCAGCTCTCTTGCAGGCTCCCCTCAGGTACTGGCAGCCTTCTCACAGCCTCCCTGTGCACAGCCCTCACCCAACACCTGAGCTAACGCTCCAGCAGCAACTTGTGTGTGTGAAGGACATTCAGCTGCAGCAAAGGCAAAACCACCTCTTGGTTTCATCTCCAAAGCTGATTTGTCACCCAAACCCAGAAGTGAGAGAGGTGTTTCCTTTCCAGAAATGGCATCAGTCCAAGGCAACAGACAAGCAACTGGAGTCATACAGCAAGTTTCCCATGCCATCCTGTAGGATTTCAGAGCTCACCCATCCCTCCCTCCCAACCCACAACACACCTCCAGGCACTGTCCCCCACTAGCAGGGAAGCAGGGGTTGACCCAATGGAATGGCAGGAGGAGTCACATCCCACTGGGATCTTTTTGGTGTTATTCTTCTCCCCAAACCCAAGCAGCAGCCTTTGCTCACCTGAGCCAGCCCAGGTTGGGCACATGGAGTGGAGCAGCTGCTGCCATGATGGGCAAAGCTCTGCTTCAGTAGCTGCATGTGGCCACTGCTGAGCTCCCAGGGCAGCCACACGCTCCAAGTCACATCAACAACCTACCCTTCACCTTACAATAGGTCCTTCACACCCAGATGAGCTCCTCAAGATACTCCAAACACCCCCAAAACTCTGCTGGACAGTCAATCACAATCACAGAATTGGTTTGGTTGGACCTTTAAGATCACCAGGGCCAACAGCTAACCCAGCACTGCCAGGTCACCACTGAACCCTGGCCCTCAGCACCAAATCTCCACAGCATTGAAACCTCTCCAGGGATGGGGACTCCACCACTGCCCTGAGCAGCCTGGGCCAGGCTGTGACAACCCTTTTGGGGAAGAAATTGTTCCTCAGGCCAACTTAAGCCTTCCCTGGGGCAACCTGAGGCCATTTCCTCTTCTCCTGTTGTTGCTCCTCAGAAGAGCCCAACCCCCACCTCACTTCAACCTCCTCTCAGGGAGCTGTAGAGAGCAATGAGGTCTCCCCTCAACCTTCTCTTCTCCAGGCTGAATGACCCCAAGCCGCTCAGATGTTCCTCACCAGACTTGTGCTCTAGATCCTTCCCCAGCTTTGCTGACCTGCTGGAGTCAGGCAGCCCCATGCAACAGCATCATCCTTCCCAGCACCAGCACCACAGCACAAGCATCCCAATGATGGCTTCCCCAAAGGAGCAGCTCTCCCTGTGCCTGGAGAGCTCAGCCATGCTTGACCTGTGCCCAAGAAGCACTAGAAGAGGTGGCAGGGGAGAACTGCAGACAGCCCAGGGGCTCTGGGGACTTCAGTGCTTCTCTAAAAGTCTCACCACAAGCCTCCAGTGGCTGTGAAGGAACACAGGGCAGGCTTGGGAACAGATGCACTACTCTGGCAGCCTGGAGGCTGAGGAACCATTCAGTCCATGATCTGCAGCAAGCTTGCAAAGACCAGCACAGACCTCACCTCAGCCTCAGAGGGAAGCTGGCCCCATCTCCTGCTGATCCACTTGCAGCACTCACTGCCTAGAGCAACTGGGCATGGCTGAGCTGTCACCAGCCCCTGGCAAGGTCACCTGCAGCCTCACCTCCTTTTGGTGGGGACCTGGCACCTAAAGTAAAGTGCTCCCCTGAGCACCTGCCCGCTGCCAGGAGAGCCCTGCCCTCAGTCAGGGCCACCAGCCAGCAGCAGCAGTGCTAACACTCAATGGGCAACGCTTCAGGCAGGCTGCCACAGCCCCCTGACAGCCTACCTGGGCCCAGCTCATTTACATAATGCTGGGGATCAAGGGGACAAAGAGGCTTAGTGCCTGGCATCTGGGACTGCCATTGCATCAGCACCCAGAGGCGATAATCCCACCCCAGCCCAGGTGCAGCCCCACTCCCAGCCCCAGGCAGGAGCCAGAGGAAGCAGGGGGAAGTCGCTCTTCAGGAGGGACCCAGGAGATACTGAGCCAATCACAATGCTGAGAACCACTCTGGTACCCAACCACCTTCCTGTTGGGGCTGAGCCCCAAAGCATGATCCCAGCCTCTGTCACAGCATGGACATACTGCCTGCCACGTTCTGGCAGGGATCACAGAATGGGCTTGGTTGGAAGAGACGACAAGGATCACCCAGTTCCAATCCCCTGCTATGGGCAGGGACACCTCCCACTAGCCCAGGTTGCTCAAGGCCTCATCCAGCCTGGCCTTCAACACCTCCAGGGAGTGGACATCCACAGCTTCCCTGGGCAACCTGTTCCACTGTCTCTCCACCCTCACTGCCAAGAATTTCTTCCTCATTGCCAGTCTCAACCTCTCCCTCCTCCAGCTTCAATCCATTCCCTCTCACCCTATCACAACAAGCCCTTGTAAAAGGCACTGAAGGGCTAGGAAGAAGAGGCAGCCCCTGGCTCTCTTTAATGCATGCAGCTGAGATTGAGAAGCTGCTGCCAGTATCATCTGCAGGCAAATCCCAACCCAGTGCAGCCCTGAGAACAAACCAGAGGGAGCCAGCTCGGGCCCTGCCTCTTTCTGCATGCATAACAAAGACAGACAAACTGCCAGGTAGCTCCAACGCAGCAGGAGAAGCCCTCCACTGCCTTCACACTCAGCAAGTCCTGTTCTTCCCCCCAGGGAGAGATTTAAAGGGAAGAAGGTTTGGAAGCAGCAGAAGCAGGTGTCCTGGTGTCTAACCAGGTGGGTGCCACAAGCACAAGGGAACTTTGTGGCCATGTAGCTCCAGAGATTATGAGGGTGGTGAGAGACTGGCACAGGTTGCCCAGGGAGGGAGTGGAAGCTGCTGTGGTGTGAGGTGTCCTTGCCCATGGCAAGGGAGTTGGAACTGGATGATCCTTGAGATCCCTTCCAACCCTGACAACTCTATGATTCTATGATTATTGGTTGTTGCCACCCAGCCCATGGCATGGGGCTGGAGGTCACAGAATCACAGAATGTTAGGGGCTGGAAGAGACCTCCAGAGATGACCCAGTCCAATGCCCTGCCAGGGCACACACAGGAACACATCCAGGTGGGGTCTGAATGTCCCCAGAGAAGGATACTGCAACCAACCTCCCTCATTTGCAGCAGCTTCTCCCCCTCTCCAAAGCCACCACAGCATTTTCAGCAGGCACAGAGGACATCGAGATCATGGACTCATAGAATAGGTCGGGTTGGAAGAGACCTTCAACATCATCCAGTTCCAAGCCCCTGCCATGGGCAGAGACACCTTCCACCAGCCCAGGTTGCTCCAGGCCTCATCCAAGCAGGCCTCAAACACCTCCAGAGAGGGGGCAACACCTGTGTTAAGAGACACCTCTGTGCCCACACCAGCTAAGGAGCAGCCTCGTGGCAACCCACAAACTGCAAACAGCCTCCGTGGGAAACCAGGGCCCAGCTTGAGAAAGGAAAGCAAAAAAACCCACCCTCTGTGTGCCGGCCATACTCCATTACAGATCATTACAACTTGCCTGGTAATTAATTCCCTCTGGTGGCTCCGACTGGCTCTCAGCCCTTGTCCTAAGCACGAGACCACTTTAGGTGAAACATTAAATCCTTGGTCCCTTTGCACGGCCACCGCGCTGCCACCGCCGCGCACGTCGCCCTCCCTCAGCCAGCTCTGCCCCACCGGGAGGGGAGGAAACCTGGCTGGAGGACCCAGGGCGTAAAAGGGGCAAGGACTGCTGTTTGTTTGGACACCAAAACCGGCTCCCAAGTCCTAGATTATCAATTGTTGCTGGCGAAGAACTGATCGATATGAACAGCGAGGCCGGGTCTGCCGAGCGCCGTGCCCGTGCGGCCGCGCACCGCCAACAAAGAGCTGGGAATGTGCAGCGCAGCCCAGCGCTGGAGCCATGGCACAAAGCGTGGAAATAGGTTTTCCTGAGGATGTCCAGGCGAGGAAGGCTGCACACCCCAGCCCCACATGCCAGCAACCTCAATTCTTCTGGAGCCGGGGGGGNCACCGCGTGTCTAACGCCGCCTCCGAGGGGAAAAGGCCTTCCCAGAAAGTGGGGGAAAAGGAAAGGCTAAATAAATTAAAAAAAAAAAAAAAGGGAAAAAAAAAGAGGGCTGCTGGGAGATGGGGGGGAGCCAAGCCTCGCAGACCAGACCTGAACCTGTGACCTTCCCGGTGCACGCAACGGGCGGGAGAGCTCCACGGCAGGGAGCAGCCATCCTGTCCTCGCCCCGCAGCCACCCGCGGCCGCCTCGCCGGCACGGCCACGTTGTCACTGCCAGTGTCACCCCCCCCCGCCTCCGGTGACATCATGGCCCGTCAAGAACGGGGGGCTCCGAAAGCGGCAGCGTGGGGCGGGGGGGGACTCAGGAGAGCCGCCGCCCGGCCCGCGGCACCGGGGCACCGTTATGCGAGGAGCCCAGAGGCCCTCTCCGGAGGGCAGCCCCTCGAGGGGGGCTGGAGGAGGAGCCGTGCTCGGTGTTTGTCCCCCACCCACAAACACGCCGAGGCGACTCGTACTGGCTGCGCGCCCCTGGGAACGCCGAATCCGCCGGGATTTGTGCCGAGAACCGCGCCGCGGGAGGCCGCAGCCCCCCGGAGGAGCTGAGGGGCAGCGTCCCAGGGGAGCCAGCCCTCTATTCCTCGCGTCCCCGAAAACCCTCCGTGCGCAGAGATGGGGGTCAGAGAAACCACACACCCCCCTCCAGGGGACCCAGCAGCCCCTCGGGAACCGCATCCTGCCACCACCCCAGACCCACCGTTCTCCCCCTAGTCCCGACGCTCACCCCGGAGCCTGCCCTGGCGGTAATCCCACACACAGGGGTACTTACCCCGGCTCCGATCCGTGACACCCCCCACGCCCCCGCGGCACTGGGACACGCGGGCGGCCAGCCCCTAACTCGCCCTGCAGCTGGGGCGATCCGAACACCGGCGCGGGTCGGAGGGAAGCCTTCAGGCCCAAGTGCCCCGTGGGGTCCCTCCCGGCGCCACAGCCGCGGAGAAGATGACCCCCGCGGTCGCCAAGGGGGTGGCCTCGCACCCCGGGCAAGGGGGGACCCAGACCCCCACAAGCCCCGACACCCGAAGAAGGACCATCCCCAACGGTCCCGGGGAGGGGGGAGCACACAACCTCATCCCAACGGTCACTGGCCCGCGGCGACGGCGCCCAGCCACGGGAGGGAAGCAAAACCGGGCGCCGGGGCTCAAAGGCCGCGGGATGGGGGGGAGGGAGAGGGGGGCTTGCGGGTGTCCCAGCACCAATGGCCGCTGGGGTAGGCCCCAACGGTCACCGGGAGCGGAACTCGGGCCCCCAACGGCCGCGGCGGGCTTAACAGCCCGGGCCCAACGGCGACTGAAGCGGGGCAGCGACCAGGCCCAACGGCCGCGGGTGATCCCTAACCGACGCCTCCCCCACCACCACCCACACACACACAGCGGCGGGGCGCCATGGAGCCGGGCCCGGCGCGCACTTACCCGGCTCCTCTCCCGTCCCGGGCGGCCCTAAGTCTCCTCCATCGGGCCGCCTGGCCGCTACTCTGCTCCGTTCCGCCGGCAGCTAGGGGCCGGCCGCCG
>VXBD01006175.1:116587-144709 GCA_013399975.1 Indicator maculatus
CGAAGGGCAGGGGCAGCTTTTTGGGGGTGTCGTGTGAGCCCCCCGCCCCTGCCCGGCGCAGGGGGTACGGCCGCCGGTTGGACTCCCGGAGCCGGCACGGAACCCACTGGGCTGGCATTCGGGTGGCACCGCGCTGAAAGCCCTGGTTTCAGGAGGATGCTGAAGGCGACACTGATTTGTTCCAATGCTGCTGGAGCCTCAGCCCCACTGGACTCACAGGCTGAGAGAGTTGGAGTTGTTCAGCCTGGAGAAGAGAAGCGTCTGAGGAGACCTTCCTGTGGCCTTCCAGTATCTGAAGAGGGATACAAGAAAGCTGGGGAGGGACTTTTTAAGAGGATGGGGGGGAGGAGGGGGGGATGAAGCAAAACTAGAAGTGGGGAGATTCAGATTGGATGTTAAGAAATTCTTCCCCGTGAGGGTGGTGAGAGCCCGGCACAGGTTGCCCAGGGAGGTGGTGGAAGCCTCAGCCCTGGAGGGTTTTGCAGCCAGGCTGGAGGTGGCTGTGAGCAACCTGCTGTGGTGTGAGGTGTCCCTGTCCATGGCACGGGGGTTGGAACTGGATGAGCCTTGGGGTCCAACCCTAACAATTCTATGATTCTATGATTTTACCCACGATGGTGGAGAATGTGAGACACCTTCAGAAGAGAGCTGTGAGCACTGTAAAGGAGTTGAGAAAGCAGCTGCCATTCTCAGTGAGGTGCATGCAAAATACAGATCTGGTTTAATAAAAAGCCAAATCATGGGCTGGGATAAAAGCTCTACTGAGGCAGGGGGTTGGCTTCCTGTCCTGGGACACACTGCCCAGAGATGCATCTGCTGATAGAGAGGACATGAGCCCCATGGTCCCCCTGTCCCATGGATATGGTGTCAGACCTCACTGTCAGTACAGGCTGGGGGAGGAGGGGAGAGAAAACAGCCCTGAGGAAAAGGACTTGGGGGTGCTGGTGGTGAGAAGCTGGACAAGGGCAGGCAGTGAGAGCCTGCAGCACAGAAGGCAAATCACAGCCTGGGCTGCCAGTACCTGAAGGGGGGTACAAGAAGGCTGCAGAGAGACTGTTTGCAAAGGCCTGCAGGGACAGGACCAGGGGCAATGGCTTCAAACTAGAGCAGAGCAGATTGAGACTGGATGTGAGGAGGAAGTTCTTCACTATGAGGGTAGTGGAACACTGGAACAAGTTGCCCAGGGAGGTGGTTGAGGTCTCATCCCTGGAGATATTCAAGGAGAGGCTGGACAGGGCTCTGAGCAACCTGATCTAGTTGGGGATGTCCCTGCTCACTGCAGGGGGGTTGGGTGGATGAGCTTCTGAGGTCCCTGCCAGCCTGGACCATTCTGTGATTCTGTGATCCCCCTCTGTCTCAGCCTTGCCCAGCAGCACTGTGTTCCTGGACAATGAAGCAGGAGCTGGGAAGCTCAGGGCTGCAGCAGGTGGAGCCCAGCTTGTGTGCTGAGCACACCCTCCCTGGGTGGTTCTCCAGCCTGGGTGATTCTCCAGCCTGGATGCTCAATGTCCCAGGCATCCCACTCATGCCAGGCCATGGGGGTGAAGCACATGGCAGCAGAGACCTCAGCGATGTTTCGTGGCAGATATTCTTCACCACATCACCAGAGGTTCCTTCTATGTCTGTCTGTCTTCTGCCTGCAAGAGCATCTCCCCCACCTGGGGCCCACAAGCGCTGCCTTCGGTCCCTTCCACCTCCAGCCAGCTGGGGAGCCCATCCTCAAGCTCCTGCCTCTCCTTCCCAGCCACCAAGGCCAAGTCCCCTCCTGCCTCTTTCTTCTCATGGCGTCAGGACTGCAGGATGTCACTCCAAACCTCCCATCCCACTCCAGCCTCACTCTTCAGGGGCACTGCAGACGTTTCCCCTCGCTCTCGAAGCACATCCAGGGATGTGCAGGGAAGCCAGCAGGAGACCCAGCACAGCTGATTGGGATCATCCTGGTGGGACAGGGACAGGGGAGTGGGTGCAGCAGAAGCCCAGCTACACCAAAGAGCAGCTCCTGCACTGTAACCTCCATACCAAGTCTGGGCAAGCTGGAGGTGAAACACCCACAAGGGTTCTCCACATAAGGAATGATGCTGGTGGGCACTGAATCCAGACCCACCAGCTCCAGCATCACAGAGATCCCCCAGGCAGCACAGGAGCCAGAAGGTGACTCTCAGGGCAAGCATCAGCACTAGTGAGAACATTTCCAGCACCCAGCTGCAGGGTGTCAGGGGGTGCAAGCAGCTGGCATGAAGGCTTCACACCCTCCTCCTCCCTACTGGGAAAAGTTGCAACCACAGCTGAGCCAGCAGCCCTGCTCTGCTCCCTGGGGAGGAGAAGGGATGCCAGCAGAGCAGGGCTGCTCTGTCCCCTCCAGAGCAGGGTGGGCTGCAGGGAGTGGTGAGGAGAGCCCAGAGCCTGGTGAGGCAGAGCTGGAGCAGTGCAGCACGAAGGGCTCACAGCCACAAGCAGAGCCATGGCACTGCGGGGAGAGGCTGAGTGTGAGGGGCTCCAGAAAAAGCAGAAATTCACCTTCCTGGGGAGGCTGAGTGTGAGGGGCTCCAGAAAAAGCAGAAATTCACCTTCCTGGGGAGGCTGAGTGTGAGGGGCTCCAGAAAAAGCAGAAATTCACCTTCCTGGGGAGGCTGAGTGTGAGGGGCTCCAGAAAAAGCAGAAATTCACCTTCCTGGGGAGGCTGAGTGTGAGGGGCTCCAGAAAAAGCAGAAATTCACCTTCCTGGGGAGGCTGAGTGGGATTTTAACCTCTGCACATAGCTGCTGGAGCATCTTTGGCTGGGGGCTGCTGCTCTCAGAGGAATCAAGATGTGAGGCTGGGCACTCCCTGGCGATGCCAAGAGCTGGCAGAGCACTCTCCTTCGAGCACAGAGTGCCTGAGCAGGAGCAAAGCTCACCCCCACCCCCTCACACCTCAGCCTCCATCTCCCCCAGCACACACGGGGCAGGGCTCAGGCTCTCCAGCTCTTGGAAGCCATCCTCATTCCCTCAGTGTCTCCTGCAAGGTCTGCCACCATCCAACTGAACGGCCTGTGGGCACATTTTGGGCAGAGGGAGGCTGCTAACGCCAGGCTGGGGCTGGGCTGGCTGCTGCTGGCAAGCTCCCCTTGCCTGGAGATGCCAGCACCTGGCTGAATCCCACCCTGTCAAGCTCCCACGTCCCATCCACCCTTGTCCAGGCTGCCTGAGTTCCCGGGAAGGAGAAGGGCTGCTGGGTCAGAGCTCCATCCACACAGTTCTCTTTTAATGCTGCTGCAACACACCAGGCACGGCAGCACCTGAAAGCGCTGCGGGTTCCACCTTGCACCTGCTCAGCGGGGCCGAGGACCATCCGGGCCCCCGCCGGCGGCAGTCGGCCGCTCGGTGGGAACGACAGCGCCGCTCTCCCGCCGCCGCTCACCCCCTGGCTTTCTGCTTCATTAACCCCTTCTTCGCTCCCTGGTGGATCTTCGCATCCAGCTTCCCTGCAAAGAAGGGGATTAAAAAACAGCCACAGAGAACGGCCCCGGATGAGCCCTCCTCGCTGCTGGGTTTTTAAATGCCATCTGCAATGCAAATGAGCTGGAGGCGGCGAGCTCCCCTCGTTAGTGTGTCCCTGTCACATCCGATTATGCTGCCGGAGGAGCCAGGCGCTGCCAGCCGCCCTGTCTGCTCTCGCCGGGGAGCCGGGGGCGAGCCCGGCCGGCCGAGCAGCGCTCCGGAGGGGGAGATTCGGCCAGCAGGAGCCCAGCGGATTCCTATCCAGCGCTCACCCACCGCCACCCGCCGGGAAATGAGCCCTCGCTGGCCTGCAGGATGCGTGTGGACAGGTCTGGAGCAGATGAGGGAGCAGCAAGCACCACCTCGGGGGTACGTGTCTCCACAGCGTGGTGGAAAGCCAGGCTTGGGGGACAATAAACCCTCCGTTTGGGGATGGTGCAGCAATGGGGCACACGAGGTGATGGAGACCAACTGCTCTGTGCTGCCAAGAGCTAGGCTGGCAGCCTCCAAGGTGACCAGCTGCAGGGATGTGCTGCCTTTGCCACTGGGCAGCACCTTGGGGAGCTCAGGTGCCCGCGGGCAGGTGTTTCAGTGGGACCCAGAGCAAACGCTGCCTCCCCTTGCCCACCACAGCCCTTGGTGGCTTCACTGCCAGGGAAGTGAAGCTTCCCACCAGGGAGAGGAGCAGGACACCAGAATCCAGGAGCTGGGCAACTCCTGCAGGAGAAGCCAAAAGGCAGGCAGGGTGAACAAGGCAGGAGGGTGATGTGCTGTCCCTGTCCCCCTGTATCTTCCCATCCTTCAAATGGGAAGATGCCCCTCAGCCTGTCCCCATCTGGAGCTGGGAGCTGGGACAGGGCTCCACCGCCTCGCAGAAGTCAGCATCAAAAGCTGCAGACCCCACTCTGAGCTAGGAAGGGTGGCCCCAGTTCCTTGGGACCACTCCACAGGTCCCTGGGGAAGATCATGGAGGTCCACTGTGGTCACACCATCAAGAAGAATAGCAAAGGTATCAGTTTGATGTCGAGAAGATGGACAGAGTCCTTCGCAGTGAGGAGGATGGAGCTGGGGCTGGAGCTGGAGCTACGTCATCTGGGCCCCTTGAGGGACCCAAGGCTGGTGTCACCCCGTGGGTGGAGCCAGGTGGTCCAGTGCTGCTACAGCACACAACAGATCTTACCCCTGGTGGGGATGAGACCCACCAGGCTCCACAACAGTCCCACTTTGGGCACTGCTCCAGAAATTGCCAGGGAATTGCCATGAGCCATGAGAAGCAGCTGCTTCTCCAGAGAAAAGGGCTCCCAAGCAGATGGAGACCATCACCTGCTCTTTAAACCACGACAAGGCAGCCTCCCTGAAACCAGTCCTTCAGCTGCAGCCTTGGGCCAGCCTTCCTCCTGTCTGAGCTTGAGAGGGAAATCCACAGTACCAAAAACCCCAAAGCTGGGCAAGGGCTTGAGAGTCACCACACCATGGAGCCACAACCCAAACCTTGGCTATGGCCAGCTCCAAAATGGGAGCAGGACCCAGACACTGCAGGGAGACCTTAGAGCAGCCCTGAAAGGGCTCCAGGAGAGCTGGGGAGGGACAGTGGCTTTGAGCTGGGAAAGGGGAGATTGAGACTGGAAAGGAGGAAGAAATTCTTGGCAGTGAGGGGAGACACTGGAATAAGCTGCCCAGGGAGGCTGTGGCTGCCTCCTGCCTGGAGGTGTTGAAGGCCAGGCTGGATGAGGCCTTGAGCAGCCTGGGCTGGTGGGAGGTGTCCCTGCCCATGATCTTTAAGGTCCCTTCCATCCCAACCCATTCTATGCATCTATGAATAAGTGGGGATGTGTCTGGGGACAGCTGTGCTCTCAGCCATGGTGCAAGCACAGTGCCCATCCCTTCATCCCAGCAATGCCTCTGGCAGCACAGATCACCTGTGGCACTTGGTGGTTTTTTGCCTTCCCCATCCCAGGGCTGCTAGGAACAACTCCTTTGCCATGGAGAAGCACTCGGTTGTCACTGCAGTCAGCCCCATGCTGTGACCTGGCACGGAGAACTGCTCTGGCTTGGCTTCCCAACAAGACAAGCTGGCATTCTGTCATGGCTGGAGCCAGGCTCCGAGCAGCCCAGGGCAGGCAGTGAGCTCAGGTGGGGTCGAGAGGTGGCATCTTGCCCCTGCTGCGCTGCCAGCCCGGAGCGCAGTGCTGTGGGTGCCCTCAGCTGCCAGGCCAGCTCCTATCAAAGCAGCATCCCCACCCCCTCGAGAGGTCAAAGGCCTTCTCTGCTCCCTGCCCAGGCTGTCACAAACGTCGCCCGGGCAGATGTTGTCCCCTGCGGGAGGGGAAGGTGCAGCTCCACAGCCTCCGCCGCGGCTGCTCTCCTGACAGCTCCTGTCGGGGATGGAGGGCAGGAGGGGCAGGGCCAGCAGCGGCAGCGGGCAGCCGGCTTCCTTCCCGGCGGTTAGCCTGGTCCTTCTCCAAGCAGGAAAGTGTCACAGCACAAAGGAGACCAGGGGACAGCTGGGGAGGGGACCGGCGGCACCTGCCCCCGCCGCGGCGGCTCCGCTCCCTGAGCAAGGCAGCTCCGGAGGCTCGTCGCCGCGGCCGGACGCAGGCAGCGCGGCACCAAGAGGACGGACAGCCTGGGTCACAGCAAGGAGAGATTCCAGCAAGAAGCAAAGGGCAGAAAAGGGAAGCAGCAGCTGTTCTGGCGGANCAGCGGGCAGCCGGCTTCCTTCCCGGCGGTTAGCCTGGTCCTTCTCCAAGCAGGAAAGTGTCACAGCACAAAGGAGACCAGGGGACAGCTGGGGAGGGGACCGGCGGCACCTGCCCCCGCCGCGGCGGCTCCGCTCCCTGAGCAAGGCAGCTCCGGAGGCTCGTCGCCGCGGCCGGACGCAGGCAGCGCGGCACCAAGAGGACGGACAGCCTGGGTCACAGCAAGGAGAGATTCCAGCAAGAAGCAAAGGGCAGAAAAGGGAAGCAGCAGCTGTTCTGGCGGATGACAGCGGCGAGGTGAAGCCACCTGCACCCTCAGTCACCCAGCACAGCTCTGCCTGCTCAGCCCTGCCGGGGGAGGCTGCTGCTGGCAGACCCCAGCGCTGCGGTCCCCGAGCAGCGTCGGCGGCTCCCCGGCGCCGCTGCAAAAGGCACGGAACTAACACAACTGCTTTGACCTCCTCCACAGGCCGGCAGGGCAGGAACGCTCTCATCTCCCAGGCAGAGAGCAGAGCCGTGGCTGAAGGGTGCTTCTCTCACTGAGAGGGGAAAAAGTCCTCAAACGAAGAGCAATCACTGCAGGCTCTGCTTCCAGAGCCCTTATCAGGCAGCGCTGAGGAATCCTGCACGGCCAGATAAGGCCTCCCATGGCACCATGCTGCCAAGGAGAAGGCAGAGCCGGGTGCCAGCTCCGCTCACCAGCCAAGGCTTCTTCTGCTGCCGCTGCCTTTGGCCTCTCGCATTCATTTTTCACATCCCCTGGACGCCTTCCCCAGGCTGTGTGGTGCTGCAGAGGCTGCTAAGGAGGAGGAGCTGGCTGCAGGCTGCCCAACTGCCCCAGCCCTGGCAGTGGGCAGGAGGGGCTGGTGGCCCACAGAGGGATGGGCACCGCTGGCAAGCAGTGGGTGCAGGAAGATGCTGTGCCACCTCCCCAGCAGCTCTGCCAGGGCAGCATGGGGACAGTGTCCAGCTGGCCCTGCAGCTCCATGCTGCTTCCAGCCCTCACCATCCTCAGGGGCAGGAGGGTGATTCTGAACTGCAGACAAGGAGCTAGCACGGATCACACAATCCCGGCATGGATAGGCTTGGAAGGGACCTCTGAAGCAGGGCACCCACAGCAGCCTGCCCAGGGTCACAGTGCCCAGGGGGGTTGGAAGCTCTCCAGAGGAGGAAACTCCACAACCTCTCTGGGCAGCCTGCCCCAGGCCTCCAGCACCCTCACAACAAAGAAGTTTCTCCTCCTGTTCAGGTGGAACCTCCTGGGTTCCACTTTGTGCCCCTTGCCCCCTGGGCACCACTGAGCAGAGTCTGGTCACAGCCTTTTGCCCCCCACAGCTCCTTTAGCTCTTGTTGAGCATTGCTCAGATCCCCTCTGGGGCTGCTCTTCTCCAGGCTCTCAGCCCCAGGGCTCTTAGCCTTTGCTCCTCACAGAGCTGCTCCAGGCCTCTCAGTAGCTTTGTAGCCTCCCCTGGGCTCTCTCCAGTAGTTCCCTGTCTCTCTTGAGCTGGGGAGCCCAGAACTGGACACAGGACTACAGATATGGCCTCTCTAGGGCAGAACCTCTTGACCTGCAGGTCACACTCTTAAGGCAGCATTGGCCTTCATGGACCCCAGAGCACATTGCTGCTACATGGCTGTTCCCCAGCACTCCCAGCTCCTTCTCTGCAGAGCTGCTCTCCAGCAGGTCCCCCCTCACCTGTCCTGCTGCAGGAGGTTGTTCCTCCCCAGGGGCAGGACCCTACACTTGCCCCTGTTGACCTTCATGACTTCAAAATCTCTCCTGAGCACTACCCTGAGCCAGGCTGAGGGCAGCAGCAGCTCAGCTGCAGACAAGGAACCCTCCTGACTCTGGAGCATGTGCAGAGGCAGGAAGAGGCTCCCATTTGGAAGGAAGCAACATCTGGGACAGGGGAACTGAAAACCAAAAAAAATATTACAGATGTACTTGAGCCATTAAACAAACACCTCCAGATCAAAGAGCCCAGGGCAAAGGTTATGAACTCATATGGCAGAGGCAAGCAGAGGTGGTGAGGAGAGCAGGCAAGAAGGGAGGGGGAGTCTGTGGAGACTTTAGTACTTACAGATTTTGTGTTTTCCTTTGATGGGAAACTTCACAACCATCTCCTGGGGGTTGGTGCAGATAAAGACAAAGGGAGAGTCAGACTCCTGGCTCAGCTCTGGGTGCTGCCAAACAGACACAGGCAGGCAGTCAGCACAGGTGGGCAGCAGGGAAGGCCTGGGGAGGTGGCTTACAGCCAGGGGGGCAGCCTAGCTTCAACCACTTCAAGAATCACAAAATGGCAGGGGTTGGAAAGGACCTCCAGAGATCACAGAGTCCAACCCCTGCTGCCAGAGCAGGGTCACTCAGGGAGGTCACACAGGAACACAGCCAAGTGGGGATGGAAAGCTGGGGACAGAGTTTGAGCAGAGGCTGTGGTGCCAGGCCAAGGGGGGAGGGTTTGAACTGAAAGAGGGAGACTCAGACTGGAGAGAAGGGAGAAATGTTTGACATTGAGGGTGCTGAGAGCCTGGCCCAGGCTGCCCAGAGAGGTGGGAGCTGCCCCATGGCTGCCACCACTGCAGGTCAGGTTGTTTGGAGCTCTAAGCAACCTGCTCTGGTTGGAGATGTCCCTGCTGGCTGCAGGGAGAGTTGGACTGGATGAGCTGTAAAGGTCCCTTCCCACCCAGCCCAGTCTGTGACCCCATACAGCAGACTGCTCCTCTCATGAACCAGGGAGGGAGGGGGAAAGAGCACACTCAGCAAGGTGCTGCCTGGCTGCAGCTCAGCCTCACACCATCACAGAATGTTAGGGGCTGGGAGGGACCTCTGGAGATCACCCAGCCCAACCCCCTGCCAGAGCAGGACCACCCAGGGCAGGGCACAAAGGAACACAGCCAGGTGGATCTTGAAAGTCTCCAGAGAAGGAGGCTCCACAGCCTCTCTGGTAGCCTGCTCCAGGCCTTCAGCAGTGTTGCAGCCTCACTGGTGTTCAGAAGTGAAATGCAGAGCTGCAATGAAAGATCTGAACAGCAACCACGGCTCCAGGTCCTGCCCCAGCTGCAGGTGTGCAACTGCCAGGCCCATGCCACCGAGGTGCCCCAGTGGTGCCCTGCTCACAGGGACTGAGGAAGCTCTTTCCCTTCCATGGGAAAACTGTTGCCCCCTTTTTTCCCCTTCTCCCCTGCCCTTCTCCAGCAGATCTGTCACAGCTGCTGCAGGGGACAGGATGCCAGAGCAGATGGAGCAGTCAGTGTGTCCTGGCAAATCCCCCATTTGTTCCTAACAAATGACTCCAAGGCTGACTGCTTGAAGAGCTCTCACCACCCTACCAGGAGGAGTTTGGATATGCCCTGGAACAGCTGGGCACAGGAAGCGGAGCAGGGAGAGCAACCCACCCTGCCTGGGCTGTCAGGGAGCTTCGCAGCACTGCCAGTGGTTAGTGGAAGGGATTCTGCCCCTCTGCTCTGCTCTGCTCAGACCCCACCTGCAGCACTGCCTCCAGTTCTAGGGCCTCCAGCACCTGGAGCTGCTGGAGAGGGTCCAGAGGAGGCCACCAAGATGATCAGAGGCTGGAGAACCTCCCCTGTGGGGCCAGGCTGGGAGAGTTGGGGCTGATCAGGCTGGAGAAGAGAAGGCTCCAGGGAGACCTCAGAGTGCCTGAAGAGTGCCTGAAGGGCTCCAGGAGAACTGGGGAGGGACTTTGGACAAGGGCTGGGAGTGCCAGGATGAGGGACAATGGCTTTGAGCTGGGAAAGGGGAGTGGAGAAAGAAATTGTTGGCAGTGAGGGTAGGGAGACACTGGCACAGGTTGCCCAGGGAGGCTGAGGGTGAATCTATGAATGCTCAAAGCTTTTTGTAGCTGAGTGATGATGATGATGATGATGGCACAGTGGCAGTTTGACTCTTCCAGATTTATTTTTCTCTTCAAGGCTCAAGGTTGTAGAGTTGCTTTGGGCTGGTTTTGGTGATTGGCTTAGGTTCATAGATTCATGGAATGGTTTAGGTTGGAAGGGACCTCAGAGCTCATCCAGCTCCAACCCCCTGCCATGGGCAGGGACACCTCCCACCAGCCCAGGGTGCCCAAGGCCTCATCCAACCTGGCTGTGAACACCTCTAGGGAGGAGACATTCACAGCCTCCCTGGGCAACCTGTGCCAGTGCTGCTCTGGGCAGCACTTCCTGTCCCTGCATCACAGCTAAATTCTGGAGCCCCCAGCACAGCACAGACAGGGACCTGCTGGAGCAGGGCTATAGAGGAGGCCACAGCAGTGCTGGCAGGGCTGGAAGGGCTCTACTGTGAGGCCAGGCTGGGAGAGTTGGGATTGTTCACCCTGGAGAGGAGAAGGCTCTAGGGAGACCTCAGAGCAGCCTTCCAGGACCTGAAGGGCTCCAAGAGAGCTGGGCAGGGACTTTGGACAAGGGCTGGGAGTTCCAGGATGAGGGACAATGGCTTTGAGCTGGGAGAGGGGAGATTTCTTGGCAGTGAGGGTGGGGAGACACTGGCACAGGCTGCCCAGGGAGGCTGTGGCTGCCTCCTGCCTGGAGGTGTTGAAGGCCAGGCTGGATGAGGCCCTGAGCAGCCTGGGCTGGTGGGAGGTGTCCCCTCAGCATTTTGGAGAAGGTGGCTAAAAAGTCCTTTCACAACAAATACCATCCAAGGACCAGGCTGTGCCTCAAGAAGGAGCAAACTCCCCCTCCTCCAGATCTGCAGAGGAGGCTGAGGGAGACTTCATTGCTCTCTACAGCTCCTGAGAGGAGGCTGCAGTGAGGTTGGGGCTGGGCTCTGCTCCCTAGTCTCAGGTGATAGACAGAGAGGAAATGTCCTGAAATTGTGCCAGGGGAGGGTTAGGTTGGAAAGGAGGAAAAATTTCTTTGTGCAGGAGTGGTCAGGGACTGGCACAGGCTGCTCAGGGAGGTGGTGGAGTCTTCATCCCTGGAGGTGTTCCAGAAACCTCTGGCCATGGCACTCGGTGCCATGGTGGGCTTGGGTTGCTGGCTGGACTGGATGAGCTTGGAGGCGTTTTCTAAGCCAAACAATTCCCTGATCCTAGAGGCAGGAAGGCTCCAAAGAGAGAGGCCATGCAGTGCACCCACCATGGTGTAAAAGAAAGGCCTCCACCTCCCCTCAGAGTGGGTTTGCAGCCAGGCAGGAGGGAGGCTGGTGGGTTCCTTGGGCTGCAGGCAGCCAGCACAGCTCACCCAGTGCCACTGCAGCCCACACCTTCCTGTGGCCCAGGACCCCAGGTGAGCCCCTCACATGCCAGCCTCCTCCTAGCCACCACCCTGCCTGCTTGTCCCCTCTCTGCCACACACTGGCTGGGCTTCCACTTCCTGCTAAGAGGTTGGTAAGAGCCTAGCTGTGAGGAGATTAGCAGGGAGGGCTGTGGGGGGCGTAAAAGAAGCAGCTCTCAAGCAGCTTAAGATAGGCAGAATCAGCTGGAGGACAGGCTGGGAGAGGGAGCTGAGTGCTGGGCTCCTCCACCAGCTTCCCCCTCCCGCTGGAGCCAGCTCTTGGAGCACCTCTGAAGTGGCTGTCACACGTCCCCAGCAGGCTGCAGGCAGGGCTAATTGCCAATGACTGTTCCTTACACTTTGTTTCCAGCATCCTTCCCCTCCCACCACCAGCTCCTCAGCACCAGGAATAGCTGCAGGGCTGCCAGCCCACAGCAAAAGAGCAAAGGAGGGGATGAGCCAACTGGGAGCCAGCAGACACCACCCCACCTTCGGGCCAGCTGACAACAAAATCATCCTGCTAAGCCTTTTTTTCCCCCTCCCCACCAATCTGTGACAGCCAGGAGTTTTCAGCCTGATCTGGGTGCAGCCTGCAGCAGGAGGCAGGGCCCTGCAGGCCTGCCCAGCATCACTGCTGGCAGCAGGAGGATCAGCACCTGGAGCTCATCCGGATGCCATCTCAGCATAGATTCATAGAATGGGTTGGGATGGAAGCCCCAAAGCTCATCCAACCCCCTCCAACCCCCTGCCATGGGCAGGGACACCTCCCACCAGCCCAGGCTGCTCAAGGCCTCATCCAGCCTGGCCTTCAACACCTCCAGGCAGGAGGCAGCCACAGCCTCCCTGGGCAACCTGTGCCAGTCTCTCCCCACCCTCACTGCCAACAATTTCTTCCTCATCTCCAGTCTCCATCTTCCCTCTCCCAGCTCAAAGCCATTGTCCCTCATCCTGGAACTCCCAGCCCCTGTCCATAAGTCCCTCCCCAGCTCTCCTGGAGCCCTTCAGGCACTGGAAGGCTGCTCTGAGGTCTCCCTGGAGCCTTCTCTTCTCCAGGCTGATGAGTCCCAACTCTCCCAGCCTGGCCCCACAGGGGAGCTTCTCCAGCCTCTGATCATCTTGGTGGCCTCCTCTGCACCCTCTCCAGCAGCTCCAGGTCCTTCTTGTGCTGGTGGCCAGTTTCTGGAGGAGCCTAGCACCCAGCTGCCTTTGCCAGCCTGTCCCTGGGTGCCACATTTAACCTCGAGCTCTCTCTGCCTGCGTTAAGCTGCTTTGAGATCTGCAGTGGAAAGAAAACCCACGGAGAAGGGAAGTCCTGAGCCCTTCCATTCCTTCACCCCTCCCTGAATCCAAGTGCTGTGACCCGAAGGCAGGGGAATGGGAAGAGCAGAAGGAAAATGTGCCGGGGGGGGAGCCAAGCCCATGGCTAACGAGAGGAGCTCTGCTCGGGCGCATCCGAGGCGGAACAAAGGCGCCGCGCGCAGAGCAGCGGCTGCAGGCAGCACAAAGCCAAAGGCTCCCCCGGCAGCTTCATTAGCGACCTTGCAAGAGCAGCTTCCACACTCATTAAGGCCCCCGGACACAAAAGGACACAAGCCGAAGCGGCACAAGGGGCCGACCGCTGCCGGTGGCTGGGTGGGAACAGCCCTGGCCTTTTATACAGGCTGGCCCCAGCGCCCTGCAATGCAGCCTGAGCTCTGCTCTTCGTGCCCAGCCTGCCCTGGCACGCAGCCCGACAGTCAGCCCGAGGACAGCGCTGGAGACTGGGAGCTGTGGTCCTTCGGTGGGGCACCACCATCCTCCCCCTCTGCCAGCTGCTGGGGGGTGGCCTTGGGCTGCTGGCGTGAGCCAGAGAAGAGGTGGCTGAGATGCCCTGCAAGGTTACTAATGGGAAGGGTTGGATCCTTTCCCTGGCGCTGCTGCCTCAGCGAACAGCAGGGGAAAGAGAGCCAGGCGGTGCCAGGCAGCGCCGGGCCAGGACACCAGCTCCAGCCTGCACTTCCCTGCTGCTCTCCAAAAGCCTGGAAAGGGAAGCGGCGCAGCCCGGGAAGAATAAAGGCAAGCAGGGCCCGGGAGCTGGCAGCCAGCGCCCTGGAAACGCCAGCAGGGGCAAACCCCAGCCTGGAGCCACGGTGTGCCCGCGGCAAGAGCCAGGCTGCTGCCACCGGCAATGCATCAGCCGCCAGAGCAGCCAAACAGCTGGCACCGGGGTCGGACTGCACCGGGATGGGAGGCAGAGCAGCGGGATGGGAGGCAGAGCAGCGGGATGGGAGGCAGAGCAGCGGGATGGGAGGCAGAGCAGCGGGATGGGAGGCAGAGCAGCGGGATGGGAGGCAGAGCAGTGGGATGGCAGACATCCCCCGTGGGAGCTGGGCACTGTTTTTTTGGTGATTTGTGGGGCTGGGGGATCCACTCCTCGTTCATGCCTCATAAGCTTCCTACCTGTCAGCCCCAGGTAACAGGTAATTAACTCCTAACCAGGCATCTTCTCCTCCAGAGGGAAACTGCTCAGCAGCCAGCTAGAAAATGTTTCTCCAGCAGTTTGCAAAGGGGAAAAGAGAGTCAGAAGCTTCTGGCAGGCACCAGGAGTGCTGCAGCCAAGGAGAGGCCTTCACAGCCTGGATGCATGGCTGCAGGAGCCATGGAGCCATCAGAAACAAGAGGGGACACTCACCCAGCTGTGGGTGATGCAGACTCCCCCAGTTCCAGATCAGACACCACCAGGTTACTGCTCAAAGCTACCCCACAGACCTGCCTGGGCACAGCTGCAGCCCAAACTAATCCAGCCCTTGAAGCTCAGCCATGGGCTCTGTGGTCCAGCTGCAGGAGTTATTTGGTATAAAGAGGAGGGGAAAATTGCAGGAGCAGCCTCCAGGAACTGCTGTGCCCAAGCTGCAGCTGTCCTTGTCACTTTTCCCAGGAGCACTGAGCTGAAGCCTTGTTTCCACATCTGTGGTGGTCTTCACCACCCCTTTACCAGGACATTCCCTGTTGGGGAATATCCAGCCCATTGTCCCCAGCCAGCCTTCACCCTCCATGGCACAAGGTGACACATGGCAACAGGAACCACCAACGGAGCCAGGAGCTGCCTCTGTGCCATCTTCTCCTCACTCAAACATCTAGTTTTGGAAAGAGGTTGAAAGAGCCTCAGCTCAAGGTCTGTAACCCTCATGACAGTCTCACATCACACTTCCAACTTAGAGCAGGTTGTCAACCAGCATTTTGTGCATATTGTGAGTGAGAGCAGCCTTGCTGGGCTTGTGGTGGACTGCTGGGTGAGAAGCTGGAGATGAGCTGGCACTGAGTGCCCTGGGCTGATCCCCAGCACCCTGGGCAGCAGGAGCAGGAAGGAGATTCTGCCCCTCTGCTGTGCTCTGCTGAGACCTCCCCTGCAGTGCTGGGGCAGCTCTGGAGCCCTCAGCACAGCACAGACAGGGACCTGGTGGAGCAGGGCCAAAGGAGGCCACAGCAATGCTGGCAGGGCTGGAAGGGCTCTGCTGGGAGGCCAGGCTGGGAGCGTTGGGGTGCTTCAGCCTGGAGAAGAGAAGGCTCCAGGGAGACCTTGTGGTGGCCTTTGAGTGCTTCAAGAGGCCTCCAAGAAAGCTGGGGACAGACTTTTGAGCAGGGCCTGTTGTGACAGGACAAAGGGTGATGGTTTGAACTGAAAGAGGGAGACTCAGACTGGAGAGAAAGGAGAAAATGTTTGGTACTGGGGGTGGTGAGAGCCTGGCCCAGACTGCCCAGAGAGGTGGGAGCTGCCCCATGGCTGGCACCATTCCAGGTGAGGGTGTTTGGGGCTCTGAGTGACCTGACCTAGTTGCAGATGTCCCAGCTGACTGCAGGGGGTTGGACTGGATGACCTTTAAAGGTCCCTTCCAACAGAAACCATTCTGTGAGTCTCTTCTCAGGAGCCATTCCCTCTGCCTCAGTAGAGGCCAAGCAGCTTTTTGGCCATGACAAACACAACATTTTCCTAAGCAGAAAGCCCTGAGCAGCTCCAAGTTTCTGGAAATGCCAATTTCTTTTTCCAGCCTGAGGCAGAAGCAGGCAGCACAGCAGCCTTGTGAACACAGACCCCAGGAGCTCCAGAGGCCACAGCAGAGCAGAGGGGAGCAGAGGAGCAGAGGCTGGGGTGGGGAAGGGATCGGTGCTGCTGCTCAGCCTGGCCTAGGAAAGAAGCAAAGCAGGGCTGCAGAGAAACACAAACAAAAGCCCAGAGCCAAACTTTTGTTTGAAAGCCTGTCAGGTCTAGACTGCAATGTGTGAGGAAGGAACAGCTCAGAAAACCCACAGCTGCTAATGGTTATGGATTTGGCAATCAAAATGTCTTTGTTAAAAAAAAAAAAAGGAAAAAGAAAAAAGGAGAGGGGAAAAAAAAAAAGAGGCAGTTCAGTGCTTTGCTATTGAGGTTACAAACCACAGCCTTGATGCATTGTTGCAGTCAACATCCTCCCTGCTGTTCCTGAGAGCTTACATCTGCTGCTGGCAGAGCAGGCTGCTGGCACAGGCTCCCTCCGCAAGGATGCAGGAGGAATTCTGCTCGTCCCTCTTCCCTTCCCCTCCTTCCCACAGTGCTGCCTGCCAGACCCTGCCTGCCAGGCCCTGCCTGCTCTGCCCCTGCCATGCCTGGCTGCCACTCAAGCAGCTCCAGACAGGGCAGGCTGGGATCCATCCTCTGGGTGTTGTGCCAGCCCCCCCAGCCCGGCTCCGCCGCTGTTCCCGTGCCACGCGCTGCACTCGGATTCAAAGGGCAGGGGAAGCAATTAAAGCCTAATCAGTAATAACAGCACTTGGCAATGGAGATTGAGTGCTCCAACTTCTGCTGCTGCACTCACATTAGGAAAGGCTGAGGAGGCTGCCAGGGCTCCAGTCCTCAGGGAGACCAGGAGGGGGTGGCTGCACCCCTGTCCTGAAGCAGTGTCACAGGACCTGCAGCTACCAGCACCTCGCTGGGGCTCAAATCCTGGCCTGAGGAAACCCCCACCCGAGGTGAAGCAGCAGGAGAAGGGCCTCAGATGTTCACAGAGCATCTGACAGCCAGCAGGGGAAACTGGGTGGGTTGGAGAAGCATTTGGTAGTGTACTGGGATCAGTTGGAAGAGATTTTTCCACCCCCTGAGGAGGAGAGCCAAGAGGGAGGAGGAGAGGAAACCAGGACACCTGCACCCTGCTACAGTCAGTCACAGAGTGGTTTACATTGGAAGGAACCTTGAAGAGCATCTAGTTCCAACCCCCCTACCCTGCCCATGGCAAGGGGGCTGGAACTAGATGATCTCCCCCTCCACCAGCACAGGTTGCTCAAGGCCTCATCCAGCCTGGCCTTCAACACCTCCAGGGAAGGGACATCCACAGCCTCCCTGGGCAACCCATGCCAGTGTCTCCCCACCCTCACTGTCCAGCATTTCTTCCTCCTCTCCGGTCTAAGTCTCCCCTCCTCAAGCTTCAATCCACTCCTTCCCATCCTGTCACCACAAGCCCTTGTAGAAGATGACGGTGGCTGCTCCCAGGCATTGATCCAACCCCACCAAGGTGACAGATTTCTCAACCAGGCTCCAGATCTGAGGGAGCAGTGACTGGAGCTTAAACCAGCAAGTCCTCAGGCAGCTACCATGGGGCCTTGGGGTCACCAGCTAAAGGGTGGTCACAGTCACAGCTGAGGCTGCTGGGGAGGGTGTGGGGCAGCTGAGCAGCAGCCAGGCACAAGGCTGGTTTTACCCAGCCCTTGGATTTGGGATCAAAGAAAACCCAAACACCAAGAAGGTGACTGAGTACCAATGACCACATCTGAGAGGAGAGAAAAAAACCCTGCAGGCCAGCTTGCTGCCTGGCTGGCTGAACTGGTAGCAGAGGCTAAGTCCACAGTCATCATTAATTAAGTCATATGCTTCAGCCTTGGCTTCCTTTGCTCCCTAGGGTCTAGGAAACCAGAGGAGAGGGCAAGCTAGCCTCTATCATTTGATTTCTTTGGCATGTTAATGCATTCCTAAATTAATCATCCTCAAGTGACAATCTCCCCTTCATCTTAACAGGCTGTGCAGTGGCCTCAGTAAACCTGCTGGCTTATGCAAGGCATCTGGAGCCCTCCAAGAGGCTCTGATGAAAACCAAAGCCCTTCACAGAAGGAAAAAACCTCCCCCATCTCTTACCAGCTGTAATCCAAACCAGCTGCAGGCCTGCAGGCCTCTGCTCCTGCACCCGTGGGACCTAAGGGGGCTTCAGGTGGTGAGAAACCAAAGCAAGCATCACCCCCAGGTCCCTGTGAGCAGGAACAGTGCCCAGGGCCACTCAACCTGGCAGCAGGCAACATGCCAAAGACAAATCCAGCTGAGAATTCAGGGACCTGTGAAGTTCAAAGGCCTCTCACAGGCTGCTATCACCACCAGCCACAGGGAGGGCTGCAGGAGGAGGCAGATTCACAGAAGCGGTTGGGTTGGAAGGGACCCCAAAGACCATCCAGCTCCAACCCCCTGCCATGGGCAGGGACACCTCCCACCAGCCCAGCTTGCTCAAGGCCTCATCCAGCCCTAACCCAACCCATTCCACAAAGTGTCAATAGCTCCCCGCTTGCTCCAGACCCCAGCCCAGCGCAGCCAGCACTGTCCCTCATGTCCCCAGCCAGCACTGCTGAAGTCACCAACACCTCAGGCAGGCAAAGCAAGGCAGCTCCTCGCTCTGCTCCAGGTGTGGCTGACGTCAGCCCCGCAGCGAGGAACAAGCTGCTGTCAACGCTCACATCTCAACCAGGGAGGGGGAAAAAGCCCAAAAGTTTCCAGGTCACCTTTGGAGGGGAACAAAAGGATCATTCTGGGCTCACCAAGGCTTTTTGGGTGGCTGCCAGGAAGAGGAGGAAATGAGCCCAGCGTGTGCCTCGAGGAGGTGGAAGATGTGCAAAGCTCAGCTGGAAATACTGAGGCTTAAGAGCTGCACCAGCCAACCACCCACCCTGTGCAGCAGGGCTGCACCCAGAAAGCTTCTGCTGCAGACACAGCAGGTGGCACTCAGTACCTGCTCAGGACTTTCCCACCTGACAGTAACTTCTGCTCCTGGAGCAGCTTCAATCCAAAGACTCACAGTTCGCATGGGGTTGGAAGGGACCCTCCAAGGTCACCTCATCCAACCCCCTGCAGTCAGCAGGGACACCTCCAACTAGGGCAGGCTGCACTGGATCACAGCTTTGAGCAGGCAAATGAGGTGTAACCAACCCCTGGCTGGAAGTGCTGCTCCACTGCCCATGTGGGAAGGGAGCCAGAGGAGCAGCTGGAAGTCGTTCAGGCAGCGAGCAGCACGACTGGGACCAGGGCAATGCCATCTGATGTGACACTGGCTCTGGCCACAGGGACAGCTCTGCTGCTCCTCTGCTCCCTGCCAGCTGCCACACACAAGGTCCTGCTCTGTCAGCACTTCTCACACAGCCCTGAAGAACAGGCTGCGCCCAGGGAGGTGGTGGAGTCCCCATCCCTGAAGGTATGCCAGAAACCTGTGGCCATGGCACTTGGGACCATGGTGGGGTTGGGATGATGGTTGGACTGGATGAGCCTGGAGGCCTTCTCCAGCCCAAACAATTCCCTGACCCTGTGATCCACAAACCACTGCAATAACATCAATTTGGCACAGGGCAGAGCTGCAAAAGTGACCCCTCTGAGGGGGTTCCACCAAGGCCAGGCTTCCACCTCTGGTGACAAGAGGGATAAATCACCAGCCCCTGAGCACAAGACAAGTGCCTGGGGCCAGCAAACTGAAGAGTTAAGAGAGAAGGAAGCTAACTGTGGGTCTCCTCTAAAGGACCTCCAGAGAGGATTCCAGACTGCAGGAAGCTGTCACAGCCCTTTTACTGAGGCCTGGATCCACAGAGAAAGAGAAGGAATTGTTAGCGGGAGAAAAGAGCTGTCAGAGAGCAGCTGATGGGTTTGCAGCACTGTCACTGCCAGCAGAGGCAGGACACAAACCTCCATTTCAGACCCAACTGCAAACTGATTGATGCCACAGATGACAAAGCCTGCCCTGGCCCTGGGGTCCTCTCCTCTCTCCCAAGGCTTGCTCCCATAGGAGGCCAAATACTGCTGCAGACGTCGCTGCATTCCTGTCCCAAAGCTCCCTCTGCTGCTCCTGCTTCAACCTCTCCTCCTTCCATCTGCCACTTGGAGACAAGACCTCACCAGAAGCACTTCTCTCACTTCTAGTTTCCAGGCATCTCTCCCTGCAATCTCACAGGCTTTAGGGAAGCCAGAAGAGCATTTCCTAAGGAACAGCCTCCTGCTGCTGCTGCCTCTCCAGCTCTTCATGGCAAGGAGATCCTTATCAGCCTCCTCCATCCCAAGGAATCCATTTATTCTGGTTCACAAGATGGTCTTGGATTGCTACAAAGCCCTGCATGGGCTGGTGGCTCCCATCAGACCAAACCTGACTGGTACAAGTCAGCAGCCATGAAGCTGTATCAGAGCTGAGCTGGTGCTCACTGCAGACTTGGGAAGTGAATCACAGAACCAGAGAATAGCTTGGGTTGGAAGGGACCTCAGAGCTCAGCCAGCTCCAACACCTCCCACCAGCCCAGGCTGCTCAAGCCCTCATCCAGCCTGGCCTACAACACCTCCAGGCAGGAGGCAGCCACAGCCTCCCTGGGCAGCCTGTGCCAGTGTCTCCCCACCCTCACTGCCAACAATTTCTTCCTCCTCTCCAGTCTCCATCTCCCCTCTCCCAGCTCAAAGCCATTGTCCCTCATCCTGGCACTCCCAGCCCTTGTCCAAAGTCCCTCCCCAGCTCTCCTGGAGCCCTTCAGGTACTGGAAGGCTGCTCTGAGGTCTCCCTGGAGCCTTCTCTTCTCCAGGCTGAACAGCCCCAACTCTCCCAGCCTGGCCCCATAGCAGAGGCACTCCAGATCATTTGTGTAGCCTCCTCTGCACCCACTCTAAGAGTTCCTTCTCTCAACACTGCCTTCAAGCCCCCATTCAGTGTCTCCTCTAGAGCACCTGATGGTGGTCAGTTACCCTCCTTTAATATCTGCTGGCCAACAGCAACTTGCCAAGGTGCATCTGGGGGACTCACCTGCTCTTTAAACTGCTCCTGTGACAGGCAGTCAGCCACATCCACACACCCCAGGAGGCACCCTGAGGGGTAATCATTTGGAAACTCCACATCTGCATCAAAAGAGAGACCTCTTCAGGGGCTCACACTCCCACACCCAGAGCTGGAGGCAGCCAACCCCCAGGTGCTCTGCCCTCCCCTCCAAGCACTTCCAGTCTCTGAGGCAAGAGGGAGCAGGCAGCAGTTCGAACAGCCCATCCAGCTGCTGCTCTCCAGACAGGACTGAGCTTGGCAGCTCTAATTCTTGATACACCTTTCCCTGCTGAGGGAGGAACATGGAGTGCAGCTGAGGGAGCAGAGTCCTGCTGTGTGGCACTGCAGCTGGGAGAGGTGCAGGAGCCCCACACAAACAGGCAGGCAGAGCAGCCACCAGCATCCTTCCCACCCACCTGGGAGAGGAACATCTCCCTGAGAAACTTCTCCACCTCATGTCTGCCAGGTCAGGAGACACAAAAAGCCCTTCACAGCCCTGGAAACAGGATGAGGCAGAAGCCACTTCCCATGCAGGCAAGCACACACTCATTGCCTGAGCCACAACCAAGAGCACCCCTCTGCTGTCAGAAGCTATGGCAGAAGTCTGGGTCTGTGCTGGGGGTAGGTGACCAGCAGAGGATGGAGCCAGGCAGCTGAAGGAAGGCAGGGAGGAAGAGGAGGTTCAAGAGCAGGGCAGCTAACAGCTGCTCAGCAGAGAGGGCTCTCTGCCACAGCTCATTCCTGCCTGCAAGCAGACATCCAAGCAGAGTTCACCTTTCTGGAGCAGCATTCTGTAGGTGGCCTCCAGCTCAGAGATCTCCTGGGGAGAAGGTCTTTTAGCAGTGGCTGCAATCCATAACCGCCCTCGGTGAGAGGTGTACCAGGTCCTGCCCTCCACCCTGCAGGGCAGAGCAGAGCTCAGGCCTTGGGTGGCAGCAGGAATCACCCAGGACACAGTTCCTCCAACCCTCCCCCCGGCCAGCTCCTGCTGCTGGGCTTGGCCCTGCCTCTTGGAACTCCAGGAACATGGCAGCAGAGGAGAAGTGAGCTGGGTGAGGAACAATGGCAGCAGCAGGGCCTGTGCCCAGGGCTTCAGAGCTGCAAGGGACCCCAGGGCCCTGCTAGGCATGGGACAGGGCAAGCTGCTCATGAACTGCTTTGTGAGCTCACAGCTGGGCACAGCAATCATAGAATCACAGAACTGTCAGGGCTGGAAGGGACCCCAAGGCTCAGCCAGTTCCAACCCCCCTGCCATGGGCAGGGACACCTCACACCACAGCAGGTTGCTCACAGCCACCTCCAGCCTGGCCTTGAACACCGCCAGGGATGAGGCTTCCACCACCTCCCTGGGCAACCTGTGCCAGGCTCTCACCACCCTCATGGGCAAGAATTTCTTCCTAACATCCAATCTCAATCTCCCCACTTCTAGTTTTGCTCCATCCCCCCCAGTCCTATCACTCCCTCACACCCTCAAAAGTTCCTCCCCAGCTTTCTGGTAGTTCCCTTCAGATCCTGCAAGGCCACAAGAAGGTCTCCTGGGAGCCTTCTCCTCTCCACACTGCACAACCCCAACTCTCTCAGGCTGTCTCCAGAGCAGAGCAGCTCCAGCCCTCTGCTCCTCCTCGTGGCCCTTCTCTGGACACCTTCCAGCCCCTCCAGAGCCTTCCTGGAACAGAGGCTCCAGAACTGGACCCAGAGCTCCAGGTGTGGTCTGAGCAGAGTGGAGCAGAGGGGGGAATCCCCTCCCTGGCCCTGCTGGCCACACTTCCCTGGATGCANGTGGCAGCAGCAGAGCCTGTGCCCAGGGCTTCAGAGGGACACCACTGCCCTGGGCAGGGCACACTGCTCATGCACTGCTTTGAGAGCTCACAGCTGGCAAGGGTGGATGTAGGGAGCAACAATGGCCCAGGGGTCTGAATGAGGTGGCACCAAGTGCATGGGAGTACTGCAGACGCATGGGGGCGCTGCAGACGCATGGGGGCGCTGCAGACGCATGGGGGCGCTGCATGGGAATGTCGCAGATGCATGGGAGCACCATAGATGCACGGGAGTGCTGCAGACACATGGGAGCACTGAAGGTGCATGGGAGCACTGCGGATCCATGTAAACATGGCAGATGTATGGGAACACTGCAGGTGTATGGGGATGGTGCTGGCCTTCCCAGGACACCCTGAGGCATGTTAGGCTCTCCAGTGCCTTGAGCTGGGAGATGTCCCTGCTCTCTAAAATCCTGCAGAGCACAGGAAAGGCCAAGGAGGATTGGTTATGAATGGGAGGAGAGGTGAGGAACATGCTAAGCTGAAGGCATCTTCAGAGCCTTCTTGCCAGCCCCAAGGGGGAAGGTGGTGCAAGGGTGTGCGGTTGGGTTTTCATGCCACTGTTGGTCCTTCAGGATGCATAAAGAGAGCACCAGAACCTCTTGCACCTTTTCAGCTGATGTCCCTCAGGGTACAGCCCAACCCTGCTGCAGCCTCTCTGCATCTGCCCACTGTACAGAAGCCTGCAGCTGCAGCAGGAGCACTGAGCTGGGCAGCTCCTCACACAGGGGATGAGCAGGGCTGGCTGCCAAGCCTGCAGCTCCCAGCAGCTCTCTGGCATTGCACAGGGCAAGCCCACTGAGGAACACCACTTCCACCTCACCTACTGTCCTGCTCTGACCTCCCAGCCTGTCTGCACCAAGACAGACATCACTGCTCTGGGTGCCAAGCAGAGCCATGCCCTGCCTGCCAGCAATGCCAAGGGGCTGGCCGGAGCAGGCAGGGGAGGCCTCACCCAGGGCCTCACGCAGCAGCCTGCTCAGGCCCTCACCCAGCACCGTGCCTGGCTGCAGCACACACTGACCACAGCACCACTGGGGCTGGCACTCTCAGGGCAGGGTGCAGGAGCCTGCAGCTGGCACAGCTCAGCCTCACAGCTTTCTGCCCCTGCAGCAAAGCATCTCTGAACCCTTCCCTCTGCAAGAGAAACCTTCCTGTCCTGCTGCACTCAGGCAACCTGAGCTGCTTCTCCAAGCCTCCTTTTACTCCCAGGCTTTTGGCCTGCTCTGAGCCACAGCAGAGCCACTTCTGCTCACTGCTGGCACTGCCCAGCTCAGGCTC
Organism: Indicator maculatus; assembly: GCA_013399975.1. NCBI lineage: Eukaryota > Metazoa > Chordata > Aves > Piciformes > Indicatoridae > Indicator > Indicator maculatus. The sequence continues at coordinate 140,146 of VXBD01006175.1, forward strand.
TGCTCACTCAGGCACTTGATGAAGCTCAGGACAGCTTGGCACAGCCAGGGGCTGCTCCTGGCAGCGACAAGCTCTTGGGGCAATCACTGCCAAGGGCTGAGCTGCAGGAAGCCTCAGCCTGAGACTTGCTCCTGGCCACACCAAAGGCACTGCCACAGCTTCTGCCTCACTTGGGGGGCAGCAAGGCAGAGGTGGCAGCTGCAGGGAGGAGCAGGCAGGACAGGTGAGCCTCAACTGCCCACCAAGGGATTGCAGCCCAGGGAGGGCATCTGCAGGAGTCAGCTGAGGGATCCCCAGGCTCAAGCCCCTGCTTCCCTGGCTGCTGTCCCAGCAGGACGCTATCCCAGCAGGACTCTGTCCCTTCTGCCTCCCATCCCTATCCCTGTATTCCTGAACCCACTTCCAGAATCTAGCTCCTGAATCCAGTTCCCATCTGCTGCTGAGTTCTGTCTGGGCCTTGCCCAGTGCCTGTCCCCAGCACCAGTGGTGCCCTCCTGCCATCAGGGCTTGGGTTCCATGTTGCTTTGTGTCTCTGTGTCTCTATCCCATGGCTTTGTTCTTCTCTCCATCCCAGCTGGCTCAGTTCCTTTCCCACCCCATCAGTCTCTCTCCCTCTTCCCTTTCTCTTCCCTTTGGGAACCAGAGGGGCTCATGGAGAGCCCCAGCTGATGGCCAGCCCAGCCCCGACCCTTGACACCCACAAAGCAGAGGTGGCCAGGACACAGCCCAGCCCAGCCACCCTTTACCTCTTGGTTCCTCTCACGAGCAGGGAAGCCCAGGGCTGGTGCATGCTGAGGCACCAACCCTCATCGGAGATCTCCTGCAGCTCTCGGTCCTGAATGCGCAGCCTGCTGCGCTCCGGGCAGGGCTGGCTGCCAGGCTCCATGCCAGGGGAGCCTCTCCTGAGTGGCACCACACCAGTTTGGTCCACCCACTGCAGAGGGGTCAAAAGAAACAAGAAGAAGGTTAGCAGCTCCCTAAGTGCAGCTCTTCCTCACCTAAGGACAAAGGCATTGCTCTGACTGGGAGCCCTCCCTGGTGAGCTCCTGGCACTTCCATGGCAGGCACTGGCAGCAGAGACAGCAGAGCCATGAGCTGCTCTGGGCAGCACTTCCTGTCCTGCATCACAGCTAAACTCTGGAGCCCTCAGCACAGACAGGGACCTGGTGGAGCAGGGCCAGAAGAGGCCACAGCAATGCTGGAAGGGCTCTGCTGTGAGGCCAGGCTGGGAGAGTTAGGATGGTTCAGCCTGGAGAAGAGAAGGCTCCAGGGAGACCTTCTGGTGGCCTTTGAGTGAATTAAAAGGGTGATCAGAGAGCTGGGGACAGACTCTTGAGCACTTTGAGTTCTGACAGGACATGGCCCAATGGAACAAATAGAGATGTGAACTGGAGAGAAGGAAGAGATTTTTGTGCTGAGGGTGGTGAGAGCCTGGCCCAGGTTGCACGGAGAGGTGGGAGCTGCCCCATGCCTGGCACCCCTGCAGGTCAGGTTGGTCTGGGGCTCAGAGCAGCCTGCTCTAGCTGCAGAGGGTTGGGCTGGCTGAGCTTTGAAGGTCCCTTCCAAGCCAACCCAGTCTGTGACTCCATGGGTTTAAGGAGCAGCTCTCCCTGCAGGTGTCTCAGAGCACTCCCAGCACAGTCCAGCTTTTTCAAGACATTCCCAGCCTGCAGCACCCTGAGCTGGGAAGCATCCCTCTCCAGATGCTCCTTGCGCACCAGCAGCAGCAGCAGGATTCCAGTGCAATCAGGGGGCAGACATTGTGCCCTTTGCAATTCTGGTAGAAAAGGCTTTCACTCAGGGCTGGCAAAGTGACAGAGCCTCCTGAAGAGGAGGCAGGAGGCTGAAACACGGAGAAGCCAAACCTTCCAGGAGCAGGGAGCAGGCCAGGCCGTGGGCAAACCCTCCCTGTGTCCAACTCAGGGGGCTAATGAGGAGCTCTCAGGCATGGGTGAGGAAAGAGCTACCACAGAGATGCTGGGATTGATAGTTCTAGAGCTCAGCTGCCCCACAGTTAGTCTTTGGTCTGGAGTAAACCACTGCATCCCCACTGACCAAAGGAGCAGGCTGCAGAAGCCTTGGATTCACCAGGACACCACAGCTCTCTGCTTCAGGGCTCCTGGCTGGCTGGCTGAGGGTGCCACAATGAATGGCTTCAGTGGTTTCATCCAGCCTGCAGAAACAAAGAGGGGCTGTGAAAATTCCCTGCCTCCCCCCAGCAGAGCCTCCCTTCTCCCCACACCAACACCCCTGACCCAAAGGAGCCACCTCCATGTCCTGGCTCACTCTGATTCCAGTCACTGCTGTGCTGCAGGAACTCAGCCTGCTTTGAACCTCAGATCATGGACTCTGGAATTGTTTGGGTTGGAAAAGCCCTTTCAGATCCTCCAGTCCAACTACTGCCTAACTCTACCCAGGCTGGGGCTAACCCATGGCCCTCAGCACCACAGCTCTGCCTCTTGGAAACACCTCCAGGGATGGGGACTTAGCCACCTCCCTGGGCAGTCTGAGACAGTGCTTGGGAACAATTTGAGTGAAGAAGTTTCTTCCATGTCCAACCTAAATCTCCCCTGGTGCAACTTGAGGCCACTTCCTCTTTTCCTATCACTTGTTATTAGGCAGCAGAGCCCAACCCCCACCTGGCTCCAGCCTCCTCTCAGGAGCTGCAGAGAGCAATCAGGTCTCCCTCAGCCTCCTCTTCCTCACACCAAACCCCCCCAGCTCCCTCAGCTGCTCCTCCCCAGCCCTCTTCTCCAGACCCTTCCCCACCTTTCTTGCCCTTCTCTGGACCTGCTCCAGCCCTCAATGTGCCCCCTGCAGTGAGGGCAAAGTGCTGAGCCAGGCCTTCTGCAGCTCCTCCCTGCAGCCCAGTTTGTCTCTAACAGACACACCAGGTGCTGACAGCCCTGCAAGCCTCAGGCAGCTGGGCTTAGGAGAGGGTCCCAGCTGAGCTGTACTGGAGGAAAAGACCTGCTGCAAGCCAGAGAGACCCTCCAGGGAAGAAAGAACATGCTGGAGGTGCTGGAAGTGCCCAGAGAAAGGCCACGAGGAGGAGCAGAGGGCTGGAGCGGCTCTGCTCTGGAGACAGCCTGAGAGAGTTGGGGTTGTGCAGTGTGGAGAGGAGAAGGCTCCCAGGAGACCTTCTTGTGGCCTTCCAGGACCTGAAGGGAGCTACAAGAAAGCTGGGGAGGGACTTTTGAGGGTGTGAGGGAGTGATGGGACTACAGGGAATGGAGCAAAACTAGAAATGGGAGATTCAGATTGGATGTTGGAAACAAATTCTTGCCCATGAGGGTGGTGAGAGCCTGGCACAGGTTGCCCAGGGAGGTGGTGGAAGCCTCATCCCTGGAGGGTTTTGCAGCCAAGTTGGGGGTGGCTGTGAGCAACCTGCTGTGGTGTGAGGTGTCCCTGTCCATGGCAGGGGGGTTGGAACTGGATGAGCCTCGGGGTTCCTTCCAGCCCTGACAGTTCTGTGATTCTGTTTCTGCAGGCCTGGGAGCAGAGCCTGCCTGGGAAGCAAGAAGCTTGCTCAGACCACAACAGGAGGAACTTCTTGACTGTGAGGGTCCTGGAGCAGGCTGCCCAGAGAGGTTGTGGAGTCTCCTTCTCTGGAAGCTTTCCAGCCCCATCTGGATGTGTTCCTGTGTGACCTGTGCTGGACTCTATGCTCCTGCTCTGGCAGGGGGTTGGGCTGGAAGATCTCCAGAGGTCCCTTCCAACCCCTAACATCCTGGGAGCTGTGAAGCCTCTATACCACAAACCTGTGTCCTAGTGCCCAAGGTGCCCCCCAGGGGCTCGCCCTGCCCAGCTTCCCTTGGCCCTGCTCTTGCAGAGGCTGCCAGGGCACTCTCTACAGAATTCTACAGAACCAACCAGCTTGGAAAAGACCTCAGAGGCCATCAAGTCCAACCTATTACCTAACACCTAACCCCTCCTGACAACTAAACTGGCTCCAAGTGCTGCAGCCAAGCTCTTTTTGTACACTTCCATGGATGGTGACTCCACCACCTCCCTGGGCAGCACATCCCAGGGCCAATTACTCTCTCTAGGAAGAACTTTCTCTTCACCCCCAGCCTAAACCTCCCCCTGCACAGCTTGAAGCTGTGTCCTCTTGTTCTGGTGCTGGGTGCCTGGGAGCAGAGCCCAACCCCCACCTCGCTACAACCTCCCTTCAGGTGGCTGTAGAGAGCCATGAGGTCTGCCCTCAGCCTGCTCTTCCCTCCTCACGCTGCCGTCACTCACTTGCTGTGGTACTGCTCCGCGGCGCTGTCCTCCAGCACCTGCCTGCCGGCGAAGTCCAGGGTGAAGGTGGTGTGGCGGCGGGAGGCGTGGCGCAGCTCCCGCAGCTCCTGCTCCCTCTTCTGCAGCGCCTCCCGCTCCTGCTTCGACAGCCACTGGTTGGAGTCGGTGGCGAAGTAATCAGACTCATCGTCAATGACCTGGGTGCGGCGCACGCTGCCCGAGACAGCCCCGGAGGCAGAGGATCGATCAGCACAGCAGGACGCCGGTCCCACACCTCCCCTGCTCTCTGCCAGTCCCACACCTCCCCTGCTCTCTGCCAGTC
>VXBD01006176.1:8380-19557 GCA_013399975.1 Indicator maculatus
CGGCAGCGGCCCGGCCCGCCCGGGGCTGCCCCAGCGCGGCCGCAGGGCCCCGGCACGGACGATCGGGTATGCGCTGTCTGCCCAGCGCTGTGCATGGGGAGAGCAGGCTTCATCCCCCCTGCCCCCCACCACCTCCTCCGTGGCTCCATTGCCATGTTCCTTCTGCTTCTTTATCTGCACTGACGTCTCTCCCCGCACCCTGCCGCGGCCGGGAGCCAGAGGTGCCTCCAGCTCCAGCCTGCCTTCATCGCCACCCCCTGAGCCCTGACGACACTCACCTCCCTGTTTACACAGTGACATCATGGGACAGCCTCCCCCCGGCCCAGAAACAATCCTCTGGAATAAAGCAGACAGGAAGAGGACACCACCACCCCTGCCTGCTCCGCAGCCGCAGCCACATCACCTCTCTGGGGAGCTGTGCTCTCACGGGAGGCTGATGCATGGCTGGTGGCATAGAATCATCACATTGTCAGGGTTGGAAGGGACCTCAAGGCTCACCCAGTTCCAAACCCCCAGTTCCAACACTCACACCGCAGCAGGTTGCTCACAGCCACATCCAGCCTGGCTGCAAAACCTCCAGGGATGAGGCTTCCACCACCTCCCTGGGCAACCTGTTCCCCTCATGGGGAAGAATTTCTTCCTAACATCCAATCTGAATCTCCCCACTTCTAGTTTTGTTCCATCCTCCCCCTAGTCCTATCACACCCTGACACCCTCAAAAGACCCTCCCCAGCTTTCTTGTAGCCCCCTTCAGATACTGGAAGGCCACAAGAAGGTCTCCTTTGAGCTTTCTCTTCTCCAGACTGAATAGCCCAAACTCTCCCAATCTATCCTCATAGCAGAGCAGCTCCAGCCCTCTGCTCATCTGATCATCCTGGGGGATCCTCTCCAGCTCCATGTCTCTGGGGCTGTGCCAAAAGGACACCCACCTGAGAGACTCCCTTTGGCTGATGGATGGAGCTGAGGTGGGACAACTGTATCCAGCTAACAGAAAGGGTCATCAGGAGAGCCAGGGCTGGAGACCAGGACTTCCCAGGCTTACAGTTCAACCATCACACCATGCCTCCCCCTCTAAACAGGTGTCCTTCTCTCTTTCTCCCTCTCTGTATTTCCTTTCCTTCATGGAGAGGTGCAGTTAAAGCCAGGTATGACTGAGTGGGCAAGGGGGAACAGCAGTGGGAAAATCTGCCAGGTGCCCTTCACTTATTCCAAACAGTGACTTGCAATCCACACACAGCCCATGAATTTCAGCAGGACTCCTTGTGTGGTAAGCCCCTGCCCGAGATGTGTGTGGGAGGCACATTTGGGCCCATGCAGATTTCATTATTATGATAAACTTCAGTGCCTGAAGGCTCCAGGGGACAGCGCTGAGCTCTGCCTCTCAGGGAACAGCCAGGCTTAGTCAGGCTGAATTCTGTGTCTTGACATGCTGCTTGCCTTGACTTTCACGAGCTCTGCTCCCCCTGTGTCATTTGTTGTCTGAATACCTGGCAGCAGATCACCACCATCACTGTGCTGGATCCCTTCGTGTCCCTAAATCCATAGGTTATTTTCTCACGCTTCGGAGAGGCAGTTGAAGTTCAAGCAGGAATGGGGGATTTGATGGAGGTCAGAAAGCAGCTGCTGTGCCCAGAAGAGCCTTTTTGCTTCTCAGACATGCCCTGCAGGTGCTGGGTACAGCATGGTCCTACAGGAAGGCGGCAGAGGGACTTTTCCTGAGGGTGTCTAGAGGCAGGACAAGTGGGAATGGTTTGAAGCTGAGGCAGAGCAGGGTTAGACTGGAGCTGAGGAAGATATTCTTCAGTACAAGGATGGTGAGACTCTGGAATAGGCTGCCCAGGGAGGCTGTGGATGCCTCCTCCATGGAGGTGTTCAAGGCCAGGCTGGATGAGGCCTTGAGCAACCTGGGCTGGTGGAAGGTGTCCCTGCCCATGGCAGGGAGGAAAGGGAGCTTAGAGATCATCTGCTCCAACCTCCCTGCCTATGGCAGCAGATGATCTCTGGAGCTCTGAGCAATCAAAGTCTAATTGAGAGGTGTCCCTGACCATGGCCCAAGGGTCACAGTAGATAATCTCTGAGGTCCCTTCCAACTGAAGCCATTCTGTGATTCTATGATTCTGTGATGAGCTCTGGGACCAGACCTGCCTGAACCCATGATGGTTTTATGCAGTTGGCTTCACAGGCATGTCTGTATGTGGACTGGGAGAGGGCAAGCACAGAGCACTCTTGCCCAAAGCCTTTATAACCTAAGTTAGAGACAGCAAGCCTGTACCAAGGTCACACTAAAACATGGTTCTTCTGCTAATAACATACTTTTAAGAAACAGATTTACTGTGGCCAGGATATCCAGTGGCTTCCCATAAGTATCACCATCCCCATCCACTTTTGGAGGACAGAGTCTGTGCAGGATCACAGAATCACAAAATCACAAAATGTGAGGGGCTGGAAGGGACCTCCAAAGCTCATCCACTCCAACCCCCCTGCCAGAGCAGGAGCAGCCAGAACACATCCAGGGGGGTTTGGAATATCTCCAGAGAGGGAGACTCCATAACCCCCCTCATGGCATTCCTGTCTGTAAGGCTACATCTGAAGGGGCACCCCAGGAAGATCACTGGCATATCCCTTTCCCTGGGGCACAAGAAGGTGCTGCCTCCCCCAGTCTGCCAGTCCAGCCCTGCCAAAACCACACAACCTCCCAGTGACTGTGTGGGACACAGACCCTGCAGGCTGAGGCAATACCTTTGCTGTGGCCCTCTGCCATTGCCTTTTCTCCTCTGCCATTGCCTTTTCTTCTCTGCCATTGCTTTTTCCCCTCTCCCATTGCCTTTTCTCCTCTGCCATTGCCTTTTCTCCTCTGCCATTGCCTTTTCTTCTCTGCCATTGCTTTTTCCCCTCTCCCATTGCCTTTTCCCCTCTGCCATTGCCTTTCCCCTCTGGCAAGAGATGATAGGAGAGCTGCAGATCTCCATGGGCCTCTTCCCTCCCAAAGGAACTATGAAGAGAACTACAGAATAAAAGTTGGCTGAGGAAGGCTAATGGCAGATGAAATACATGGGAGTGGAGCTCAGATTGCTAGCACCTTACTGTAGCTTTGAGACACTCTGGGATGAAAGAATCTAAGTATCACAGAATTGCAGGGGCTGGAGGGGACCTCTGGAGATCATCAAGTCCAACACCCCTGCCAAAGAAGAGCCACCTAGGGCAGGTCACTAAGGAATGCATCTGGAGGGGTCTTGGAAGTCTCCAGGGAAGGAGACTCCACAACCTCTCTGGGCAGCCTGCTCCAGGGCTCCAGCACCCTCACACCAAAGAAGTTTCTCCTCATGTTGAGTTGGAACTTCCTGGGTTCCAGTTTGTATCCATTGCTCCTTGTCCACTGAAATGAGCCTGGCCCCTTCTTGACCCCCACCCCTCAGATATTTATGAACATTTATAAGGTTCCCTCTCTGCCCTCTCCTCTCCAGACTAAACAGCCCCAGAACTCTCAGTAAAGGCTGCAGGTGATGTCCCTAACCACCCCATAAACTGGTGACTTAGTGCCTTGTGGGGCTTCAGGGCTTAGAAAAGTTCTGCCTTCTAAGTAGGGAACTGGCCAGAGGACTTCTTGTCATTCCTGGAAGTGAAATCCCTGAGAACCAAAAGGTGCTACCTGCTGGAGGGGAAGAGTGCTCCAGTACCAAAGTGGCTAAAGAATTGCAGTTGTTGGGTTTCATTCTGCACCACAAGGAAGAGGAAAACCAGCAGCAAGAGAAAGCAGTAGGCTGGTACCCAGGTGTGCATTCAACAGGGAGCAGGGACCTTGATTCTCTTCCAACTGGCAGGAGCTGGGCAAGGGATAAAGTCCCCTGGGCCTTGGAGGAGCTGTCCCAGCACCACGAGTTCGAATGGCTCTCGAGGGGCACACAGGCAGCCATGGAGCTGAGGTGACCTTTTCCATGAGGGCTTTCATGTCACTGTAGGGTCAAGGCATGACCAACCTGTGAGAGTTTAGTTGTGGCAACAAGCCTTCTGGTCAGGGAAGGGTGAGGGTAGGCTCTCATGGGAGTCCAGGAGCTTAACATGGCTGGAGGGCCCCCAGGAGCTCCTCAACACCCATCCCTGCAAACCAGACAGGGCTAGGGTCTGTCTTCTGATGCCTTCACAGATAGCATTGGGTTGGAAGGGACCCTCAATCAGCCCTCTGCAATCAGCAGGGACACCTTCAACCAGAGCAGGCTGCCCAGGGCCACATGAAGTCTGACCTTGAATGTCTCCAGGGATGGATCCTCAACCACCTCCCTGGGCAGCCTGTTCCAGTGTCTCCCCACTGTGCAGAACTTCCTCCTGATCTCCAACCTAACTCTGCCCTGCTCCAGTTTCAAACCATTGCCCCTGGTCCCATCCCCACAGCCCCTTCTGAACAGTCCCTCCCCAGCCTTCCTGTTGGTGCCCTTCCTTGAAATGCAGCTCTAAGGTCTCCCTGGAGCCTTCTCTTCTCCAGGCTGAACAGCCCCAACTCTCTCAGCCTGTCTACATGAGAGAGCTGCTCCAGCCCTGTGATCATCCTGGTGGCCTCCTCTGGACCCACTTCCTTCAGCACCTAGAGAGCAGAGGGACACACAGTGCCCTGCTGCAAGATGTGCTGTGCTGTGACGAGGACAAGGCTCTCAGTGCCCCCTCCTCTCCCTCTGAAGCTGTCTCCCCAGGCAGCTGGCACTGATGTGCTGCAGCCCTGGCAGGCTCTGCAGGGGTCTGATGTGATCCCTTCCTGCACAGAGTGTCCCCCCTTGTTTTCTTCCCAAACACACTCACGTTCCTGGCACTGGGAGTCCTTATCTGTGTGTGTTGTTGAGAGCACACCCACTGCTTCCTGACTTCAAGCAGTCACAGCCCAGACAGAGCCCTGCTGACATCACAGAGTGGTTTGCTCAAAGCTGCTTTAAGCCAGAGTGTTCTTTTGGTGGGCAGGACACAACTGGGCTTCACTAGGATGGAAAAGAAAGATCAGATTTCCAAAGGGAACACATTTTGGAGCAGATGATCGTAGAATCATGGAATCATAGAATCAGGAATGGCTGGAAGGGACCACAAGAATCATCAAGTCCCAACCCCCTGCCCTGGGCAGGGACACCTCACACTGGATCAGGCTGGCCAGAGCCTCATCCAGCCTGGCCTTAAACACCTCCAGGGATGGGACCTCAACCACCTCCCTGGNTGTTCTGAGCAGAGTGGAGCAGAGGGGGAGAATCCCCTCCCTGCCCTGCTGGCCATGATCCTTGGGGTCCCACCCAACCTGGCTTTCTGGGGTTCTGTGAGGAGCAGGAGGCTGTCAATGAAGATACCTTGGATGCTGAGGGGCCATTGGGAAGGGCAGGAGTCCTGGTGGCTGGGTTTGGTTCCAGAGGGATTGAATTTTCCTCCCACTTTGGGTGCAGCCAGAGGGTTGTGAAATACCTGGTGTCATGGCTGGGGGCTCTGGCTTCCAAGCAGGACCAGAACCACTCAAAACACCTGCAGAATGAGTTCCAAAGGACACTTTCTCACTCACCCATGACAGCAGAGTTGAGGAGAAGGGTGGACAGCACAGAAGGGATATGGTTTAGGGGTGAGCTTTGTAGAGTAGGGTCAGTGGTTGGACTTGGTGATCCTGAGGGATCCTTTTCCAACCTGAATGTTTCTGTGATTCTGTGGTTTCTGTGATTGAAGAGATTGCCTCCAGGGCCCAGCTCCTACAGCTCTTTCACCCTTCCCATGCTCCCAGAGCCAGCAGCTGGCTGCAGCAGAGGAACCCCCTCCCCAGCCTAGGCTTGCACCCAGCAGGACTCCCAGGGGCTGGGGAATCCAGCCTCACATTTTTGTGTGATCTGTTGCTGTGCTCACAGCTCCTCAGTGCATTGCATTTCAGACCTCTCATCTTCCTTGGATTCAGACAGGACTTCCCTAGGGAGTTACCCTTACAGTACCCAGTGGGATGTAAGCACAGCCAAGCTCTCCTGAAAGAAATAAAAGCATCCCAGTGTGTAACTCTGCAGGAGACACCCTGCCAAGATGCTGGCCCATCCAGATATCCAGGCATGGTGCTTCAGGATGCATGGGCTGGGATTTGCTTTTCTCTGAAGGAAATAGAGGGTTTGGCACACAGGTGCTGAGGATCTGGGGAGGTATCTCTGATTCAGAGAAAAAAAAAAGGTTAGCTGGTCTCTGGCTTCCTTCAGGGATGCTTCCCCTCTCCCCCAGCCCTGCACTTTGAGTAAGCATCCAGAGGCTTGGAAGCTTATCCAGACTTGTCCAAATCTCTTTGAAGGGATGGATTAAGGCAGGATCCCTGGGACCCAGGCCAAGAAACCTCCACAGCACAAGTCAGTGAGAAAGCAAGAGTCTATCCAGGGGAGCTGGCTGAGGAAAAATGAAGAAGTCCATCCCAGGAGGCGACAGGAAGGGGTCAGCTGTCTGGGGGAGGAGGCCTCTGTGGAGAGCTGAGAGGGGGGAGGGTGCAGGCCAGACTGGGAGGGCTGGGGGAAGGCACACTGTGGTGGGCTCAGGCCCCATTGCCTCAAGCCAAGCCTGCCTTATGGGGCTGTGACCCTGGCTGCAAATTTTCTGCAGAGAAATGCTGATGGGAGGCTTCTGGTGCTCTCTGGCACTGGCTGCAGCAGCAACACCAGTGGAGCACTCTGTTATCCCAGCACAGACTGCCCCTGGGGGGGCAAGAGCTAAGGGGAGCCAGGAGGAGATCATGTGCAATGATAAATGGCCCCAAGGAGGAGGACCAGGAGGTTTCTATCCACCTTTTCCATGGCAGAGGACAGGAGACTTTTAATAAAACACTGAAACATGACAAAATAAGAACTGATGGGAAAAAAGTCCCCATCCAACCTGGTGTCACTGCTTGGTACTGTGTCAGTGTGACACAGGGTGTGTGCCATCACAGGTACAAGACATCCCTCAGCCTGCAGGTCTGGAGAGCCCTGAGCAGGGAGCAGGACAGCAGGGTTCCATCACCCCTGGTGTTAAAGATCACTAAAGGTGCTGGGACCGTGCAAGTAAAGGTGCTGTGGGGTTACTAAAGGTGATGTGGGGGTCAGCAAAGGTGCTGTGGGGATCAGTAAAGGTATTGTGGGGGTCAGCAAAGGTGCTGTGGGGTCAGTAAAGGTGATGTGGGGGTCAGCAAAGGTGCTGTGGGGATCAGTNGCTGTCTGGGGGAGGAGGCCTCTGTGGAGAGCTGAGAGGGGGGAGGGTGCAGGCCAGACTGGGAGGGCTGGGGGAAGGCACACTGTGGTGGGCTCAGGCCCCATTGCCTCAAGCCAAGCCTGCCTTATGGGGCTGTGACCCTGGCTGCAAATTTTCTGCAGAGAAATGCTGATGGGAGGCTTCTGGTGCTCTCTGGCACTGGCTGCAGCAGCAACACCAGTGGAGCACTCTGTTATCCCAGCACAGACTGCCCCTGGGGGGGCAAGAGCTAAGGGGAGCCAGGAGGAGATCATGTGCAATGATAAATGGCCCCAAGGAGGAGGACCAGGAGGTTTCTATCCACCTTTTCCATGGCAGAGGACAGGAGACTTTTAATAAAACACTGAAACATGACAAAATAAGAACTGATGGGAAAAAAGTCCCCATCCAACCTGGTGTCACTGCTTGGTACTGTGTCAGTGTGACACAGGGTGTGTGCCATCACAGGTACAAGACATCCCTCAGCCTGCAGGTCTGGAGAGCCCTGAGCAGGGAGCAGGACAGCAGGGTTCCATCACCCCTGGTGTTAAAGATCACTAAAGGTGCTGGGACCGTGCAAGTAAAGGTGCTGTGGGGTTACTAAAGGTGATGTGGGGGTCAGCAAAGGTGCTGTGGGGTCAGTAAAGGTGATGTGGGGTCAGTAAAGGTGATGTGGGGGTCAGCAAAGGTGCTGTGGGGATCAGTAAAGGTATTGTGGGGGTCAGCAAAGGTGCTGTGGGGGTCAGCAAAGGTGCTGTGGGGTCAGTAAAGGTGCTGTGGGGGTCAGTAAAGGTGCTGTGGGGGTCAGTAAAGGTGCTGTGGGGGTCAGTAAAGGTGCTGTGGGGGTCAGTAAAGGTGCTGTGGGGGTCAGTAAAGGTGCTGTGGGGGTCAGTAAAGGTGCTGTGGGGGTCAGTAAAGGTGCTGTGGGGGTCAGTAAAGGTGCTGTGGGGGTCAGTAAAGGTGCTGTGGGGGTCAGTAAAGGTGCTGTGGGGGTCAGTAAAGGTGCTGTGGGGGTCAGTAAAGGTGCTGTGGGGGTCAGTAAAGGTGCTGTGGGGGTCAGTAAAGGTGCTGTGGGGGTCAGTAAAGGTGCTGTGGGGGTCAGTAAAGGTGCTGTGGGGGTCAGTAAAGGTGCTGTGGGGGTCAGTAAAGGTGCTGTGGGGGTCAGTAAAGGTGCTGTGGGGGTCAGTAAAGGTGCTGTGGGGGTCAGTAAAGGTGCTGTGGGGGTCAGTAAAGGTGCTGTGGGGGTCAGTAAAGGTGCTGTGGGGGTCAGTAAAGGTGCTGTGGGGGTCAGTAAAGGTGCTGTGGGGGTCAGTAAAGGTGCTGTGGGGGTCAGTAAAGGTGCTGTGGGGGTCAGTAAAGGTGCTGTGGGGGTCAGTAAAGGTGCTGTGGGGGTCAGTAAAGGTGCTGTGGGGGTCAGTAAAGGTGCTGTGGGGGTCAGTAAAGGTGCTGTGGGGGTCAGTAAAGGTGCTGTGGGGGTCAGTAAAGGTGCTGTGGGGGTCAGTAAAGGTGCTGTGGGGGTCAGTAAAGGTGCTGTGGGGGTCAGTAAAGGTGCTGTGGGGGTCAGTAAAGGTGCTGTGGGGGTCAGTAAAGGTGCTGTGGGGGTCAGTAAAGGTGCTGTGGGGGTCAGTAAAGGTGCTGTGGGGGTCAGTAAAGGTGCTGTGGGGGTCAGTAAAGGTGCTGTGGGGGTCAGTAAAGGTGCTGTGGGGTCAGTAAAGGTGATGTGGGGGTCAGCAAAGGTGCTGTGGGGGTCAGTAAAGGCATTGTGGGGGTCAGTAAAGGTGCTGTGGGGGTCAGCAAAGGTGCTGTGGGGTTGTAGTTTCTCCTACTTGGGGTTATTCCTCTGGGTGGATCCAATGCTGCCATCAGGGCAATGTTGGCATCATGAAGGAGAGCCTGGACAACCCCAAGGCATGGTGGAGGGCATCAGTCATGCAGGAAGGGCAGAGGGAAGGCTGCAGGAAGGGCAGCTGGTGGTTGGCTCTGTTCTCTTGAGGTCCAGCAGCCCTCAGCCCAGGAGCCCATCCTGCTGTGGGCTGAGCTGGAGCCTCGACCACCGAGAAGGAGTCCCACTCCCAGGGAGGAGTTACCCTTTGCCAGTCACTTAGTTTGCTGTTGCCAAGTTTTGTTTGGCTGTGGTTTTATCTTGGCTGTTCCATTTCATTTCATCTTTGCTTTTGGTCTGGTTTATTTGTGCTACCCAAGTGAACCAACCAAGAGGCAGTTACTCTGTTTTCCTGAAGAAGCTGCATGGATCTCTCACCTCCTGGGCTCCCCAGGCGGGGTGGGAGCAGCAGGGACATCACAGATTTGTGTCTGTGGATGTTGTGGTGACTGAGGCTGGAGGCAGCAGAAGAGCTGAAGTCATTCCAGAGCAGAGTTGGAGTCCCACATAAAGGTCAATTCATACAGAGGTAGAACAGGAACTCAGCTTTGAAGGCAGAGGCTTTATTTTTGTTTGTTTTCCAGTCCATTCTGAAGTGGTAGGAAGACTTTGGCACCACCAAACTGCACAACAGCCTCCCCTCAGCCCAGCTGACCCACACTGTAAAACACATCTCCAGTTCTGGGGACAGTGGCTGAGTGAAGCTTGCAGGTCACAGAGGGAAAAGTCATCTGCTAAAATCAGTGCTTCAAACTCAGGCTGGAGTTTGTTTCTGGAGCTGGGACAATCCTTCACCCCATTCCCCAGTCCACACAGGATTTTTCTGTCCTTCTTCACTCCTCTTGTGCCCCAAGGAGGGAAAGAGGGAGCAGAGAGCTCAGCCCCTGTCTCAGAGCAGGGTGCTGGGGACTCTTCTCTCAGATTCACTTCCTTGGAGACGAGGAAGTCCAGCTGGAACCCAGCTCAGTGACCTGAATCACTCACGGAATCACAGAATGACTTGGGTTGGAAGGGGTCTCAAAGATCATCTGGTTCCAACCCCCCACCATGGGCAGGGACACCTCCCACCAGCCCAGCTGAACATCAGCCTGGCACTGAACACCAGCCTGGCACTGAACACCTCCAGCCTTGGAGCCTCCACAATTTCCCTGGGCAACCTGTGTCAGTGTCTCACCACCCTCATGGGGAGGAATTAGTTCCTAATGTCTCATCTAAATCCAGCTTCTTCCAGTCTGAAGCCATTCCCTCTCATCCTGGCACTCCCAGTCCTTGGCAAAAGTCCCTCCCCAGCTCTCCTGGAGCCTCTTCAGCCATTGGAAGGTTGCTCTAAGGTCTCCCTGGAGCCTTCTCTTCTCCAGGCTGAACAGCTCCACCTCTCTCAGCCTGTCCCCACAGGGGAGGTTCTGCAGCCCTCTGATCATCTTGGTGGCCTCCTCTGGACCCTCTCTAGCAGCTCCAGGTCCTTCTTGAGCTGGGGGGCCCAGAGCTGGAGGCAGTGCTGCAGGTGGGGTCTGAGCAGAGCAGAGCAGAGCCCAGGGGCAGAATCCCCTCCCTACCCTGCTGCCCAGGCTGCTGGTAACCAGCCCAGCACACAGCTGGCTCTGGGCTGCCAGGGCACTTTGCCAGCCCCTGCTGAGCCTCCTCATCACCCAGCAGCTCCAGACCCTTCTCTTCGGCACTGCTCTTTGTCATGTGGTGGTACAAGTTCTGACTCCATCTCCCAAGCAGTAGGACCAGCAGCACAAGGGCAGTCTGGGAGGAGGGAGGGTGGTAAGAGGGGCACTGAAAACCTGCTTCCAACTGTGGTGGAAAAAAAATCCCCAACCCATTCCATCTGTTTGTCTTGGAACGAGTGGGAGATTGAGGCTGGAATAGTGGGGAATGAGTGGAGAGATTCAGGCTGGAGGTGAGGAAGAAGTTCCTCAGCATGAGGTGAAGGCCAGGGAGGGGATTCTCCCCCTCTGCTCCACTCTGCTGAGACCTCACCTGGAGTACTGCAGCCAGTTCTGGAGCCTCTGTTCTAAGAGGGATCTGGACATGCTGGAAGGTGTCCAGAGAAGGGCCATGAGGATGAGCAGAGGGCTGGAGCTGCTCTGCTCTGGAGACA
>VXBD01006177.1:512-10706 GCA_013399975.1 Indicator maculatus
CAGGGTCCAGCAGAACACCTCAGGGTCCAGCACAGCCCCCCAGGGTCCAGCACAGCCCCTCAGGGTCCAGCACAGCCTCTCAGGGTCCAGCACAACCCCTCAGGGTCCAGCACAACCCCTCAAGGTCCAGCACAGCCCCTCAGGGTCCAGCACAACCCCCCAGGGTCCAGCACAGCCCCTCAGGGTCCAGCACAGCCTCTCAGGGTCCAGCACAGCCTCTCAGGGTCCAGCACAACCCCTCAGGGTCCAGCACAACCCTTCAGGGTCCAGCACAACCCCTCAGGGCTCACCACAGCCCCTCAGTGTCCAGCACAGTCCCTCAGCTGTGTCAGCCACTCCTGCCAGTGTGGCACCATCAAAGTGGTTTCTGTAGCTGAGTGCTGGAGGCCATTTCCTGGGAGTGCCATGTAAGGAACCCTTCCACCTGCTCGTGTTGGGAGGAGAGCTCAGCTCATTGAGGTGAACTGGGACCACCCTCCTCCTCCTCCTTGCACCCTCTGCTTGAGCTCTGCACTCAGCTGCCACAGTTAAGCTGACAGCCAGGAGATTGATGTGTCCTCTGCTGCTGGCTGATCCTGCAGCCTGGGTCTGGTGACCTTAGTGGCATGTGGCAAGGCCACTGTGGCTTGGCTCCTGCCTCAGACGGCTGGGGCTTGCTGCTGAAGGAAGTTTATTTCTCAAGGATATGCTCACAAGTCAGCAATGTCCACAGGCTATTTTTGCAGGCATACCTAGAGAGGCAGGATGGAGGCCAAAGCCCTTCCAGAGAAGGTAAACTCCAGATCTCAATGTTCTTATCAATGAGAGGTGAGCTCACGAGGTACAGGGAAGAGGCAAATTGCTCAACAGGGTGGATTGAGAGGGAGGGCAGGGGGAAGAAGGGTGCCTGGAGAGCTGTCCAGGGAGATGGGGAGATGGGAAAATGCCACATCAGGAAGAAAAAAGCTGAAATTGGTTGGAGGTGTGTGGGGCAGGGCACTGAGGTCAGCCTTGGAAAGCTGGGGCATGGCTTAAGCCAGAGCCCAGCCACGTCCCCTTCCCACTCTGGCAGTCCCCCTCACACTCAGCACCACTCCATGGATTTTTGGATGGCTCTCTGCTTTTTGCAGCTCTCTCTCTGTCTTTTTCCCTCCCTCTTCCTGGGCTGCTAGGACTCCTGTTTGGTGGAGCCATGTAATGGTTTGGGCTGGAAGGGAGCTCCAAGATCAGCCAGCTCCAACCCCCTGTGCTAGATGGAACCTCCTGCAGCAGCCAGCTCTGCCCCAGCTGGGGCTCTGTGTCAGTCAGAGCCTGACAAGGACACTCTGGGCCTGGAAGGACCCAAACTGCAGCACTTTGCCCAGGCTGGCTGGGAGCAGCAGCTCTGAGTGAATCAGGACCTTTGCCTGGCTCTTCTTTCCCCCTGCTCAGCTCCTGGCACTGGCATTGTCTGCCCCAGCTGCCCTTCCCTCATCCATCACCCCTCCTGACACAGGATCCCTCTCTCACACCCACTCCTCCTTCTCCCCTGCCTCCTCCCAGTCTGGCCATGACGTACCAGCACCCCTGACATTATCCTGCCCCTTGCACTGATGCATCCCTGGATATCCCTCTGCCCTTGGCAGTGACCTGCTCACTATGTCCCACTCCCCTCCCAGCAGCCAGCAGCCTGCCTGCCAGCGGGCAGGACGTGCCTGGGGGTGGAACACACAGAGCAGGGGTGACTGGGTGCCACCACAGCACAAGGAGCCCCAGGAGATTCTCAGACACCCTAACAAAATGGGCTGCAAGCTGCCCTGGAATCTTAGGATGGTTTGAGTGGGAAGAGACCTCTAATGGAATGGTTTGGATTGGAAGTGACCTCAAAGCTCACCCAGTTCCATCCCCCTGCCATGGGCAGGGACTCCTCCCCCCAGCCCAGCTTGCTCAAGGGCTCATCCAGCCTGGCCTTAAGTATTTCCAGGGATGAGGCATCCACAGCTTCTCTGGGCAACCTGTTCCAGTGTCTCCTCACCCTCAGAGTCCAGGGGAGGCCACAAAGATAATCCAAGATCTGCAGCAGCTCTGCTGTGAGGCCAGGCTGAGGGAGCTGGGGGTGTGCAGCCTGGAGAGGAGAAGGCTCCAGGGGGACCTCAGAGCTGCCTGCCAGGACCTGAAGGGATCCTGCAGGAAGGCTGCAGAGAGACTTTTCCTGAGGGTTTCTGGAGACAGGACAAGGGGGAATGGTTTGGGCAAGGGAGAATGGTTTGAAGCTGAGGCAGAGCAGGGTTAGAGTGGAGCTGAGGAAGAAGTTCTTCAGGGTGAGGCTGGTGAGACTCTGGCACAGGCTGCCCAGGGAGGCTGTGGCTGCCTCCTGCCTGGAGGGGCTCAAGGCCAGGCTGGATGAGACCTTGAGCAAGCTGGGCTGGTGGGGGCAGGGGGGTTGGATGGAGATGATCTCTGAGGTCCCTTCCAACCCAACCCATCCTATGCCCCTGTGCAAAGATCAGGGCACTGCAGAGAGGACAACCAGGAGTCAAAACCTGCCTGCAGAAGCCATCTCCACAAGGCAGGTTGGGTGGAAGCTTCCAACCCTCAGCATGCCAGAGGCAGGGGCTGGGGACTCCTGGCAGCCTTTCTCCTCTGGTGGTTCCTGCTGGCTGTGAGCTCTGTCAGCAGGGCTGGGGGAGGCTCTGCCGACATGCTGCAGGCTCTCACTAACAGCTGGGGAGTTCTGGCTTCTTGAGGGAGCACACTTGGGAGTGTTCCCAAGGGGTACCAGTGGCTTTCATCTGCCTGCAGCAAGGAGGAGACCCTGAGTGATCAGGTTGCTTGGACACTGCACAGGTGGCAGGACAATGCCACCCCTGCCAGGACAATGCCACCCCTGCCAGGGCCATTGCAGCCTCTTGCTACAGTCAGGGCCCTGACTCAAAGCCTCAAGGCTTTGCCACCTTACATCTCAGGATGCTTTAGATTGGAAAGGACCTTTAAAGTTCATCCAGTGCTGCCCCTATGCACCCAGCAGGGACATCCCCAACCACAGCAGGTTGCTCACAGCCCCAAACAACCTGACCTGCAATGGTGCCAGGCATGGGGCAGCTCTCACCTCTCTGGGCAGCCTGGGCCAGGCTCTCCCCACCCTCAGGGTCAAACATCTCTCCCTTCTCTCCACTCTCAATCTGCATCTTCTAGTTCCAAACCATCCTCCCTTGTCCTGTCACTACACTCCCTGATGAAGAGTCCATCCCTACTTTTCCTGCACCCCACTACAAGCACTTCAAGGCCACCAGAAGGTCTCCCTGGAGCCTTCTCCTCTCCAGGCTGCACAACCCCAACTCTCTCAGCCTGGCTCCCAGCAGAGCCCTTCCAGCCCTGCCAGCATTGCTGTGGCCTCCTCTGGCCCTGCTCCACCAGGTCCCTGTCTGTGCTGTGCTGAGGGCTCCAGAGCTGCCCCAGCACTGCAGGGGAGGTCTCAGCAGAGCACAGCAGAGGGGCAGAATCCCCTCCCTGCCCCTGCTGCCCACACTGCTGGGGATCAGCCCAGGCCAGGCTGGGGCTGGGCTGGCAGCACTCAGTGCCAGCTCCTGTCCAGCTTTGCACCCCCAGCACAAAGGTAGATAGCAAAAGGAGGACAAGGTGGCAGAAGGACAAATGGAAATAACTTGACCTCAAAGAGGACTATCAGGAGGTTTGTAATGCTCAGAGCTGGCCAGCACAGCCTCCTGCTTGGAATAATGAGGCAGTGGCTCACAGTTACCAAGGGTTCCTTTATTTTATGGTAGGTCTCTGCCACAGCTTCCTGCCACTCAAGCTCAGAGGTCAGGAGCAAGCTCAGAGGGAGGACAAATGGCCAGGAGAAAGTGAACTCAGAAGCTCCTGGCTGCAGTAAATGCCAGTGGGCAGTGACCTGCTGCACACTTATTTGGGCAATTTTTGGTCCCTACCCTTGGGCACCTTCCTTCAGCAGGCAAACTGCAGTGAACCCAGGGCAGGGCAGGGCAGGGCAGGGCAGCCATGGCTGGGGCCAGCAGGAGGCCAGGGAAGGAAGATTTAACTGAGACTGCACTCTGCACAAGCTTTCAAGTGTCATCAACAGCTCTGCCAGGAAGCTCCTTGCAAGAGGAGCTCCCAGTTCATACCTCCCAGCCAGACTCCCATACCCCTTAGGTGGAAATCACAGCTTGACATTTCCTCCAGACAGAAATACCACTGCTGGGAGTCCATCTTCCCCTCTGCCAGTCACACAGATGATAAAGGTGAGCCAGCAATGAGCTCTTCTGGCCAAGGAGGTCAGTGGTCTCCTGGGAGGTGTGCAGTGTGGGCAGCAGGGCAGGGGAGGTTCTCCTGCCCCTCTGCTCTGCCCTGGGCAGGACACAGCTGCAGTCCTGGGTCCAGTTCTGGGCTCCCCAGTTCAGGAGGGACAGAGAAGTGCTGGAGAGAGTCCAGGGCAGGCTGGGAAGCTGCTGAGGGGCCTGGAGCAGCTCTGTGAGGAGCAAAGGCTGAGAGCCCTGGGGCTGAGAGCCTGCAGAAGAGCAGCCCCAGAGGGGAGCTGAGCAATGCTCAGCAAGAGACAAAGGAGCTGTGGGGGGCAAGAGGCTGGGGGCAGACTCTGCTCGGTGGTGCCCAAGGGGCACAAACTGGCACCCAGGAGGTTCCACCTGAGCAGGAGGAGAAACTTCTTTGTTGTGAGGGTGCTGGAGGCCTGGAGCAGGCTGCCCAGAGAGGTTGTGGAGTGTCCTTGTGTGGAGAGCTTCCAACCCCCCCTGGGCATTGTGCCCCTGGGCAAGCTGCTGTGGGTGCCCTGCTGGAGCAGGGGGGTTGGACTGGCTGAGCTCCAGAGGTCCTTTCTGGGGTTCTGTGGTTGCTGCCCCACTCCCTGCACAGATCCCCATGCCTTGGGCACCTGGCTGCCAGACAGCATTTTCTTGGGACCTGCTGAGTGCTTCAGGGCTGCAGGCTCACAGCAGTTGCCTTAGGGCCCACGACTCTGCTGACTTGTGACCAAGAATGCAGAAAGCTGTGACCCAAGGAGTATCCAAGCCCTGCTCCCTTGGCATGCAGCTGAGAAGGGAGCTGACAGCAGAGCTCCTGCTCCAGCTTGCTGTGTGCAGTGGCTGAGTCCCTGCTGCAGACTATAAATTACAGCCAGGCAGCTTTAACACCTCCTGATTGAGGTATGCAGAAGAGCTTTGGTCCTGGTGGCCCTCTGCGTGCTCACAGCATCTGCCTGCCCCAGCAGGTGTCAAGAATTAGGAAATAACTCCCCTGGTGAGAGGAATTTTAGAAGCTGTCAGGAGAGGCTGTGGCTGCAGGCAGGACAGTGTGAATGTGGCTGCCTGCAGCTCCTGATGCCCCTGGGCACTTGGCTTCAAGGGCAGGAGCCCTGTGCCCAACACAGCTGCTTGTGCCCTGCCTTTTGGTGAGCAAGGTTCTGCTAGCCCAGGAGGCCTTCCTGAGGAGGTGGGAAACAGAGAGCTGCCCCAGGACTGATTTAACAGCAGGAAGGAGACAACTCCCAGAAAAAGCATTCTCCAGGCTTTGGGACACCACACAAAGGACACAGCCCTTCCCTAGGCCCTTTCAGAGCTGCAGAGAGCATCCAGAGGCTCTCTGGTTCAGCTCTCCATGATTGGTGAGACGCATCAATGAATCAGTTGTGAACTGAAGCTGCCCCTCTGTTCTGCTCTGCCACCTCCAGTTCTGGTGCCCCCAGCACAAGAAGGACCTGGAGCTGCTGGAAATGGTCCAGAGGAGGCCACCAAGATGATCAGAGGGCTGCAGAACCTCCCCTGTGGGGACAGGCTGGGAGAGTTGGGGCTGTTCAGCCTGGAGAAGTGTCCAGGAAGACCTCAGAGCAGCCTTGCAGTACCTGAAGGGGCTCCAGAAGAGCTGGGGAGGGACTTTGGGCAAGGGCTGGGAGTGCCAGGATGAGGGACAATGGCTTTGAGCTGGGAGAGGGAAGATTGAGACTGGAGATGAGGAAGAAATTCTTGGCAGTGAGGGTGTGGGGAGAGACTGGCACAGGTTGCCCAGGGAGGTCCTGGATGTCCCCTCCCTGGAGATGTTCAAGGCCAGGCTGGATGAAGCCTTGAGCAAGCTGGGCTGATGGGAGGTGTCCCTGCCCATGGCAGAGGGCTGGAACTGGATGAGCTTTGAGGTCCCTTCCAACCTAAACCATTCTGTGAATCTATGAATCAAAGCACTCCCAGTGCCAGCACTGAGAGAGGAAAATTGTCATGGAAACAGTCACCAGGGAGCAAAACCCAGCAGAAGTCTCCTGATGCTCCTAAATGAGCTTTTCTTCACACTCCAGTGCCCCCCAGGGATGAAGGAGATTCCTGCCACCCTGGTCCTTATGAGGTAGGAGCAGCAGACACAGGTGGGGCAGGAGACTATTGACCTGCTGTGCAGCTGTGCCAGCAGCCTCAGTGCCAGCAGCCTCAATTCCAGCACCCTGCTGCTGCCACTTGGCTGTTTGCTGCTGCCTGCCTGTGCTGGGTCAGCCCCATGCTGCCCCAGGAGTGCCCAGCACTGTTGGAATGCTCCAGCAGAGGATCTGCTCCTGAGTCCCCCTCCTCTCCATGCTGAGTGTTGTTCTCTGTGCACTGCACACTGCAGGGAGCTGAGCTCATGCCAGGGCTGCTGGGCAGCAGATGACCTTCAGCATGAGCACTGCAAGTCCTAGGAAGACATCACACAGTCACAGAACCATGGAATGGTTTGGATTGGAAGTGATCTCAAAGCTCATTCAGCTCCAACCCCCTGCCATGGGCAGGGACACCTCCCACCAGCACAGCTTGCTCAAGGCCTCATCCAGCCTGGCCTTCAGCACCTCCAGGGAGGGGACATCCACAGCCTCCCTGGGCAACCTGTGCCAGTGTCTCCCTACCCTCACTCTCAAAATCTCTTCCTAAGCTCCATTCCTGCCCCAGGTCTCCACTGGCACAGCTCAGCCATGCTGTGCAGATCACCAACCACAGCAGCTTGGACAAGGTAAGTCCATGTGAAAGCTGCTTCCTTGGCACTGTAGAGGGAGAAATGGAGATGGGGAGTTGTGACCTCACCATACCCTTCAGAACACTCCAGCAGAAGTCTCTGTTCCTCTGCCCTGTGTGCTGAGCAGCCCCCCTGGACCCATCAATTACAGCACACAATTAGCTCCACTGAGCCAGAGTGGCACAGCACAGCCCTGGCAAGCTGCCCTTCCTCCCACTTCTCCCTCATTAGCCTGCTCCTCTCTTGCTAGATCTTTAATTAGCTTGTCACCAGCAGCTTGGCCTAGATTGAATGTCCTTCATTCACCCCAGACAGATGAGACACCAAAAGCAGCAGGAGAGCAGGCTGAGGAGTCACACAGAGGAACCAAGCTGTGCCCAGGCCCAGAGGGGCAGGCTGGGCAGGGGCAGCAGGGAGGTCTCAGCTAGCTTGGACACACTGGGGGGGGTGTCAAAACTTCAGGTGGCTGACCCCCAGTGGTCTCATTTCAGCAAAGCCAGGGCCAGCAGAAGGCAGAGACAAAGCCCAGCTGAGGCAGTAGCCTTGAGGAATAAAGCTGATGGTTGTGCCAGCAAGTGAAGAGCTGAGCCATGCTCAGATGCTGGGCCAGGGGTGAAATAGTGGAACAGGCTGCCCAGGGAGGTGGTGGAGTCCCCATCCCTGGAGGTGTTCAAGAGGGGATTGGATGTGGCACTTGGGGCCATGGTTTAGTGGTCATGAGGTCTTGGGTGACAGGTTGGACTTTGATCCTTGAGGTCTTTTCCAACCTTATGGATTCTGTGATTGATTCTGTGTCCCTGCTGAGTGCAGGGGAGTTGGACAAGCTGACCTTTGAGGTTCCCTTCCAACCCCATGCACCCTGTGGTTCTGTGTCTCTCTCTTCTTGGCCCCATCCCTTTTTTTGCCTCACTTCCAGGATGACCTTTGAGGTTCCCTTCTAACCCCATGCACCCTGTGACTCTTTGTGCCTCTGCTCTTGGCCCCATTCCTTTTTTTGCCTCACTTCCAGGATGACTTTTGAGCTTCCCTTCTAACCCCATGCACCCTGTGGTTCTTTGTGCCTCTGCTCTTGGCCCCATTCCTTTTTTTGCCTCACTTTCAGGATGACCTTTGAGCTTCCCTTCTAACTTGATGCAGTTTGTGAATGGTCAACCTACTGGTCCAGCCTGGAACAGCATCAGCAGAAAGCTTTGTTTTACACCTCCCATGGCTCCTGTGCCTTCACTAATTCAGAAGCCACCACCTGGCCTTAAATCACCTTTTTCCTGGAGTCTGCAGCCAGGCTGTGTCCCCCATCTGCCACCCACCGAGCTCAGCAGATGCTCCGTGGCGCCGCTGCAGAGCCTTGAGCCAGCGTGGAGGGATGGAGGGATGGAGGGAGGCAGGGAGGGAAGGAGGGAGGAAAGGAGGGGAGGGAGAGCAGAGCAAACATGCTGGCTGGGGAGGGCAGCCCATAAACCACACACCTGTTGCCAAGCACAAGCCAAGGATTGTGTCAGCCTGCTGCAAATATTCTCCCTTCCACCTCGCTGACCTTTTCCATCCTGCCTCACCCGGGGGACTGCTCCCATTAAGTGCCACTTGATCCTCTGCTAATGCAGCAGTCATGAAGGGAGCAGAGTACTTGTCACTGGGATAAACACCTCTGTGCTGGGAGAGGGAGGGACAGAGCCTGCCCTTCCCTCTGCTTCCTCAGCTCTCCTTCCCTCCAGCTGCCCATCAGCAGCAACGTCCCCTCCCTGCAGGGGGTCGAGGCCAGGTTGGATGAAGCCTTGAGCAAGCTGGGAGGTGTCCCTGCCCAGGCAGGGGCTTGGAACTGGATGAGCTTTAAGTTCCCTCCTAACCCATCCTATGAGTCTGTGAATCATCACTGCCATAGCCTCACACTTGGATGAGGGAAGTTGAGCCCAGCTGGGCACCAACCTCTGTCTGCATCTGCTGGGCAGCAGGGCTGGGGCCACCACCCAAGGGTCTGATGTTCTGCTCAGTGAAATGTCCCTCTGCAAGGGCAGCTCAGGCTGGAACATGAGCTGCACTCTGACTGTCCCTCCACAGGAGGACAGACTGGGATGGGCTGGAAGAGACCTTCAAGATCATCTCATTCCAACCCCCCTGCCATGGGCAGGGACACCTCCCACCAGCCCAGGTAGCTCCAGGACTCATCCAGCCTGGCCTTGAACACCTCCAGGGAGGGGACAGCCACAGCCTCTCTGAGCAACCTGTGCCAGTCTCTCCCCAGCCTCACTCTCAACAATTTCTTTCTCATCTTCAGTCTCAATCTCCCCTCTCCCAGCTCAAAGCCATTGTCAAAAGTCCCTTCCCAGCCTTCCTGAAGCCCTTCAGGTACTGGAACGCTGCTCTGAGGTCTCCCTGGAGCCTTCTCTTCTGCAGGCTGAACAGCCCCAACTCTCCCAGCCTGCCCCCACAGGCTCCAGCTGCAGCCATCCACTGTCCAGGCAGCTCTGAGAGACCATCAGAGCTTCACCAGGCTGAGAAAAGGCCTGAGGGACACCATGAACCCCCCTGCCCTGCTGGAGCACCCTGGGCACTGCCCTCAATCTTCATACCTGTGACTGCAGCTTTTGGCAGTCTGCTTGGGTGATACCCAGAGGTGACCTGAACAGCAT
The DNA here is from genome assembly GCA_013399975.1 of Indicator maculatus. Classification (NCBI taxonomy): domain Eukaryota; kingdom Metazoa; phylum Chordata; class Aves; order Piciformes; family Indicatoridae; genus Indicator; species Indicator maculatus. The sequence goes on from VXBD01006177.1 coordinate 10,097, forward strand.
CCCCAGGGGCTGGGACTAATGGGTGGCTGGGGACAAACTGCCCTGCAAGAGAAAAGGAGAGCTTGGAGGTCAGGGCAGCCTCTCCTCCAGGAGCACACAGAATCATGGCCACCATTCCAGGTAAGGAGAGAGGCCAAATCCTGCAGGACATGGAGCCCTGGCTTGATCTGCTGCCATCCTTCCCTAGTTTCTTCAGAGTACAAACTACTGCTACCATTAAGTGCTGCCAGCTGGCTCCTTCCAGCCCCTGGTCATGCTCAGGTGAGTGCCCAGCACTGAGGTGTGCCACCAGCCCTTTGAGGAGGGGGAATAAATTCACCTCTCTGCCCCAGAAGAGGACACAGAGACAGAACAGAGCTGCTCAGCCCTGCAGAGAGACAAAGGAGCCCCAAAAGGGACTGACTTTGGAAGAAGTGGCACAGAGGGGGCAGTGAATGTGAGGTACAAGGTGCTAAGAATCTGCACTGGAATGCAGAATCATGGAATTGTCTGGGTTGGCAAAGCCCTCTGAGGTCATCCAGTCCTACATCAACCCAACCCCACCATGGCCACCAAACCCTGGCCCCAAGTGCCATGGCCACACCTTGCTTCAACACCTCCAGCCATGGGG
>VXBD01006177.1:26425-36546 GCA_013399975.1 Indicator maculatus
TGATTGGCTTTCCAGGCTGCAAGCACACACTGCTGGCTCATGCTGAGTTTCTCCTCCACCAGCACTCCCAAGTCCCTTTCTTCAGGGCTGTTCTCAAGCCAGTCCCTGCACAGGAATGCATCCAGGTGGGTTTTGAAAGTCTCCAGAGAAGGAGACTCCATACCCACCCTGGGCAGCCTGCTCCAGGGCTCTGTCACCCTCACTGTAAAGTCTCTCCTCATGTTGAGGTGAAATCCTCTATGTTCAAGTTTGAACCCATTGTTCCTTGGCTTATCACTGTGACCCACCCAAAAGAGCCTGGCCCCCTCCACTTGACCCCCACCCCTCAGGTATTGATAGACATTGATCAGATCCCCTCTCAGTCTTTCCTCCCCAGACCAGGATGTTGCCCCTAACCAACAAAGAAGGTATTCCCTGAGACTCAGGCAGGTGCTGGCTCTAGTTGTCTGCTGTCCTCCCAGTGTCTCTGTTCCTCAAGGAATCCTTCTGGACTGCAGAGAGTAGTCCACACATGTGGGGGGAAGAAAATCCCAGGAAGAGCCTTCAGTGCTCTCTAGCAAACCCATTTCCTATCAGCTCCTGGGCCAGCTGTCCTGTGTCACAAACACCACAGACCAGGTTCCACCTGCTCAAAAAAGGGTAAGAAACTGACCAGCAGCAGGTTCTGCATTGTGCTGGCCCTGGGCTCTGCCCTGACAATGTGCCTTGGGGGAAGAGGCCCAGGTGGGGAGGTGCCTTCCTCCTTACCCCTCTTCCCACACTTCCTCATCTTCATCCCCTTCCCTGACTCCATGCAGGGGAAGGGTTTGGATGCATTGCCACAAGACCCTTCCCCAGCTCTGTTGCCCTTACCTGGACCTGCTCCAGCTCCTCAGTGTCTCATGGAGTGAGGGACCCAAAACTGACCCCAGGACTCAAGGTGCAGCCTCAGCAGGGTCAGAGCTCCAGGCCTGTGGAGCAGAGCTGAGAGGACATCTTCCTGATGGGGGAAAAGCAGTGCAGGAGGAAGAGCAGTGCAGGAAGTGTGAAGTCCTCACTTGGAGAAGGCTGTGCCTGGGTGGTGAGGCAGCAGAAGTGTCCACAGGTGGTCCCTCCCTGATGCCACCTCCTCTTGTGTCCCCAGAGCTCGGAGGACATCCGCTGCAAGTGCATCTGCCCCCCGTACCGCAACGTCAGCGGCCACATCTACAACAGGAACGTCTCCCAGAAGGACTGGTGAGTGCTGGGGGCCGCCTGGGGGGCAGGCAGGAAGCCCAAGGCCCTGGAGTGTCCAGCTGGAGCCAAGGGAGTCATTCTCTGCATGTGTGTGCAGAGGAAGCACAGCTGAGCAGGAGACGTGCAGCCCGGGCCAGGGGCTCCACTTGAGCAGAGGCTGAGGGCTCTGGGAGGCAGCCACAGCTCTCAGTAGGTGTGGGGTGAAGCCTCCAGGACCTTCCAACAGGACTGGAGCCCTGAGAGCATAGGGACAGTCTGTGCCAGGACAGACACAGGACAGTCTGTGCCAGGAACCAGAGGGTTGCTGGGCTGTGAAGGATGTGGATGAGCAGCCTGGCAGCAAAGCAGGGACACAGAAGGAGTCATGCCAGAATCCAGCAGAGCTGTGGCTTCACCTTGCCCTGCTGCTGGTCTGGTGTCTTTGTATGGGTGTTGGGGCAACCCCCAGCAGCAATCCAGGCTGGGGAGCAGCCCTGTGGAGAAGGACTTGGGGGTGCTGGAGGTGCAGAGCTGGACAGGAGCTGGCACCAAGTGCTGCCAGCCCAGCCCCAGCCTGGCCTGGGCTGATCCCCAGCAGTGTGGGCAGCAGGGGCAGGGAGGGGATTCTGCTCCTCTGCTGTGCTCTGCTGAGACCTTCCCTGCAGTGCTGAGGCAGCTCTGGAGTCCTCAGCACAGCACAGACAGGGACCTGGTGGAGCAGGGCCAGAGGAGGCCACAGCAATGCTGGCAGGGCTGGAAGGGCTCTGCTGGGAGCCAGGCTGAGAGAGTTGGGGTTGTGCAGCCTGGGGAGGAGAAGGCTCCAGGGAGACCTTCTGGTGGCCTTGCAGTGCTTCNGGGGCTGTGAGCAGTTGGGGGAGCAGTTGGGGATGTCCCTGCTGACTGCAGGGGTTAGTTTTAAATGTCTGTTGCAGCCAGAGCAGCCTGTGACTCCCTGGTTCCTGCCTCCCCTGCAGCACCTGCCTGCACGTGGTGCAGCCGATGCCCGTGCCGGGCAGCGATGTGGAAGCCTACTGCCTGCTGTGTGAGTGCAAGTATGAGGAGCGCAGCACCACCACCATCAAGGTACTGCCAGCTCTGCTCCAGATCTCTGCCTGCTGCTCCTTACCCAGCCATGCCACCCCCAGCCCCAGCTGAGCTGCTGGCTTGCTGGAGAAGCAGCATCCTGGCCTGGATCAGCAATGGTGTGGGCAGCAGCAGCAGGGCAGGGATGGTGCCCCTGGACTGGGCACTGGGAGGCCACATCTTAGCTACTGGGTTCAGCTTTGGGCTCTCTCTCCAAAAGGAGACTGAGAGGCTGGAGAAGGCCCCAGGGAAGGGAAACAGAGCTGGGGAAGGGTCTGGATAGGAAGGCTGGGGAGGAGCAGGTGAGGGAGCTGGGGGTGTTGAGGCTGGAGAAGAGGAGGCTGAGGGAGACCTCATTGCTCTCTACAGCTCCCTGAGAGGAGGCTGGAGCCAGGTGGGGGTTGGGCTCTTCTCCCTAGTATCAGGTGGTAGGAGAGGAAATGTCCTGAAATTGTGCCAGGGGAGGGTTAGGTTGGAGAGGAGGAAAAATTTCTTTGCTGGAGGAGTGGTCAGGGTTTGGAAGAGGCTGCCCAGGGAGGTGGTGGAGTCCCCATGGCTGGAGGTGTCCAAGCAAGGTGTGGCCATGGCACCTAGGGCCATGGTTTGGTGGCCATAGTGGGGCTGGGTTGATGCAGGACTGGATGATCTCAGAGGGCTTTGCCAACCCAACCACTTCTGTGATTCTAAGAGAGAAGCTTCAGGTCCCAAGGCTACTCCAGAGGGGCACAGAGCTGTGCAGGCACAGACCCAGCCTGCAGGGCCAGGGAGACCAGGGCCCCCCATCTGGGGCTGGAGCCAAGCACTGGGGTGGCACAGGCACAAAGGGACCCTCTGCAGGTACCAGGCACCTTCTGTGATTTTATGATTGAAGGAGCCCAGAAAGGGAAAATAAAACTGTCCCAGCTGTACCCAGAGGCACCATGTCTGAGTCAGGAGGGCTCCTGGCAATGAGGAAGAGGCTGCACTGAAGTCTTCTTGCTGTGTGACAGTGCCAAGCACACCTCTGCCTGGGGATCTATCTTGTTGGTCTCCTTCCACATGCAGCAAGTCTCCTAAATTGGCTCTGTGCTGAGGAGAGCAGCAGAGCCCCTGCAAGAGGCTGTCTGGGAGCAAAATGAGAATGAGAGGAGAGTTCAGGCACCAGGGACAGCTGGAGGGCCACCTTCCTGGCCTCTGTGGTGCTTCTTACAGAATCACAGAGTGGTAGGCTTTGGAAGGGACCACAGAGATCATCCAGTCCAACCCCCCCTGCCAGAGCAGGGCCACCCAGGGCAGGCCACACAGGACCACATCCAGGTGAGTTTTGACTGTCTCCAGAGACAGAGACTCCACAACCTCTCTGGGCAGCCTGCTCCAGGGCTCTGGGACCCTCCCAGTGCAGAAGTTCCTCCTCATGTTTGGATGAACTTCCTGGGTTCAAGTTTGTGCCCAGTACCTCTCGTCCTGTCACTGGGCACCACTGAGCAGAGCCTGGCTCTGTCTGCCTGACACCCAGCCCTGAGATATTCCCCAGCACACCAGCAGCAGTGGTCCTGCTGCAGCCTGCTGTTGTGCCTGCAGGTGATCATCATCATTTACCTGTCAGTGGTGGGGGCCCTGCTGCTCTACATGGCCTTCCTGGTGCTGGTGGACCCTCTGATCCGCAAGCCAGATGCTTACAGCCAGCCCCTGCACAACCAGGAGGAGAATGAGGTGAGGCTGCTCCTGTGGGTCTCTGCAGGGGTGGCTGTGGTCAGGGGGGACACAGGGTGACAAGAGAATGGCACCATGAGCCTGCAAGTGTGTGCTGGAGGCCAAGAGGGCCAATGGTGGCCTGGGGGGCACGAAGAGCCACTCAGTGGCTGCACCCAAAGGGTGGCTGTCCTTGGGTCCATGTTCAAGTGGAGGCCAGCAACAAGTGGAGTCCCTCAGGGATCAGTGCTGGGACCAGTCTTATCTTTGTTGGTGCCATGGACAGAGGCATTGAGTGCACCCTCAGCAGGGTTGCTGATGGCACCAAGCTGTGTGGTGCAGCAGACAGCTGGAGGGAAGGGATCCATCCAGAGGGACCTGGACAGGTTCAGAGCTGGGCACAAGCCAACCTCAGGATGTTCAACACGACCAAGGGCAAGGTCCTGCAGCTGGGTCAGGGCAATCCCAGACACTGATACAGGCTGGGCAGGGACTGGCTGGAGAGCAGCCCTGAGGAGAGGGACTTGGGGGTGCTGGGGGAGGAGAAGCTCAGCAGGAGCCAGCAGTGAGCACTTNCTTGTGGCCTTGCAGGATCTGAAGGGGGCTCCAAGAAAGCTGGGGAGGGACTTTTGAGGGTGCCAGGGAGTGACAGGACTGGGGGGATGGAGCAAAACTAGAAATGGGGAAGATTTAGATAGGGTGTTAGGAAGAAATTTTTCGCCATGAGGGTGGTGAGAGCCTGGCAGAGGTTGCCCAGGGAGGTGGTGGAAGCCTCATCCCTGGAGGTGTTTGCAGCCAGGCTGGATGTGGCTGTGAGCAACCTGCTGTGGTGTGAGGTGTCCCTGGGCATGGCAGGGGGGTTGGGACTGGCTGAGCCTTGAGGCCCCTTCCAACCCTGACAATTCTGTGATTCTAAGAGGAGTGTGGCCAGCAGGTCAAGGGAGGTTCTCCTTCCCCTCTGCTCTGCCCTGGTGAGACCACACCTGAAGTATGTGTGTCCAATTCTGGGCTCCCCAAGTCAAGAGGGACTGTGGCAAGAGGCCACTGGAGGCAATGAGGATGATGAAGTTGCCCAGAGGGGTGGGAGATGCCCATCCCTGGCACCACTGCAGGTCAGGTTGTTTGGGGATGTGAGCAACCCTCACTGGTTGGGGATGTCCCTGCCTGCAGGGGTTGGAGGAGCTTTGTAGATCCCTCTCCACCCAAAGCAGTCTGGGATTCTGTGACTCTGAACCTTAATCTTTGGGACAATGGAGCTGTGGAGCTGGAGAGCAGCCCTGCAGCAGCACTGAGCAGTAGAGGAGCAGTGGCAGCTGGTGGCTGAGGACAAGGAAGCCGTGGGCCCAGTTTCAGGGTGATCAGTGCAGCTCCTGGCAGGCTCCTGGCAGAGATTTACACCCAGTGCAGTTCCTCTCCTGGAGACTCTTGATGTGGGGCCTGGGACTTCCCCATCAGTGCTCCCCAGGAGCAGCTCTCCTGCTGGAGGAGCTCTGACAGAGATGTTCCCCAGCAGGACAACTCCAGCCTCCGAGGGCTCTGTCAGCCGAAATCTCTCCCAGCACTGAGCTGCCACCTCCAGCTGCTGGGCCGGGCAAGCCCTGACCTCTTTCCCCTTCTCTGCCCCCTGCAGGACGCTCGGTCCCTGGCTGCAGCCCCCGTGGTGCCCGGGGGCAGGGCCAACACGGTGCTGGAGAGGGTGGAGGGTGCCCAGCAGCGCTGGAAGCGGCAGGTGCAGGAGCAGCGCAAGACTGTGTTCGACCGCCACAAGATGCTGAGCTAGGCCTCTGCTGGGCCCCCTGCCACCACCCCCGGGGCAGGGCCAGCAGGGCACCCCTCAGCACACTCTGCTGCTGGGCTGCAAGCTCTGAGCCTCTCTGGTTTGCTGTCCTCGGAGAGAGAAGCAGATCCTGCTGCTCTGCTGGCGTCCCCTTGCCCCTCACCTCTCAGCCCTGGCCTGGCTGTTGGCCCTGTGGCTGCCTGGCAGTGCTGCTGCTGCCTGGCAGTGCTGCTGCTGCCTGGCAGTGCTGCTGCTGCCCCAGGGCTGCCTGCAGCCAGGGCTGCAGCTCCAGTGCTTGGCTGGAGCCAGCAGGCAGCACTTGCTGGAGCTGAAGAGCCCCAGTTCCCTCAGCCTGTCCTCCCATCAGCCCACCCCTGCCAGAGCCAGGGCGCTTGCTGTGGAGTGCTGGAAGCTGCCTGAGTCCTCCTGGGATAAAAACAGTGGGGTAGGTTTTTTATTCCTGTGGGATAAATTACCTGGGGCTCCTCCAGAGAAGCCTCTTCCTCCTCCTCCTTCAGTTTGCACTGCTGTGACCTGGGCATCGTGGTGCTGAGACCAGCAGTAGCTTGGCCCAGGAGGCAGAGGAGGGAGCCCTGCAGTGCTCAGCTGCTGCTTCTGCTCACCCTGCCCTTAAACAGAGAGGGTCCCCACGGCCCCAGGGCAGCCTGCCCAGTTTACACCAGCATGGCTCAGGCTGCAGCTCGTTCCTGTGTGGGGTGAACATCACAGAACCTTCAGCAAGAAGAGAGCAGCAGGTAAAAAGGCTGATTTCATTCACACCTGATAGAAACACCTGGGGAGAAAGCTTTCTGGTTGTGCCCACACCTGAAACCCCTCAATGCTCCCAGGAGCATTTGTGTCCAGCAGAAGCGGGGCAAAGGCTCTCCTGGAGCCCTGCAAGCACTTGCCTGGGTCTTGGGGCCCTGGAAAAGGAACATTTGTGCTGCTCAGAACACTCCAAGAGCTCTGACTGCACCTGGACTGTGTGGAGGAAACTGAAGTGGTGCTGCAGGCTGTGTATGGATCCCACTGAGAACATCCATGGTGCCGGGAGGGTGCTGGGCTCGGTCATGTAGCATCTCTATTAAATGCAGACAAAGATGTGTGGCACTGCTGGCTTCTCTTCAGGGAAATGTCCCAGCAGGCCAGGCCTGGGGCTCCCAGGGGTGAGCAGCTGCTCTGCAGGCTACCCTCCAGGGCCCAGCAGGCAAAATGGTGCCAGACCAACTGTGGTGCCAGACCAACCTGAGCAGGCTCAGGTGTGTGAGAGCTGAGAGCCTGCAGAAGAGCAGCCCCAGAGGGGATCTGAGCAATGCTCAGCAAGAACTGAAGGGGCTGTGGGGTGCAAAAGGCTGGGGCCAGACTCTTGCCAGTGGTGCCCAGGGACAGGCCAAGGGGCAGTGGGCACAAACTGGAGCCCAGTAGGTTCCATCTGAACCCGAGGAGCAACTTCTTTGGTGTGAGGGTTCAGACCCCTGGAGCAGGTTGCCCAGAGAGGTTGTGGAGCCTCCTTCTCTGGAGAGCTTCCAACCTCCCCATGGCAATGTGACCCTGGGCACTCTGCTGGGGGTGCCCTGCTGGAGCAGGGGGGTTGGACTGGATGATCTCCAGCCCCCACGGTGCTGGGACTCTGTGAGGGAGGTTAACAATCTGCCTGAAACCGCTGCGTGGGAGCTGCGGTGCAGGGACGGAGCCGGTGCGAGAGGTCCATCTGGTGGCTGCTGCCCTCTGCTCAGCACTGAGACACCAGCGGTGGGGTCCCTGCTCCCAGCGACCTGACTTCAGGTGGTGAGCACTCCCCTACCTTCCCCAGATCCCTACCTTCCCCAGATCCCTACCAGGAACAGCTTGAAACGGGATGGGAGAGGGAAAAAACATCCGGCAGCAGGAACTGGTGGGATAGAAAACTGAGCTGGGGCAGGGGTGGTTTGGGGAGGCTGCAGGAACCCCCACTGTTGGTTAATTACTTGGTGTGTTCATTAGCTGATTAGCTTTGTCCTGTCCATCATCCTGCCCAGGGAGGAAATGTTTCCTGCAACGTCCAAGCCCCTGCTCCTCCCATCCCCCAGCCCCACGCACAGCTCCTGTCCCACCACAGCTCCTGTCCCACCACAGCAGCTGCCACCCCCCACAGCCTCACAGAACGTTAGGGGCTGGAAGGGACCTCTGGAGATCATCCAGTCCAGGCCCCTGCCAGAGCAGGAGCACCCAGGGCAGGGCACACAGAACACATCCAGGTGGGGCTGGAAAGTCTCCAGAGCAGGAGACTCCACAACCTCTCTGGGCAGCCTGCTCCAGGCTTTGCCATCCTCACAGGGACAAAGTTTTCCCTTCTGTTCCTGTGGCACCTCCTCTGCTCCAGCTTGTCCCCAGTGCCCCTTGTGCTGTCCTTGGCCATCCCTGAGCAGAGCCTGGCTCCAGCCCTGCACATCTTTATCCCTATCAGTGTTCCTCTGCTCCCAGCTCCAAGCCCCAGCTCCCTCAGCCTGTGCTCACAGGGAGATGTTCCACTGCCTGCAGCAGCTCTGTGGCTCTCTGCTGGACTCCAGCTCAGTCAATAATTTAATTCCTTATCCAAAAGGGAGTGAGGAGCAGAAAGGCCCTCAGGGTGCCCCTCCAGCTGCCTTGGCATCCTGCCACCCCCCCTCAGGAGCCCTCCGCAGTCCAGACCTCCACACTGCGGATGATGAGCCACTCGCTCTGCCCCTGCGTCACCCTGATCCTCACGCACTCCACGGGGCCGCCCGTGGCCCTCTCCAGCCCCTGCCCTTCGAAGGTGCCCTTCTGGAAGGTGCCCACGGGGGTGTAGGCAGCGCAGTCCCTGCCGTCCGCCTGCCGCCGCCGGCCCAGCTCCAGCACCCCGGAGCGCAGGCAGTCCCCCGGGCGCTCCGCGGAGCCGGTCAGCACCCGGACCCGGCTGACACGGACAGGCTCCCGGAAGACGACGGAGAAGACGCTGCCAGCTGCCGGGTCCTTGCCCCAGAAGTAGCCTTCTGCCGTGCTGTAGGCCTTGAGGGGCTCGTAGTGCTCAAAGACAGCCATGCTGGTGAAGAGCGCTGCCGGGGGGTTGTCCGGGAGGTCCAAGGCGTCCGCCTGGAACTCGTCGTCCTCCAGCCGGTTGAGGGTGCCCTGGAAGGAGGAGTAGAGGCCTCTGTGCTGGAAGAGGGAGGGCCTGAAGCGGATCACCTCCTTCTGGGTGAGCAGCAGGCGGAAGTGGACCAGCAGCCAGTCGCAGGGCATCTCCTGGTAGAAGAGCAGCAGGAAGCGAGCCAGGCGGGGCAGGTCCCCGGAGCGGTAAAGCTTCCCAATGTAGCCCAGCTTGGAGAACTCCAGCGTGGCCCAGCCCGAGCCCTCCCGGGAGGCCACGGCCCTGCGGATGGCTGTCAGGAAGGACTTGGCACACCGCACGTCGTCCTCGATCATCAGGTAGTAGGAGGAGAGGTTGGCGGCGAAGGCGAAGAGGAAGGCATAGTCCAGGTTCTGCTTGGACCTGAACCTCACCCTCTCCTCGGGGTCGTTGTAGTTCCTCTTGAGCCCCTCCAAGGTGGGGTAGAACTGGTGGGGAGCGTGGATCAGCAGGAGCCTGCCCAGCAGGATGTGCTGAGCGAACCTCTGGGCGATGCTGGCAGCCACCTGCCTGTTCCAGGAGGGGTCTGGGTCTGCCAGGTGCACCACCACCACCAGCTCCTGCAGCTCCTGCTCCGTCGACTGCTGGAAGAGGGACTGCAGCGTGGCCGGGAGGTAGAACCCCCGCGGCCGCCGCACCGAGGCCAGGCCCACCGCCAGGAACCCTGCAAGGGGAAAGGAAAGGCTGCAGCAGGTGTTGCAGTGTGAGAGCTGAAATCCTCCTCTCTGGTGGTTTTAAGACTTTTTCATTTCTCCTTCACCAAGTTCGAGCAGAGAAAGTGGAAGAAGGTAAATGACTCACTCTTGGGTGTGAGAAAGCACAATGGTGATTATTGCAAACACTTCCATCGGGGAGAGAGAAATGGGTAAGAATCACTACTCCAAACAAAGCCTCTCAGTCTCAGCTTGCTCTGCTTCTGTCTGCCAGCCTCTTCTTTTCTGGCTGAAGACAACACACTGACCTTGACAAGCTAAGTCTCACAACCTCTCTCTGCCTCTTGGCTTCCTTCCCTTTTGCCCACTCAGGGAGGTGGGAGAGGGAAAGAAGCACAGACCCCTCTCTTTTGGGGGGCCCAAACGGGGCTTGGTTGTGCTTTTCTGTTGATTGTACCTATCTGTAGATGTTGTGAGCAGTGTCTATCGGTACAGATTCATTGCATTTCACCCCAGATTGTACTTTGCCTGTAAATTCAGCTTCACTTGCTCCCAGACTGTGCCAGCCTGGGCACTGTCGGGTTGGGAGAAGGGCCTGGGAGTGCTGGGGGACACA
>VXBD01006179.1:4418-11918 GCA_013399975.1 Indicator maculatus
GGGGGTGGTGGGGGGGGGGGGGGGTTATTGGTTGGTTGGTTTGGTTTGCATTTTGTTGTTCTGTTTTGGTTTGGGTTTTGTTGGGTTTTTTTGCTTTCTGTTTTTTATTTTGCTTTTGGTATTTTTCTGTGAATAGGAGGATCTTGAGACTGGTTAAGCTCGTCCACATTGTCCATGTACAACCATCAACAACTTTGCCCTTGCTGTGTATTCATAGGTCAGTATCAATGCTGTTTGCACTGAACTTTGCATCTGGGTCAGGGCAATCCCAGGCACTGATATAAGCTGGGCAGGGACTGGCTTGAGAGCAGCCCTGGAGAAAAGGCCTTGGGGGTGCTGGGGGATGAGAAGCTCAACAGGAGCCAGCAGNTTAGGAAGAAGTTTTACACCATGAGGGAGGTGAGAGCCTGGAAGAGGTTGCCCAGGGAGGTGGTGGAAGTCTCATCCCTGGAGGTTTTTGCAGCCAGGCTGGATGTGGCTGTGAGCAACCTGCTGTAGTGTGAGGTGTCCCTGCCCATGGCAGGGGGATTGGAACTGGCTGATCCTTGAGGTCCCTTCCAACCCTGACAATTCCATGATGCTAACTGCAACTCTTTAAAAGTGACTCCTTTCCTGCTGCATCCATTGTGCTCATTACCAACCTCACACAATGTATTGCTGAAAATCCATGCACCCACTTTTCATCTACTCCTACTGAATTCTACACCAACCACCAACCTCCTCCCTGACTTTTATTACACATAATTTCCTGGTCATACAGAGAGCAGAGATCCTCTCCTCTAAACTGTGAACACAGGCATCTCAAAAGATTTTTTTTTTCCTTCCTTTTTCTTTTTTTTTCCTTCCTTTTTCTTTTTTTCTTTTTCTTTTTTTCTTTTTCTTTTTCGTTTTCTTTTTCTTTTTTTCTTTTTTTCTTTTTTTTCTTTTTTTTGTTTTTCCTTTTTCGTTTCCTTTTTCTTTTCTTTTTCCTTTAAGGGAAGATAAGTTGCCGCATTAAAAATAAATGAACTATTTTTGTCAGCTGATGGGACACTGAGTACACATAATAAATCACCAGGAGCGTTCCGTGTTAGCCTCCGTGCTAACCTTGAGCTGCCGTTTATCTATTGCCTGCAATTGAGGAGACAATAAGGGTGTTTCACCCGATCGGCTGATCAGCCCAAGGAACTCCAAAGACCCGGAATGGCTGTGAAATACACAGGCTTCTAGATATCAAATTACCTCTGGAACCCTCTGCCCAGAAGTAACTCGAACAAAACCCATTTGAAATACAGCTTCAATATTCAAAAAAATCAATAATTTAAACCACAGGTTGAACATTTTTACTGCTTCCACTGCAGACTCTCAGGACTGGGGTTTGGTTTTTTGGGGTTTTTGTGGGGGGTTTTTTTGTGTTTTTTGGTTGGTTGGTTGGTTTGGGGGTTTTTTTGTTTGTTTGTTTGTTTGTTTGTTTTTAATGAAAATGCTAATGGCACTAAAGGGGAAAAGCTCCAGCCAAAGGAGATCTATGTATGCAGGCAGGGATTGGCTAGAAGTGCTGGTTTGCTTTCTCTCCTCCAGTTGCATTGACATAGTATTTCTTTAAATAAATAACTCTCATTTTTATCACTTTGATTAAAAAAAAAAAGGGGGATATTTTTCTTGGTGGCACTTCAATGTTTCTGTCCAGGAGAGCTTAGCTCTATCAAGACACTTGGATGTAAATATGCCTGCTGAATGCAAATACTACATCCTCAATTATGCTATTAAGCCACATTATTTTGAAACAGGCACTAATGTGGAGCTTTTGAATACCAGTTGGCACACTGTGAACTCTTCTTTTTAGAGAGAGAAAAGCATGAATGTAGGTGATGTTGTGTTCCAACATCCATGGAAAGCAGTCAAGCACACCCTGCAAGAAACAAACAAAGATGGATGGTCCACTGCCTGCAAGAAATGCTGTAAAGAGCAGAAATGGCTGACTGGCAAAAGACTTCCTAAAAGATAAGGAAAATGCTCAAAGAAAAGGAATAGTGGGAATATAGGGGCAATACCAGGCACTGATATAGGCTGGGCAGGGACTGGCTTGAGAGGAGCCCTGAAGAAAAGGCCTTGGGGGTGCTCAACATGAGCCAGCAGTGAGCACTTGCAGCCCAGAGAGCCAAGCAGAGCCTGGGCTGCAGCAAGAGAAGTGTGGCCAGCAGGGCCAGGGAGGGGATTCTCCCCCTCTGCTCCACTCTGCTGAGACCACACATGGAGCTCTGTGTCCAGTTCTGGAGCCTCTGTTCCAGGAAGGATCTGGACGTGCTGGAAGGTGTCCAGAGAAGGTCCACCAGGATGAACAGAGAGTGAGAGAGTTGGGGCTGTTTGGTCTGGAGAAGAGAAGGCTCTGAGGAGACCTTCTTGTGGCCTTCCAGTGTCTGAAGGGGGCTACAAGAAAGCTGGGGGAGGATTTTTTAGGATGTCTGATCTACTGGCAGAGGGATGGGATCTGGATGATCCTTGAGGTCCCTTCCACCCCTGACAATTCTGTGATTCTATAATCTAAACCCTTGACCATATGTGAAGCAAGCTACACACAGAGAATGCCTGACACTCAAACAAGTCTCCCCTCTGCAGGAATTCAGCCACCAGATAGATGCTTTGCAGAGCTCAAAATCCATCACCCTCTTTTTGTAGAAACTGTTCTCTTTTCAAATTTAAACCTCATTAAAACCATTCACTCTCTGGCACTGATCTCCTTCATTGTATTAAAGGAGTAATGGAAGGAGAAAAAGCCCAAACAAATGGAAAAGCAACGGAATAAATATTACGAGGGAGTTTATGCATCCAGGGATGCAACTCCCAACATACACTAAGAAAAATTATAAACTCATGGAATTGTCAGGGTTGGAAGGGACCTCAAGGATCATGCAGTTCCAACCCCCCTGCCATGCCCAGGGACACCTCACACTACAGCAGGTTGCTCACAGCCACATCCAGCCTGGCTGCAAAAACCTCCAGGGATGAGGCTTCCACCACCTCCCTGGGCAACTCATGGGGAAGAACTTCTTTCTAACATCCAATCTGAATCTACCCATTTCTAGTTTTGGTCCATTCCCACCACTCCTATCGCTCCCTGACACCCTCAAAAGTCCCTCCCCAGCTTTCTTGTAGCCCCCTTCAGATACTGCAAGGCCACAAGAAGGTCTCCTCAGAGCCTTCTCTTCTCCAGACTGCACAACCCCAACTCTCTCAGGCTGCCCTCATAGCAGAGGAGCTCCAACCCTCTGCTCATCCTCGTGGCCCTTCTCTGGACACCTTCCAGCACCTCCAGATCTTTCTTGTAATAGGGGCTCCAGAACTGGATGCAGTACTCCAGGTGGGGTCTCACCAGAGTAGAGGTAGCAAAGCATCACCTTTAGCAGTGAAGAGAGGCATCAAGAAGAAACCGGAAAATTGATGGTCTTTTGGTTACTGTTTCAAGGTTTTGCTCTCAAATACATTCTTACTCTCTGCTTCATATATATCTTAGAGCCTTCTCCAATCACAGTGTCAAAATGGAAAAGAAAATGTCAATTTTATTATTGAGAATGAAGTTGCTCAAATAAAGAAAACTACACATTTGCCTGACTACAGTTGACTGTAGAGGGAAGATTAAGTTTGTGTTTCCAGTTTGAGCTTTCTGCTTCTAAAAGGAAGGATAATATGCTTTTATGAATTCTCTGCCTTTTGATAGATTTCTTCCATATTCACCCAAGACACAATGCAGATTTTTTTAGTCTGGAACACGAAATAACAAAAGTATAATCATGGGGAAAAAAATGTGATGCTCAAAATGCAGGCACCCAAAAGCTTGCACACAGACTCCAGTGCTCTGCTCTAACCTGGAGGCACAAAACTTTGCTTGCTAGCAAACGAAAAAGGCTAGAAATGGGAGCTGAGGAATTAATCTGAATTTAAATACACACATCACATAGGAAAATAGGATTTTAGTCATGTGTTGGAGATCTGCATTGTTTTCATCAGAAACCATCTAATCCAGGTGCTTCTGGCATTCTTTAAAATATATCTGCTACAGAGTAGCAGCAGGCAACTGACCTTCTGAGAACACTGCTCTTGGGAGCAACATAAACATAAAGAACATTAAAAAATAAAAGTAGCAACCAGAAACCAAATATTTCCTCCAATATTGCAATGTTAAGGAGGGAAAAAAAAGCTTTTGTTCCTCACGAGGAGAGCCTGAGAGGTGACCTCATTGCTGTTGATAAAGATGTGCAGGGGGAGTGCCCAGAGACTGGAGCCAGGCTCTGCTGGGTGATGCCCAATGACAGCACAAGGGGCAGTGGTGGAAGCTGAACCATAGAAAGTTCCATGGAAACACGAGGAAAATTTTTTTCCCTGTGAGGGTGAGAGAGCCCTGGAACAGGCTGCCCAGGGTAGTTGTGGAGTCTCCCTCTCTGGAGATATTCAAGACCTGCCTGGCTGTGTTCCTGTGTGACCTGCTCTAGGTGCTCCTGCCCTGGCAGGGGGGTTGGACTGGATGAGCTTTCCAGGTCCCTTCCATTCTGTGAGTCTGTGAAGTTTGTGCTGTAATTAAGGGACAGTCTGTAACAGCTCACCCTGGGGCACAAGCTCCAAGTGTATGCCACCTCAGCAGGAACTACCAGCATCTCCTTCTCCTCCATCCTGCTGTACCCTTTTTATGGACTGGGAACGTTTTTACTTCCCTGATGAGGCACCTGGCAGCGTTCAACACGTGAAGTTTGCCACCACTGATAATAATTTGGATAGATTTAAGACTCAGTCCCATACAGCATCCAGTGGCAGTTGGTTAATCTAGAAATATAGGCTGGATTCTCTTAGCTGGGCCTGCATTCAGCAAATAAAAACAGTGTGGGATTCTGGCTCTTATCTGCCAGCACAGCTACAGCCTGGGATGGAACTACACCCCTCAGCTGGAAGGACTGATAATTCTCTTGCTGTAGCCTCTGGATGTTTCCTCTAATGATCCCAGCATTACTCCTATCTTGTCTGGATTGAATTTTGCTCAGCATGCTCTCAACCATGCCCCAGTCTCCCACAAACACTGAATAATGCAATCAACTGCTCCAGCTAAATCAGCTGAGAGTTCTAAAGCCGAGTTTCGACATATTGAAAACACTTCAATCAATGTCACTTTACTAAACCTTCTCTATGGCTGGGTATACACATTAAATAAAAGGGTGGCAAACAGGAGCCCTCCTGAACTAGCAGAGGGAGGGAAGCATCGCAAGCAATAAAGCTGAACACAGCACTGAACGACGGCGCCGGCACCAGGGCTCCTCCGACTCCATTGTTTGCAAATGGGCAGTGCCGAGATGCTGGGGGGGGGGGGGGGGCTGCATCAGAGGGGCTGGGAAACGCTTCCATTTTTGATTGATTCTGGCAATAACGTGCAGATATATGATAAGATACAGCTGCAACTGCATATGAACAAATGGCTAGGCTCTCCAGAAGCCTGATGGCTCCAGCCAGCTGCTAACCTGGTGCTGTTTAACAGCAGCAGCGTTGCCACACCACTTTTTCCGCTCCTTACAGATTTTTCTCTTGCCACCGGGGCTTCACATACATTTCACTAAACCACGTGGACTACCAGGAATATCCTTTGCCTGTGTTTGTGTGATTTATTAAATCATAAATCACACTTGCATCTTCCCAGAAATTCCTTTTGGAGGGATGTGGTGAGGCAACAATTATCCTCTGAACTCCTTTCTTTGTCTTCAGAGAATAAGAGGCATTAACAACATATTTGTTTGCTGCCCCACAATGGAAAATGGAAGCCAGGGTGATGGTTGCAGCAGATGCTTCCAGCTCCTGCAGTTGGTTGGTGAAGCCAGCTTTGTCCCTGAATGCAGCTTCAGAGAAAAAAAGAAGGGTTCCTCCAGCACTTTTAAGGAACAATTCTCAAAAAAAACCAAACCAAAACAAAACAAAACAAAAAAAACCAGGAAGGCAAAAAGGAATTGAAGAGGTTTGGGTCTGCATAGGTACAGAGGGGTGTGGGGAAACAAAACAACACACATAGAGTAACAAATGGAAATTTAAAATATATTTCACTTGAAAGAAAATTAGGTACAAAGGGCCTCTCTGTTTTGACTGCAATCAATGAAGGATGCCTTTGTCATAGAATCATAGAATTGTTAGGGCTGGAAGGGATCTCAAGGATCATCCAGTTCCAACCCCCCTGCCATGGGCAGGGACACCTCACACTACAGCAGGTTGCTCACAGCCACATCCAGCCTGGCTGCAAAAACCTCCAGGGATGAGGCTTCCACCACCTCCCTGGGCAACCTGTGCCAGTGTCTCACCACCCTCATGGGGAAGAACTTCCTAACATCTAATCTTACAAAAGGCATGGGTTGTAACAATTAGAGGAGATTTCTGTAGATCTTATCTACTAGGGGAAGGAAGTCAGGGTATTAAATGCAAATTCACTTCTTCCTAACCTCTAATCTAAATCTCCCCACTTCTAGTTTTGCTCCATTCCCCCCAGTCCTATCACTCCCTGACACCCTCCAAAGTCCTTCCCCAAGCTTTCTTGCAGCCCCCTTCAGACACTGCAAGGCCCCAAGAAGGTCTCCTCAGAGCCTTCTCTTCTCCAGACTGAACAATCCCAACTCTCTCAGTCTGTTTCCATAGCAGGAGAGCTCCAGCCCTCTACTCATCCTTGTGGCTGTTGCTCCATTCCCCCCAGACCATTCACAGAAGCTGATGTGGGGGATCGGAAGCATTTTGCTCTCTGCAAAGATAAACAGAGAAGCAATATCACAAGGATGGGAACAGCCTCCTCAGAGAAGATTTAAGGCCTTCTAGATCAGCCTGTTCCTGTTTGGAGTCCCATGGCTGATGCCTGGCACAGTGAGAATTGCTCTTAGTGAACCACAGTTGTGCTCAATTATTTTTGAAGGGAAGCTCACAAGCGAAAACTGCCAATGTAAAGGGTGGCTACATAAAGGCACCATGAGCTGTGAAGGAACAGGGAGGGAGAAATAACCTGAGCACAGGATGAAAATGGCTTCAGTAACTCACAGAAAGTGTCATCCAGGCAGCTTTTGTTTTATTTGACTTTGTAAAAACATTCTTCTGCATGGTTTACGTCAAAAAGGTCTAACATGAGCAGAATAGAGAGGAGCAGAGGGGAAGGGAAGGGAAGGGAAGGGAAGGGAAGGGAAGGGAAGGGAAGGGAAGGGAAGAATTTATCAANAAAGGAAAGGAAAGGAAAGGAAAGGAAAGGAAAGGAAAGGAAAGGAAAGGAAAGGAAAGGAAAGGAAAGGAAAGGAAAGGAAAGGAGAAAATAAAAAATAATTAAAAATAAAATAAAATAATTAAAAATTAAAAAATAAAAAATAAAAATTAAATTAAATTAAATTAAATTTAAAAATCAACAGTTTCACTAGCCATCCAGATCTGGATTTCACTTTTTTTTTTTTTTTTTTTTTTTTTTTTTTTTTTTTTTTTTTTTTTTGGGGAATNNNNTTTTTTGTTTCAGGAAGAAATTGC
>VXBD01006179.1:14418-31151 GCA_013399975.1 Indicator maculatus
AAAAAAACAAAAAAAAAAAAAAAAAACAGAACAAACCAAATCAGAATAAAACAAACCAGAACAAAACAAACCAGAATAAAACAAACCACAATAAAGTAAGCCTGAACAAACCAAACCAAACCAAGACAAAACAAAACAAAACAAAAAACCACTCTCATATTCCACTGAATTATCAGAGAAATCAGGCAAGCAGAAGTTAAGGAAAAAGTAATCTGTAAACTTACTTACATTTTGTAAGTGTAAGTAGATGACTGAGAACAAATCAGAACAAAACAGAACAAAGCAAAACAAAACAAAACAAAAACCCACTCTTACATTCCACTCAATTATCAGAGAAATCAGGCAAGCAGAAGTTAAGGGAAAAAAACAATCTGCAAACTTACTTAGATTTTGTAAGTGTAAGAGATGACTGAGAACAAAACAGAACAAACCAAAGCAGAACAGAACAAAACAAACCAAAGCAGAACAAAGCAAAACAAAACACAACAAAACAGAACAAAACAAAACAGAACAGAACAAAACAAAACAAAACCAAACCCCACTCTTTATTCCACTGAGAAATCAGGCAAGCAGAAGTTAAGGAAAAAAAGCAATCTGCAAACTTACTTATATTTTATAAGTGTAAGCAGATGACTGAGAACTGTGGCAAGGTGCAAAGAGCTGCTTTTGAAACCTATAGCTGGCATTGGAATGCTTCACTACCCCAAATGCACTGGGAAATTCAAAGCAGAATGCTTTAAGGTATAAAAAGTCAACAGTCAATAATAATTCAACAGGGTCAGGGTAATTCAGTAGAAATAATTTCTTGAAAGTGCTATTAAATACTCCAAGCAAATGTAAAGTTGCATGTCCTTATAATGCATAACATGAGAACATCCAATTAAAGACTCTCATTGTTTGTACATTAAGGGACTATTTTAAAAGGGGAGTCCTTATTTCCTCTTTCTACAGGCCAAAAATTGAATTTTGCAACCAGCTACAACAAGAAAATTTACCTGAAAGCAATAATTCTAAAGTTCATGGGATGGAGACCCTTGTCTCCTTCTGCAATTAAATCTACATTTCTTCATAAGAATCTTAACAATTCCTGACTGCAAGATGGAGCCCCATAAAGCCACAATCTCCTTCAAAGTAAAATAGATAGATAAGTATAAATCTCAAAACATCAGAGAATCAAAGAATTGTTAGGGTGGGAAGGGACCTCAAGGATCATCCAGTTCCAACCCCCCTGCCATGCCCAAGGGCACCTCACACTACAGCAGGTTGCTCACAGCCACATCCAGCCTGGATGCAAAAACCTCCAGGGATGAGGCTTCCACCACCTCCCTGGGCAACCTGTGCCAGTGTCTCACCACCCTCATGGCGTAAAACTTCTTCCTAACATCCAACCTCAATCTTTCCACTTCTTGTTTTGCTCCATTCCCCCCAGTCCTATCACTCCCTGACACCCTCAAAATTCACTCCCCAGCTTTCTTGTAGCCCCCTTCAGATACTGGAAGGCCACAAGAAGGTCTCCTCAGAGCCTTCTCTTCTCCAGACTGCACAACCCCAGCTCTCTCAGCCTGTCTCCATAGCAGGGGAGCTCCAGATGCTAAGAAATGTTATTTAGGAGAGAGTCACACACATATTTGCATTAGTAATAGGTGTTTTAAGATAAGAACCTATCAGATTTTTTTACCATATGGAACTGGAGATTCAGCTTTTGCCACAATGTCAGCCAGGAGTAAAAGCAATTATATCACCACAAGACTCAAAAAATCATCTCCGTGCTTCCTTAACTTTTTTTTTTCTGTTTTTTTTTGGGGGGAGTGTGCAAATGAGTTGTTAAATGCAGCCCTATCAGCTTCAGTTACCAAGTGAAAACTGCTAAACCTCAACAAATTCACCACACTCAGAGTTTGAAGTAAAAATGGAATTGTGTCTACAAAAGAGATTAAACTGGTTATCTGAGAGAACTTGGACATTAAGGAGAGAGGACTGCTGCCTTTCTCTAAAAGCTACATTGGTAGAACCAAGAATCCCTTGGAAAATGATGAAGATAAATCCCTTTCAACCTCTGTGTGGAACTGTATGGCAGTTTAGAGCTAGTTAGAGCATTTCAGCTTTTGTCTGCAAACTCTTTAAAACAAGCTGTGCACCACTAGGGACATGCCTGTGTTATGGGTTGGATTGGATTCCCCCCACACCCCAGTAACTTTCCGTAGGATCTGCCCCAAAGAGCAAATTCACCACACTCAGAATTTGGAAGTAAAAATGGAACTGTATTCACAAAAGAGATAAATATAGAAGTCTAAAAGGCAATAACCATGTACAGAGTGTAGTTACATCTATATGCACAGCTGAACAACAGCACAGGTCCTCCCTTGTACCTTAATTCAGCTCTTTTAGCCCCTCCTGAGGCCAAAGGACCCTAGGAGGCTATACAACCACAGGAGCTCCCTCTCCACCCCCCTGTACCTTACAGAAGCCATAACACAGAAGCCACCAAGGTCAGAGGGAGAAGAGCAAAGCCCAAAGCCCAAGCAGGAGCAGTGAGAGAGAGAGACATCAGCTTGTACTGCAGAAGAGAAGCTATTCTTCAGGCCAGCTGAGAGAGATTCATCTTTATTAGAATATGAACTCTGAGGAGTCCACCCCTCTCAGACTGCCCAAATCCCCTGGCAAATTCTGCTGACAACAGCATGTGGGTCACTGCTATCTTAAAGGCTCTATGGAAACCTCTATCGAAATGACCTCAAGAAGCAGAATCGCAGAATCACAGAATCACAGAATCAATAAGGTTGGAATAGACCCCAAGGATCATCAAAGTCCAACCTGTCACCCAAGACCTCATGACCACTAAACCATGTCCCCAAGTGCCATGTCCAGTCCCCTCTTTAACACCTCCAGGGATGGTGACTCCACCACCCCCATGGGCAGCACATTCCAATGTCTAACAACTCTCTCCATGAAGAACTTTCTCCTTACCTCGAGCCTAAACCTCCCCTGGCACAGCTTGGGACTGTGTCCTCTTCTGCTGCTGGTTACCCGGGAGAAGAGACCAACCCCCTCCTGGCTACAACCTCCCTTCAGGGAGTTGTAGACAACAATGAGGTCTCCCCTGAGCCTCCTCTTCTCCAGGCTAAACCCCCCCAGCTCCCTCAGCCTCTCTTTGTAGGGTTTGTGCTTGAGGTCTCTTCCTAGCCTCACTGCCCTTCTCTGGACACCTTCCAGTATCTCATTGTCCTTCTTAAATTGAGGGGCCCAGAACTGGACACAGTAAAAGTAAAAAATGTAAAAGTTACAGCCAAGCTTACTCTGCCCCATTAAGGGTGGGTGGAAAGAAGGAATGCAGACATAAAGGAAAAGACAAAATATGGAGACTTGCTGACCCTCTGTAAAAATCCATCCCTTAGCTTGGATGACTTGGGCTGACCCAGTGCTCCTGGCCCTGTGTGACAGACCCCTCTTTGCCTTCCTTCTGCTCCACACCCTGAGACAGCAGACTTCTCCTCCACGAGAGCTCTGTGCTGTGGCTGTCACTGCCAGAAGAAATGCAGCTCTTCTGCAACATACAATGCTACAGGGAGGCTGAGACTAAACATTTGACCAGAGAGTCAATTTTCATCATGCATTTGCAAAAAAAAAAAAAAAAAACTTTCCATTTCTATAATGTCAGCAGTGCAATCACAAAGAGAGAGAGATACTTTGAACAGACAGTCATTAAACTCTGGCTTTAAAAACACAGTCCTTCAACGTTCACAGTCCTTACTGGCCCAAATAACCTGGTTTAGTAAAGCTAAAAACACATAACTGAAAGGGGCTGAGCTCCCTCACTTGCAAATGCCTGTCAAGAAGCCACCCCTGCAACATTTAGCAGTTTAATAAGTGGGGAAGCTGACCCTCCAGAAGGGAGAGCCACCCTCCAGGAAGACCTTGACAGGCTGGTCGAGGGGGCAAGAAGGAACTGCATGAAGTTTAGGGAGGCCAAGTGTAGGGTCTTGCACCTGGGAACACACAACTTCAGTCTCATCCCTGGAGTTTTTAAGGCCAGGCTGGATGTGGCTCTAGGCAGTGACCCACATGGTGTGGAAGGGTGACCATGAGCCAGCAATGTGCTCTTGTGGCTAAGAAGGCCAAGGGCATCCTGGAGGGGATTGGAAGGGCTGTGGTTAGTAGGTCAAGAGAGGTTCTCCTCCCCCTCTACTCTGCCCTGCTGAGGCCACATCTGGAATATTGTGTCCAGTTCTGGGCCCCTCAGTTCAAGAAAAACAGGGAGCTGCTTGAAGGAGTCCAGTGCAGAACCACGAGGATGATGAAGGCAGTGGAACATCTTCCTTATGAGGAGAGCCTGAGGGAGCTGAGGGCTCTGTAGCTTGGAGAGGAGGAGCCTGAGAGGTGACCTCATTGCTGTTGATAAAGATGTGCAGGGGGAGTGCCCAGAGGCTGGAGCCAGGCTCCACTGGGTGATGCACAAGGGGCAGTGGTGGAAGCTGAGCCATAGTTTCACATAAATATGAGGAAAAATTTTTCCCTGTGAGGGTGATGAAGCCCTGGAAGAGGCTGCCCAGGGGGGTTGTGGAGTCTCCCTCTCTGGAGATATGAAAAACTCAGCTGGATGTGTTTCTGCGTGATCTGGTGTAGGTGCTCCTGCTCTGGCACAGGGGTCGGACTGGATGAGCTTTGGAGGTCCCTCCCAGCCCCTGAAATTCTGTGATGCTGTGATTCAGCCTAATCTAGGGTGAGGTGTCCCTGCCCATGGCAGTGGGGCTGAAACTGGTTGATCCTTGAGGCCCCTTCCAACCCTGACAATTCTGAGACTGATGTTTTTGGTAACTCAGGGATGCAGCTCTGATTGGGAGCCACCTGGCTTGAGAGCAGCACCACAGAGAGGGACCTGGGAGTCTAGGTTCAACATGAATGAAGAGTGAGCTGCAGTGGCAACAGGATAAAGATGTCAGTGTTGCACTCTACTCAGTGCTGGTCAGGCCACACCTGAAGTACTCTATATAGGAAGGAATCAGACAGGATGGACAGGGTCCAGAGAAGGGCCACAAGAACTATCAGAAGACTGGCAGTCCTGTCCTCTGAAGGCAGGCTGAGAGAGCTGGGCTTGTTCAGCCTTGAGAAGGCTTAGGGCAGACCTCATACCCATCTACAAGCACTTAAAGGGTGGCTGTCAGGAGGGGGTGACTCCCTTTGTGCAGAGTCCCATGGTGAAAACAAGGGGTGAGTGCCACAAGCTGCTACTGGGGAGATTCAGACTGGATGGCAGAAAAAATGTGTCACCATTTGAACTATGAGACATTGGAATAAACCCCCAAGGGAGGTGGTGGATTCCCCTGCATTAGACACTTTCAAGGCCCAGCTTGCCAGGGTGCTGGGCCAGCTCATTGAAACTACATTCTTACCCTGGAAGGTTGGACTGGCAGAGCCTTGAGGTGCCTTCCAACCTGGTATTCTATGAGCCTATGAATCTATGGATCTGTGAATCCATGGATCCACGAATCCACTTGGTGCAGACTTCAGCTGTGTTAGGAAGGGACTTGGCTTATCAACAATGACTTAGATCAGGCTCTCAATCCTGGACTCTTTGGCCTCTCCACTTGCACAGTTTTGTTCAAGCACTAGACCAGGATTCCACCAGGGTGAAAATATGCAAAGTGCCTGCAGACAGAGTTGGATGGACTGAGGAGAAAGAATGGACAGACGGAGTCTTTTCCAGTTACTCAGATAGTATGAGATGAGACTGAACAAGTCCAAGTGCAGGGTTCTACACATTGGCTACAACAACCCCAAGCAGTGCTGCAGGCTGGGGACAGAGTGGCTGGAGAGCAGCCAGGCAGAGAGGGACCTGGGGGTGCTGGTTGATAGTAGCTGAACATGAGCCAGCAGTGTGCCCAGGGGGCCAGGAGAACCAATGGCATCCTGGCCTGCATCAGCAATAGTGTGGCCAGCAGGAGCAGGGAGGTTATTCTTCCCCTGCACTCAGCACTGCTCAGGCCACACCTTGAGTCCTGTGTCCAGTTCTGGGCTCCTCAATTCAAGAGAGATGTTGAGGGACTGGAAGGTGTCCAGAGAAGGGCAACAAAGCTGGGGAGGGTCCTGGAGCACAGCCCTGTGNCCCTGGTTAGCTCTGTGATTCTGTGAAGCTATTAGCATTTAAAGAGAGCCTCCAAGCTTCTTTACGCTGGGTAAAAGTAAGGAGGGATGAGATCCAGCCCTTAAGTTAAACATATGAGAGGAATAATTCTTCCCTTGAGGGAAAAGGAGGAAAATCTGTTTTCCTGAAACAGAACTATTTGTTCCTTTTTCTGTAACCAAATACCACAATTTCTGTCAAAAAAAAAAAAAAATTCCAGTGAAATACAGTGCTGTAGCTACAGCTTTTTTAAAAAGCAGTAATTACATCTATCCCATTTCACAGAATCACAGAAATATTCAGGTTGGAAAAGCCTCTCAGGATCACCAAGTCCAACCATTAACCCTACTCTGCAATGTTCACCCCTGCACCATATCCCCAAGCACCACATCCAAACCACCTTGAAACACATTCCCTACAACAGTCTTCTACCTCCCCTGTTAAACTTGGCTGATTTGATGCAGTGGTCTGAAAATGTGAAGTCTGAGGAAGTATAAAGCAGGTTTTTCAGAAATGAGGCACAAAAATAAGCTACAGAGAGAACTCAAAAGGCTATTTACCATGATAATGTGTGATTTATTTACTATTTACTAATTATTATTTACTATTTAGTATTTACTATTTATTGTTTACTATTTTATTATTTACTATTTAATATTTAGTTACTATTTGCCATTTATTGTTTACTATTTATTATTTACTATTTATTGTTTACTATTTTATTAGTTACTGTTTAATATTTATTTACTATTTGCTATTTATTATTTACTATATATTATTTACTATTTATTGCTTACTATTTTGTTATTTACTATCTAATATTTAGTTACTATTTTGCTATTTATTATTTATAATAATAATAATTTGAAACAAACAAACAAAAGTATTTAAATCAGGGAGTTCTGTATGCTAAGGTATCCTGGGGAAAAAAAAAATAAAAAGCCCATCTAAAAGTTCAAAAAATGTACTTAATAAAAGTTGCCTGATTTTATTTAATAGAAAGGCAAACAGTCCTCCTTTTTTTTTTATATTTGACATTACCAATCTGATCATTTGGCCCCCCAAAGGAAACCCATACAGCTTTCATACAGACCACACAATAAAGGATGGTAATACTTCTGTTTACTGAGATACCAACTGGCATTTCGTTGCAAGTCAATGGTCTATCTTTGCTACAGCACACTAGACCTCAATCTGGCATCTACAAATGTCAAGAGTATAAAGAAAAGGAAAAAAAAGAAAAAAAAAGAAATAATAATAATAGTAATAAGAAAAAAAAATAGGATGGAAATCAAAAGCATGTTCTAAATTCCTAAAAAAAAACCAAACAAACACAACAAAACAAAAACCAAATGAAACAAAGTTCACCTAAACATATTTGCTGCAGAACTCAGTACAATATTCAGCTGTCAATCTTGAGAGACAATGAGGGAGTGATGCTGTCAGTAGGACAGGATAATAACATTTCAAGCAGATGTTCAGGCAGGGCTCTAATTCTCACTGAACTCCCTTGGTAAGCATTTAATTTCTTTATCATATGCAAGCTAGGCAAATTGTACTTCATCAAAGCTGTATTGTGAAATATTAATATTTCATATTATAGCAAAACTCCATAGAATAACCTTTGTCATATTAAGAACATCAGAATTTCAAATGTCATGGTTCTGCATTTTAATGCATCTTAAATAGCTTTTTGGCTTGGCACCATAAATTATAACTAGTTTAATCTAAATTGCTGTGCTGGAATATCACACACACACACAAAAAATAGACATTTTGTACAACGGTTTCACTGCTGTGCAACTCTGATGTTATGGAAAACAATGCCTCAGTGTTGCACCAATCCTTACCACCTCCAGTTATTGAGAGAGGTGCACACAGGGCAAAGGTACAGAGAGTGAGAGAGAGAAGTGCAGTGGCATTCAGTGCACCCTCAACAAGTTCACCAATGACACCAAGCTGTGTGGTGCAGCTCACAGGCTGGAGGGAAGGGATCCATCCAAAGGGACCTGGACAGGCTGCAGAGGTGAGCCCAAGCCAACCTCATGAGGTTCAACAAGACCAAGTGCATGGTCCTGCAGCTGGGTCAGGGCAATCCCAAGCACTGATATAAGCTGGGCAGGGACTGGCTTGAGAGCAGCCCTGAAGAAAAGGCCTTGGGGGTGCTGGGGGATGAGAAGCTCAACAGGAGCCAGCAGTGAGCACTTGCAGCCCAGAGAGCCAAGCAGAGCCTGGGCTGCAGCAAGAGAAGTGTGGCCAGCAGGGCCAGGGAGGGGATTCTCCCCCTCTGCTCCACTCTGCTGAGACCACACCTGGAGCTCTGTGTCCAGTTCTGGAGCCTCTGTTACAAGAAGGATCTGAGGGTGCTGAAAAGTGTCCAGAGAAGGGCCAAGAGAATGAGCTGGAGAAGGGCTGGAGCTGCTCTGCTGTGAGGACAGACTGAGAGAGTTGGGGTTGTGCAGTCTGGAGAAGACTCTGAGGAGACCTTCTTGTGGCCTTCCAGTATCTGAAGGGAGCTACAAGAAAGCTGGGGAAGGACTTTTTAAGGTGTCAGGGAGTGACAGGACTGGGGGGAATGGAACAAAACTAGAAATGGGTAGATTCAGATTGGATGTCAGGAAGAAGTTCTTCCCCATGAAGGTGGTGAGACACTGGCACAGGTTGCCCAGGGAGGTGGTGGAAGCCTCATCCCTGGAGGTTTTTGCAGCCAGGCTGGATGTGGCTGTGAGCAACCTGCTGTAGTGTGAGGTGTCCCTGCCCATGGCAGGGAGGGATGATCCTTGAGGTCCCTTCCAATTCTGTGATTCTATGAGAAGTTTGAGCCTGAATATGTATATTCAAATAAAAGCACATAGAAATGTGATCTATCCTGGATAAATTCATTAATTCTCTGACTTTAACTTAGAAGCTGTTGTGAAAATCTGTTGCCAAATCAGAGAATTGCAGACATGTTATGATTAGAAAGTTTTCTCCACTATGGTTTAGTCTCTATTTAATTTAGTTTTAATTGCAGCCTTGGTTTTAAAAGAGATCCACACAACTTGCTGGATACATAATAAAGTTTAAGACAAACAAACAAACAAATAAAAAAAACCCCAAACCCATCAAACAAACAGAAAAAAATTAAAGATTAAAAATGAACTTAGTCTGCATGTTGATTTCTGCTGGTTCTCATAATAAAGGCAACTGCTTCCATACCATTGAAAGCGACAGCATCACAAATCAATGCATGTCACAACAGAATAAAGCCAGATGCAGCTGATTAATCAGAATTAAAGTCCAGAATTGAAGGGAATGTCTAAAAATCAAAGGAAACTCTTTTTTTTTCTTGCTATCTCAGTTGTTTTTTCTTCCTCTTCCTAAGCAGCTCAACAAATGCACTGAGAGAACAACAAAGCAGGAACGCAGTGGATGAAAACCTCCAATTTCCACCATAAACTTCTCTCTGTGGTAGTGGATGTAGACATATGCACACTTCATGTAACCTCTGACTTATTTTGATAGTGCTCCTACAGCCTTTCTGCTTGCAGGTTTTTATGCAAATCTTGTGTGCTAAACAACACTTACTAATAAATTCTAGATAAATAAACCAGCTCACACTAAACACTTATCCTAAATACCTCCCACTCACAGTCACTTGTTTAATTAATGCAGCATCTCTCATTCTCCCTCTAGTCTTCTGCTCACCTAAGCTCTAAAAGCTCTAAATTGCTGTTCATTTCTTGTGGACTCTGTGATATGCAGCTCCCCATCTCTCTGGGATATGCAACTCCCCCATTTCAATAGAATCATAGAAATATCAGGGTTGGGAGGGACCTCAAGGATCACCTAGTTGCCACCCTCCTGCAATAGATTGCCAATAGAATGCACAAATAATATGTTGTGGCACAGAGTTATCTGAATGAGGCAGAGCAAGGAGCTACTTGACTGATCCTGCAGTCAAGAAGGGCAGACATGAGAGCAGCAAAAGGCGTGGGAAGGGACATCTTTATTCTGCTGCCATTTGTCTTTCCCAATGGCAGTCCATTTTTAAAAGCAGTTATTTCTGGATGAAATCATGTCTGCATGACACTAAAGCAGCTGTGGGAAGATGGTTAATTTGGTAAATAAAATTCTACAAGTCACTGTCTCTCTCAGAGATACCTACAGACACATACAGAATCACAGAAACACAGAATTGGAAAAGACCTTCAGGATCATCAAGTCCAACCCATCCCAAGGACCAATTCTGGGAAGAATTTCTTCCTCACATCCAGACCAAATCTCCCCTGGCACAGCTTGAGACTGTGTCCCCTCCTTCTGTCACTGTTGCCTGGGAGAAGAGACCAACCCCCACCTGGCTACAACCTCCCTTCAGGTAGTTGTAGACAGCAATGAGGTCTGCCCTGAGCCTCCTCTTCTCCAGGCTAAACACCCCCAGCCCCCTCAGCCTCTCCTCACAGGGCTGTGCTCCAGACCTCTCCCCAGCCTTGTTGCCCTTCTGTGGACAAATTGAAGCAACAGTGTACCCTGGTGCAGTGGTGGAACACTGGCACAGGTTGCCCAGGGAGGTTGTTGAGGCTCCTTCCCTGGAGATATTCAAGTTGAGGCTCAATGAGGCCCTGGGCAGCCTGATCTAGTTGGGGATGTCCCTGCTGNCTGTGATTCTATGTTTCTATGATTCTATGATTCTGTTTCTATGATTCTATGATTCTATATTTCTGTGATTCTATGATTCTATGTTTCTATGTTTCTATGATTCCATGTTTCTATGATTCTTTGTTTCTATGATTCTATGATTCTGTGCATAATGCTTGCTTTATGCTATATTATCCAGTACCTTCTAAAACTTAAGAGTGCAGTACTCTTAAAGGCAGAAGTGCTCTGAAGGAATTTCTGCTATTTCTCTCATTAGCTTCTTCAGGTTTCAACAACAGGACAGCAATATGCAAGACCAAGCTGCTGCTGAATCACCCAGAGTTGAAATCG
Organism: Indicator maculatus; assembly: GCA_013399975.1. NCBI lineage: Eukaryota > Metazoa > Chordata > Aves > Piciformes > Indicatoridae > Indicator > Indicator maculatus. Next base: position 25,508 of record VXBD01006179.1, read on the forward strand.
TCACCCTGCAGACAGCAAACACTCCACAGGTTGTGATGGAGGCAATTACACAGCATAGGACATGGGTGTTTGAGAAGGGAGTGCACACAGCATGAACCAGGGCTGTGCTGTCTCCCTCCGTGGCAGTATGTGATGCTCTCAAGGTGAGGCCAAGAGAGATGATGGTTGGGAAGGCTGAGGGAGTAAATTATGGCCCAGGTGCTAGAACTGCAGCATTGCTATCCAACAGTTCCTCTATCCAAGAATGTAAAGTATCTCATGGGCTGTAGGGATCCCTAGCCTAGCATTTTAGATGAGTTTTCTGTGCTAGTGTAATGGTTTAAGCTTTCCCAGAGCCCAAAAGCCCAATGGAACAGATTTAGGTTGCCTTCCCTCTCCCTTTTTCCCAGTAGGGAAAGAAAATTAGGCAGGAGAAGAAGAGAGAGGTAAAACAATGAAAGAACAGTCTTGAACTGATTTGGAAGTAAAAAGGTAAGTTTAACAACATGGAAAAGGCATTTAAGTAAAAGGAAGGTTACAGAGGTGTAAGGGAAAAGGATAAATGAAAATATATACGAAACCAGGCACAGCTGGCAAAGGATTCCCTGGATGGAAGATGGATTCTCTTTGGATGCAGTTCCCTTATGTGTCTGGGACTGTGTGGAGCAGGTGCAGCCATGTGGTTAACAGCTCCCAGCACCAGCAGCAGGGTCTCAGAGAGCCCAGGGCAGGAGGGAGAGCAAGACAGGGAATCAGCCTCTCTTAAATAGGGCTGTGGACAGGAAGTGGCAGTGCAATAAATTTTGACCTAGGGACCCCTTTGCCTGGAAGGTGGCCAGGTTTCTTTGCCCACTTGGGGCTAGGTTCTTTTCAGCCCACCCCTCCTGGGCTGGGCTTAACCTAGCACAGCTAGGTAGTAAAAGAGGGAAAAGGAAAAGAAATTCATATGAAATGAATTCTCTGCCTCACAAGAATCACAGCTCTCCAGCCTGAGTCCTTTTTATCTCTCTACTTGGATCTCTTTCTTCCAAGATTTAACCTGCTTTTCTCCATCACACACAAGTTAATGCATGGAAATCCCTGGTTACACTCTATATGCTTTTCACTAGCTACATGCCATCCAAATTTAGCCTGCATAACTCACTTTTTGCTCCCATGCCCATGGTCAGCAGGGCAGCCACTGATTTCCTCCTCTGTCTGAACACAGCAGTGAGATCAGTCATGGAAAAGAGCATTTCTCCTGCTGCTACCCTCCCCACTGCCACACAGGCAGTTTACACTTGGCCTTTGACTATTGCAGAACAGAAAGAAGCCCACAAATGGCACCTAACCAGGACAGATGAAACAATGGGTTGTCCAGGGAGGTGGTTGAGGCCCCATCCCTGGAGGTGTTTCCAGCCAGGCTGGATGAGGCTCTGGCCAGCCTGATGTAGTGTGAGGTGTCCCTGCCCATGGCAGGGGGGTTGGAACTGGATGATCCTTGTGGTCCCTTCCAACCCTGACTGATTCTATGATTCTCTTCTATTCTGTGTAAAAATGTATGGACAGGTGGAGAGCTTAGCAGAAGAGAAAAGGTAGATTTGTTACTTCAAGTGAACTATAGAGGATGGATCTCTAATAGGAGGAAAGTCTATGGACAGCATGTACAGATATGTCAGACGAGCTTCTGCTGTCACACCTGAAGTAGCCTTAAGGAAGTTAAGTATTCCTCTGGATTTCAATGGAGATTCCAATCTGCATCACAGGGCTTCCTATTAAAATGCTTTTCAGGACATAAATATAATTCCAGTGTGCATATAACATACTGTCAGCTGTAATTATTTAGTGGCTAGGTTGAAGGCAACTCATAGAAACTACTGAGATTGATCTATCTACCCATTTTTATCCCTGGTGTGTCTGCAGTCCTGCCGGACCACACAGTGGTTACTGTGTACCTCAGGAGCTAAACAGACACTGGCTGAGTTCCAGCTTGGTGGGAGCTCAGAAGGAGAGACATGCATGTTGTAGGAAGTGCTGTTGGTACTACACTCAGCAGCAGACTTGTGAGTCATTTCTCAAATGGTGACTGCAAACTGTTCCACTGGATGCCGCGCTCGGGAGGTGTGACTCGGATGGAGATCTTTTGAGTGAGGGGGTTTGTAAAAGCAAAAAGTGTCTCCAGGAGTTCTAATGTTTGAAATGTATGGATTCATTGCAGTAAGATGCAAAATATTGCAGGTGGTATTTATTTTAAAGAGAACAAAATCAGAAAAGAGTATTGGATGAATTCTAGTCCAGAGCCTCATCCAGCCTGGCACCTCCAGGGATGGGGCCTCAACCACCTCCCTGGACAACCCATTCCAGGCTCTCACCACTCTCATGGGGAAGAACTTCTTCCTCATGTCCAGCCTGAATCTCCCCACTTGCAGCTTTATTCCATTCCCCCCAGTCCTGTCACTACCTGATAGCTTAAAAAGTCCCTCCCCAGCTTTCTTGTATCCCAGCCTGTTTCCAAATCCATCTGAAAAGTTCTTCAGCCCTCGCTACCATTTGTCACTGGTTGACAACACATGCCATGTCACAGTGTAGAGCTGGAACCCCCCTCCCACACTGACAATAGCCAGGCTAGCTCAGTCTGGAAGTAAATGAAGCTGGATTTACAGGCAAAGCTACAATCTAGGATGAAATGCAATGAATGTGTACAAACAGACACTATACACAACATTTACAAAGAGGTACAGTCAACAGAAAACCACAACAAAGCCTCCTGGCTCCCCTCAAGGGGCTGTGCTTCTTCCCCAAGAGGCCTCCCCGCCCAGCCAGAAGGACTCCCCCCAGACCCTCCTGGCAAAAGGCAGAGAGAGAGCCAAGAAGCTGAGAGGCTGTTAGACTTAGCTTGTCAAGGTCAGTATGCAGGGGTGAGTGTTATCTTCCCAAGGCAGAAAGAGAAGCAGAAAGAAAAGCAGAAAGAAGCAGAGCAAGGTGAGACTGAGTGACTTTGTTTTGAGTACTGATTCTTACACATTTCTATCTCTTGAAGTGTTCAGAATAATTATTATTTTGCTTTCTTACACCCAACAGTGATTTATTTACATCCTTTCACTTTCTCTGCTCGAACTTTGTGAACAAAAATTAAAGACACAGTTTTTAAAACCATCACCTGCCATTACCTATCATGAATCATTTCACACTGATACTCAGGCCTTTGTCCAGAGATTTACCTTTGATCTTCTTCCTCACTCCACAAGTCAAACTACACCTACATCCCAGACTACATCCTGTTTATTTTCTCTGCAATAGATTTATCAAAACTGTTGTTTCCTTTCACTCTCAAAACTTCTTCCTCACTGTAATTATGCCATTTTGAATGTAGCTGCACACTTTAAATCTACACAAAATGCTTTATTTTAGGTGCCACATTGAGCCATAACCTTAAAGACTTAATTCTAACTCCTTTCTCTTCCTCTACACGTTACTGAAGGATAATGTCACTGTAGTGCTAGGTTATGCCCAGCCTAGGAGAGGGTGGGCTGAAAAGAACCTAGCCCCAGGTGGGCAGAGACTTGCCCCCCCCCCACCTCCTAGGGTAGGGGTCCCCGGGTTAAAGTCTATTCCACTCCCACTTCCTGCCCACAATAATTTTTAAGGGGAGATATTTCCTCTTTCTCTCTCTCTCACTCCTGCCCTCACCTGCCCAGCAGACCTCTTGCTGCTCCCTGCTGTTGCTGTAACCTCGTGGTGGAGTCTGTTCCGTGCTGCTCCAGACACCCAAGGACTGCATCTAAAGAGAATCCACCTTGCAGCCAGAGAATCCTTTGTCAGCTGGGTCTGGCTTTGTATATATTTTTATTTATCCTTTTTCCTTATACCTTTGTAACCTTCCTTTTACTCTGATGCCTTTTATATGTTGTTAAACTTACCTTTCTTTTTGATGCAAGATTGTTTCTTTCATGATTTTATCTCTCTTTTCTCCTCCTGCCTAATTTGCTTTTCCCTATTGGGAAAAAGGGAGAGGCAACCTAAATCTGTTCCATTTGGGCTTTTGGACTCTGGGAAAGCCACAACAACTATAACTTTCAGCAGAACTACTCCTCCCTTCATTGGCTTGGTTCATGTTGCCTCCACCTTTCTCTTCCACTCCCCATCCAGCTTCAGGCTTACACCCACAGCCTCACATTGCAACCACAACTTCATTTCAATGTCTTATCTTGGCAGTCCTTGGAACAGAACCTGCCTTCCTTGAGTTGTGTGACGAAGCTGTTACTCATTCCCTTTGCATTCTGATCCCTCACAGCAAACATTTGCACTGCAGTATATTTAAAAAGGACTGCTGCCTTTACTGCTTGGCTAATATGAAAAGGTTGTGGAAGAAGAAGGAAGAATAGAAGCGAGCAGAAACCACCTTTTACACTGTAGTGTTAGACCCCCCAGGCTGGCTGACATACACAATCACAGAAATAATCACAGAAACATTCAGGTTGGAAAAGACCCTTAGGATGACCAAGGCCAACCATTGAACCTACTCTACAAGGCTCACCCCTAAACCACAGCCCCAAGCACCACATCCAAACCACCTTGAAACACATCCAGGCTTGGGGACTCCACCACCTCCCTGGGCAGCACATTCCAATGCCTGGCCACTCTCGCTGGGAGAAAATTCTTCCTAATGTCCAGTCTAACCCTACCCAGTCACAGCCTGAGGCCATTCCCTCTTGTTCCATCACTAATCACCTGTGAGAAGAGACCAGCACCAACCTCTCCACAACCTCCTTTCAGGTAGCTGTCAACAGCAATGTCCCCTCAGCCTCCTCTTTTCCAAACTAACCATTCCCAGCTCCCTCAGCCACTCCTCATCAGATTTATTCTCCATAATAATTAACACTTCAGCACACTCTTCAGGTTCAGAAGTCTACAGCAGCAAGTGGCATCCACCCAAAGCATTACTGACTGTGCCATACCCTTCCCTGATATCTTTTAGGTTAGCTAGGTTTCACAGCACCATTCCCAAAAGATTCAGCTTCTTCAACTGTGCAAAGAAAAGGTTGCCTGCAAAATGTATCTTAAAATCTTTCCTCACCTTATCCAGGGAGAAGGTTTTAGTGACAGCAAAGCCCCATCCAGCTTCAAATGCTCTTCGAATCATTGAAGAACTAGTAGCAGGGGTTGCACTTGCAAGGCCAAAAGGATTGGGAAACTTCAGGCCAACCATTTCTACACTGATGTCTACTAAGTCGATGGGAGTGTAGAAGAGTGGTAGCTCTGGAACAGTAGGAACTGCAACACCATGTAAGCACTGTGAAAAAAACAAAAAACACAAAAATCACAGACATTTTTGTGGATTCTTCTTAATATAAATTATTATTAACACTGAAAAGGGAATAAGTCATATACAGAATCACAGAATTGTCACGGTTGGAAGAGACCTGCAGGGCCATCAAGTTCCAACCCCCTGTGAGCCAGCAGTGAGCACTTGCAGCCCAGAGAGCCAAGCAGAGCCTGGGCTGCAGCAAGAGAAGTGTGGCCAGCAGGGCCAGGGAGGGGATTCTCCCCCTCTGCTCCACTCTGCTCAGACCACACCTGGAGCTCTGTGTCCAGTTCTGGAGCCTCTGTTATAAGAAGGATCTGGAGGTGCTGGAAGGTGTCCAGAGAAGGGCCATGAGGATGAGCAGAGGGCTGGAGCTGCTCT
>VXBD01006179.1:45562-67154 GCA_013399975.1 Indicator maculatus
AAAAAAAAAAGGAAAAGGAAAAGGAAAAGAAAAAAGAAAAGAAAAAGGAAAAGGAAAAGAAAAAGGAAAAGGAAAAGGAAAAGGAAAAGGAAAAAAGAAAGAAAGAAAGAAAGAAAGAAAGAAAGAAAGAAAGAAAGAAAGAAAGAAAGAAAGAAAGAAAGAAAGAAAAGGAAGGAAAAAAAAGAAAAAAAAGTGGTAAGCTTTGAGGAGGAAGCAACATCATAAAGGAGGATTTTTAAGTGATGTATTTCTAGAGGTTAAAGAGGGAAGAGGCAGAAGGTGGAGAGATCTCTCTCTCCCCCCCATCACAGTTACCCAAATTCACTGTGCACTAAGAAACGAAGCAAACAGGTCAGGGATTAAAGATGTTTCACACTCAGCATTTTCATAGGGTCTAAGAAGGCAGGACACAAGCAGTGCTTTAGAACAAGTGAGAAAAAATATGCACAGATACTAACAACAAGCTTCAGCCAGAGTATTTTTAGGAAGCAAAATCAGACCCCAACAGCATGGAATTACACAAACATGCAATCAGAGAGTCTTTGAGCAGATGGATGGGGGAGAAAGATACTGAGCTGTTACAGGCCCAACTTCAGTTGTTCAGATCACTTTTTGTGGGAGAATGAATCATGGATCATGTTTCTAAAAAGTTCCTTGAACTATGGAGACAGCTTCTGTCACTTGGTTTGCCAGACACAGGCTGTGTCTCCTCTCTCTGAAGGCTCCTCTGCAGCCCCTCCAGACTTTGTGCTCAGTCAACAGCAGGCAATGAGCATCAAAAGGTGTGGCAGTTTTGGGCTGATGCCTAGGAATCTATCCCCAGGTTTTGAGCAGGGAGTGGTAGAATGTAAATAAATCACCACTGGATGTAAAGGGAAAATAATGACAAGGTCTAAATCACAGTCTCACAGTATATCAGAGGTTGGAAGGGACCTCAAGAGATCATCAGGTCCAACCCCCCTGCCAGAGCAGGATCACCCAGAGTAGTCTGCACAGGAATGCATCCAGGTGGGTTTGGAAAGTCTCCACAGAAGGAGACTCCACAACCCCCCTGGGCAGCCTGCTCCAGGGCTCTGTCACCCTCACAGGAAAGAAGTTTCTCCTCATGTTGAGGTGAAACCTTCTATGTTCAAGTTTGAACCCATTGCTCCTTGTCATATCAGTGTGAACCACCCAAAAGAGCCTGGACCCCTCCACTTGACACCCACCCCTCAGCTATTGATAGACATTGATCAGATCCCCTCTCAGCCTTCTCTTCTCCAGACTAAACAGCCCCAGGGCTCTCAGTCTCTCTTCACAGGGGAGATGCTCAAGTCCCCTAAGCATCCTTGTGGCTATCCATTGGACTCTCTCCAGCAGGTCTCTGTCTCTCTTGAACTGGGGAGCCCAAAACTGGACACAGGATTGCAGGAGTGGTACCTCAGCAGGGCCTGGTGAGAGGTAGAAGAACTTCCTCTAGAGTAACAAGGTAGAAGAACCTCCCTAGCCCTGCTGGCCACACTTTCCTTGCTGCACCCCAGGATCCCATTGGCTCTCTTGGCCACCAGAGCACATTGTTGTTCCATGCAGAACTTGCTGTCCACCAGCACTCCAAGGTCTTTCTCTGTGGAGCTGCTTTCCAGCAGGGCAGCCTCTAACCTGTCCTGGTGCCTGTTGTAATTTCTCCCCTTGGTCTGATAAGTAACATAAAGTGAGTTGTATAAACTAACTCCTTTTGGTTTCTCACTCTAGCAGGTACCAGCTGAAGGCTTTTGCTTGGCTGTTGCTGACATTGGCAGCATTCTTGTTGTGGCTAAGTACTAACAGGTACTCTCTGCTCTTCTCTTTCTCACTCCCTTGTCCAGGGTGGGGTAAGCTTGAGAGGGGGAAGTTATTGGTAGCCCCCCTGGTTTTGTCCAGAGGGGTTCTTGTGTTGTTTATAAATTGTAAATACCTGTAAATATTGTCTATTTTGTACATATTCATTGTATTTCATATTTCTAGATCGCAGTTTTGCTTGTAAATAGAGTTTCCTTTGCTTCCATCCCACTGAGCTAGTCTGGCAATTTTATTTTGGGGGTAGTTTTCTCCAAATTACTTGGGGGATAATTTCAATCCACCACTAAAAGGGAACAAGCAGTTACCAGGTTTCTAAAGTTTAAACTCACACTACTCAGGTTTGAGATTCAGGTACCTTTAAGAAAACCACAAAGATAAAGTCCTCTAAAAAGACAGAGAGTCCTTAGGGACAGACCTGGCCATCCCAGTATGTTGAACCTGTTGTGCTATTCTGATTTCTGGTGTCACACTATTTAAGGCAGTGCCTAGCTGATATCTTTCTCTTCCCCTCTCTTCTCTCCTCCTCTCCCCCTCAAGAGGGGCTCTGGCAGCTCTTCACCTCATGGTTTGTGTGGGGGGGATGACCTTTGCCTGGCATGGGGAGTTGTGAGCTGCATCACAAAGCCTGGTGGGCCTGATTCTAAATTCTGTGATTCTACATTGGGAAAGAGAAAGATGCTAATGCTAGCCCTAGTGCTAATAATGCTAATAATAATAACGCTAATGCTAATGATGCTAATAACAATGCTAATAATAATGCTAATAATAACAACACCACCACTGCAATCACCTGTATGTATCTGTGCATGTGCCAGGATGCTTGCTTGCCATCATTGACGGACTCCACGGTGGTGTTGGCAAGCCCTCCGACGTCACCGCCTGCGAACACCCAGGGCTCACTTGTTTGCATTGTTTCTGGATCTACTTCAGGCAGACCCCATCTGTTAAACTTGATAGGTGCCATGGCCTCTCTGACTGCAATTGAAGGGAACAACAAACGTGTTAATAAAGAGAAAAAGCAAACTGTTGCTAAAAGGCTGTCAGATATGTATTCATAGAATCATAGAATCAGTCAGGGTTGGAAGGGACCACAAGGATCATCCAGTTCCAACCCCCTGCCATGGCCAGAGCCTCATCCAGCCTGGCTGCAAACACCTCCAGGGATGGGGCCTCAACCACCTCCCTGGACAACCCATTCCAGGCTCTCACCACTCTCATGGGGAAGAACTTCTTCCTCATGTCCAGTCTCAATCTCCCCACCTCCAGCTTTATTCCAGTCCCCCCAGTCCTGTCACTCCCTGATAGCCTAAAAAGTCCCTCCCCAGCTTTCTTGCAGCCCCCTTCAGATACTGCAAGGCCACAAGAAGGTCACCTCAGAGCCTTCTCCTCTCCAGACTGAACAGCCCCAACTCTTTCAGTCTGTCCTCAATAGCAGAGCAGCTCCAGCCCTCTGCTCATCCTGTGGCCCTTCTCTGGACACATTCCAGCACCTCCAGATCCCTCTTGTAACAGAGGCTCCAGAACTGGACACAGTACTCCAGGTGTGGTCTCAGCAGAGTGGAGCAGAGGGGGAGAATCACCTCCCTTGACCTGCTGGCCACACTTCTCTTGCTGCAGCCCAGGCTCTGCTTGGCTCTCTGGGCTGCAAGTGCACATTGACAGCTCCTGTTGAGCTTCTCATCCCCCAGCACCCCCAAGTCCCTCTCCTCAGGGCTGCTTTCCAGCCAGTCACTGCCCAGCCTGTATTGATAACACTTAGAGAATTAGCCTCAAGTTCTTTCACGTAGATGCAAATGCACAGTGAAAATGAAAAGTCTTTTTCTACACAAAAACACTCTTTTGTTGGGCTAGCTAAGGTATGTGACCACCAACAGGACTGGCAGAGAAAAACCATCACACATTAAATGGAACAGAAGGTTGGTAGAGAGGGAAAAGGCATCAGTTCCTTTGTGCCTGCACAGCCAGGCTTGTGTAGAAAATAAAGGTCCACAAGCAGTGGCTGGCTCAGCACAGGCTGATGTGTGCTGATGTGCTCCTGGTCACTCCCTGAGAACAAGCTGCACATCCCAAGAACTAGGATTCACAAAGTCATTCTCATTGGCATTATTCATCTCCCAGGAGGTGAAAAAAACAAACAAAAAAACCAACAAAAAATTGCAGCCCTTCTGAAAATCATATCAATGAACAATATTAACAAGGGGAAAATAAATCTTATTTCTTTCCTTCCACCCACAGCTCAAGGTGTTTTCCTCCTGAATAACCTCCCTTCCACATACTCCTTTGTGCTACACAACATACCTTCTTTGACATTTAAAACAAAGAAGAGAGAAAGAAAGGGAAAAAAATGTTCCTGCTACAATTTCTAGAAATTAATTTAGATCTCCAGAATTTGCTTCCCACGTTTACAAACCCTCCTGTCAGAAATGATCCTCTGTTATTCCATGGTTTTTTTGATGGGTCCTTAAACCTACTGAATGTTTTCAGGTGGAACATTTCACTACCAGGAACTGTTCTCTTTATCACAGTACCACAGAACATTAGAGGTTGGAAGGGTCCTCCAGAGATCACCCAGTCCAACCCCCCTGCCAAAGCAGGATCACCCAGGGGAGTCTGCACAGGAATGCATCCAGGTGGGTTTGGAAAGTCTCCAGAGAAGGAGACTCCACAACCTCTCTGGGCAGCCTGTTCCAGGACTCTGTCACCCTCACTGTGAAGAAGATTCTCCTCATGTTGAGCTGAAATCTTCTATGTTCAAGTTTGTACCTGTTGGTCCTTGGCTTGTTACTTCACACCACCCAAAAGATCCTGGCCCCCTCCACTTGACACCCACCCCTCAGCTATTGATAGACATTGAGCAGATCCCTCTCAGCCTTCTCCTCTCCAGACTAAACAGCCCCAGGGCTCTCAGTCTCTCTTCACAGGGGAGATGCTCAAGTCCCCTAAGCATCCTCGTGGCTCTCCCCTGGACTCTCTCCAGCAGGTCTCTGTCTTTCTTGAACTGGGGAGAGGTGTGTTGGCTTTATAGATGTTCAATTTGGGAAAGGATCCCTTTCAATATAGCCAAAACCATCCTGACTGGAAGCTGGGAACATCCTAAAAGCTCTGTTTGAAATCTATTATGTATAGCAAGAACAAAACCATGTAACCACAACCAAAAGGAAAGGCTTAAATGGAGCATTTGTATTTTTTCACTGCATTTTCTGAGTTATTTCAGAGCATGCATTAAGAGAATCTGATTTGTTTTTTCATGTTAGTAAACAGCACATACAGGTGTGTACAATAGTAAGCCAAAGAACAAGAGGTACAAGCTTGAACACAGAAGGTTTCAGCTCAACATGAGGAGAAACTTCTTTCCAGTGATGGTGACAGAGCCCTGGAGCAGGCTGCCCAGAGAGGTTGTGGAGTCTCCTTCTCTGGAGACTTTCCAAACCCACCTGGATGCATTCCTGTGCAGACTACTCTGGGTGATCCTGCTTTGGCAGGGGAGTTGGACTGGATGATGTCTGGAGGTCTCATCCAGCCTCTAATGTACTGTGATCCTGTAACTACTGTCCTTAAAAATAGTGCAGATATGAAAAGATGAAAAAAAAAAATCACTTTTTTACACATCCTGATACTACACAAATGGCATTAAACACACAAACATGCTCAGAGGGAAAAAAAAAACCCTGCTCCATATTAACCTGATCTTTGTTACACAAATAGCATTAAACACACAAATATGCTCAGAGGAAAAGAAATATCTCGCTCTGTATCAAGGTGATTTTTTGTTACCCAAATGGCCTTAAACACACAAACACTCTCAGAGAAAAAAACCATCTTGCTCCATACCAACGTGATTTTTGCTCTGCATTTTGAAATTATGTTGTGATGATCACAAAGCCACTTTGAAGGAGCTTCATGACAGAGAGAGAAGCAGGTTTTCAATAAATATTTGCAGCAAATGTTGATGGCGTCTATCAAAATAAGGCTGGGGGAGGGGGATGGGGGCTAGATAGCTTTGTCTATGGCAGCTGAAGGTTCTGCAATAAAATGCAGTTGAAAATTGCAACATCCCTTGGGGACACACCACTAGCAGATGCAGATTGCCAAGGTCAATTAAACTGATGTAGCTGTGCTGTCAGAGATGTAAAAGAGAAACCTGCCAGTTTAAGACAAGAACATTGCTCCAGCACGAGGGCAAAGTCACAGAGTTCCCCCAGCACATCCCTGAACCCACAGCAAGCTTCAGATGCAGCTCCTCCTGCACATCACTGGGATGGAAATTGCTTCCCAGGTTTTGTATCTTCCTTCACCTCCAATTCACATACTAAAAGTGGATTTCAAAGTGTAATCAGGGGCAAAAAAGAAAACCCTAACAGGAAGCAACATACAAACATTGTGACCTACTTGTCCCTCCTGTGCTCTCCTCCTTCTCCCCCTGCCCCCAGCATAGAGAAACACGTAGCTGGAGGATGAGACTCCAAAGTTTTATTTTTAGCAGCTGGCTAAGAAGCCAGAATCACCAAAGATGGTTTTAAGCCGAAAGACTGTAGCAGGTTTTCATACCAGACGTATTTAATCTATCTTCAAGACCTAGCTAGCACAAGCCTAGCTAGCACAAGCCCTCCCACCCAGCACATAGCTGTGGCTTAGCTTGGCAAATATACATATACAAATAATATATCTATATCTATATATATATATATTTGAGCAGTAGCAGAATCAAAACCTTATCATTATTTCCTTCAAATATTAGGCTCACAGTATATTGCAGGTTGGAAGGATGGAGGATCAAGAGATCATCCAGTCCAACCCCCCTGCCAAAGTAGGATCACTCAGGGGAGTCTGCACAGGAATGCATCCAGATGGGTTTGGAAAGTCTCCAGAGAAGGAGACTCCACAACCTCTCTGGGCAGCCTGCTCCAGGGCTCTGTCACCCTCACTGGAAAGAAGTTTCTCCTCATGCTGAGCTGAAACTTTCTGTGTTCAAGCTTGTGTCAGTTGTTCCTTGCCTTATTAGTGCACACCATCCAAAAGAGATTGCCCCCCTCCACTTGACCCCCACCCCTCAGCTATTGATAGACATTGATCAGATCCCTCCCAGCCTTCTCTTCTCCAGACTAAACAGCCCCAGGGCTCTCAGGCTCTCTTCACAGGGGAGATGCTCAAGTCCCCAAATCAGACTTATGCTAAAAGACCATACCAAACACAACCTTCAGACTGAGGCATTGTTCAGCCTGGAAAATCAGACTATTGCTTTGTTTGTTTGGGCCTGGGGTGATTTATTTCTTTGTTTGTTTGCTTTCAAGAGAGAAAGTGATGGTAATGGCTGATATCAATTTTATTAAGAATGCTTCAGTAATATTTATAGAATCATAGAATTGTCAAGGTTGGAAGGGACCTCAAGGATCATCCAGTTCCAACCCCCCTGCCATGCCCAGGGACACCTCACACTACAGCAGGTTGCTCACAGCCACATCCAGCCTGGATGCAAAAACCTCCAGGGATGAGGCTTCCACCACCTCCCTGGGCAACCTGTGCCAGTGTCTCACCACCCTCATGGGGAAGAACTTCNCTGGCCCTGCTGGCCACACTTCTCTTGCTGCAGCCCAGGCTCTGCTTGGCTCTCTGGGCTGCAAGTGCTCACTGCTGGCTCCTGTTGAGCTTCTCATCCACCAACACCCCCAAGGCCTTTTCTTCAGGGCTGCTCTCAAGCCAGTCCCTGCCCAGCCTATATCTGTGCCTGGGATTGCCCTGACCCAGCTGCAGGACCTTGCACTTGTTTGTATTGAACTTCCTGAGGCTGGCTTGGCCTCACCTCTGCAGCCTGTCAGGATCCCTCTGGATAGATCCCTTCACAATCCATTAACTCTCTTTGTGTTTCAGAGTGGCTATACTCTAAGAAAACTTTCAGGTCCTCTTCTATGTGGCATATAGAGGATAATTTATTGCACACAGTGGTCCCATCTCAGTATGTGGTCCAGACAGTTCTCAGAAGCTACGTATGTGCAGGCTTGTAAAGTCTTGTTGGGCTGAGAAAGGCAGGGAAACGTGGTGCTGCAGGGCTGGGTGTCAGGGATTTAATAGAGGACTTCTGTCTCTCAGACAGGACTGAACCACAGTCAAAGGTGTTAGATGGAAACATGCTAGAGGAGATGCAGGTTTTCAGAAGAAACTGGAAATTCATCTGAAAAAAATGGAAGCAAACCTGGAAGTTCTGACTACTGCTGCTTACTATACGGTGGGTTGGACCGGATGACCTTTGGAGGTCTGTGATCTTGTAGAAAACCAAGGCATTAGCCATCCAAACCTAGATCAATTACATTTCTCAAATCTATATTTGGATTGTTTTGTGCCAAAATAGCTGTCTGGACAAAATGATACCAAAAGCTTCTGGAGAGTGCAAAGAATGCTCAACATCTCCTCACCCGAAACATCTTGCCAGGCCCTGGGGATTTGTGTCTGCCTGATCAGTATATTTTACAGTACATTTTCCTGAAGGCAAGGCTGGCATGGTATCCAGCAGCCATTCCCTTCTGTCTTTTCTATAATCTCCAAGATTTAGGTTAAGCAAAAATAAGGGCATGATTTAAAAGCATCTTATATAAGAGTTCCTAATGCCTTCACAATTTGAATTTGGTCCCTGAGGGGACCATCTCCTAGCTCACCTGCAGGCAGAAGGGGAGAACTTTGGTCTTCACAAAGGGAAGTCTCTTTTCTGCTCCTTCAAGGGGTGAGAGAGCCTGAGAGCCAAGCCTAGCCTGAGAGGACATGACCCTGACAATTGGTTCTTTCATAGAATCATAGAATCAGTCAGGGTTGGAAGGGACCACAAGGATCATCCACTTCCAACCCCCCTGCCATGGGCAGGGACACCTCACACTACATCAGGCTGGCCAGAGCCTCATCCAGCCTGGCCTTAAACACCTCCAGGGATGGGACCTCAACCACCTCCCTGGACAACCCATTCCAGGCTCTCACCACTCTCATGGGGAAGAACTTCTTCCTCATGTCCAGTCTGAATCTCCCCACTTCCAGCTTTATTCCATTCCCCCTTGTCCTATCACTACCTGAGATCCTAAAAAGTCCCTCCCCAGCTTTCTTGTAGCCCCCTTCAGACACTGGAAGGCCACAAGAAGGTGTTTGACAGTGAGCAATAAATGAAGCAGGCACCTAGTGGGTTTGTGCACGATATGGGGCAGGGGTAAAGCCAAGCTCTGCCTTTAAAATCCCTGCACTCTCATGCTCCTTTAAAGTGTAAAATTAACATAGCTTTTCCCTGGAGAATTCAAAGCACAATCCTGTGGCTGTGCTGCCTTCCCCTCCATATCCTGGTGAGATATTCTATACAATTTGAAAAGATCCTTCTGGATGAAAGCCGACAGACAATTGAATTATTCTGATGCTATTAAGTGATGCTCACATAAATAACACCGAACAAAAGGACAGTTCTGAATATACATTCAAAATCTCCTGCACTCACAGAGCAAACAAACACAAATGGAGAAGCAAAGGCAAATTACAGCACTTACAAAAACAATATTAAAATATAAGTGAATGGGGGGGGGGGGGAATATTTTAATTAACAAAACAAATCGAATGGAAAAGATTCCTCAAATAAAGCTTTATAAGTGAGTCTGTGTGTGTTTGACTGCCATGACTAATTATGTATCCATGTACTGTGTGTTCAATTTGGGCTTATTTAAATAGCAGAAATGCTCATTAGCTGCAGCATATCTGTGAAGCTTCAATAAACAGTTTAATGGGTTTTATGTTTAACCAATTTCATAAGTTCCTTTAATTTTAGCTTTAGTAGCTCATTAATGTTATTTTTGATACCCATCTCAGAGAGTTCCTTTACAGTGAAAAGTAGCATCACTGCAGAAAAATACAAATAAGCTGCCAGTTTCTTCATCCCAAATGTACAACCACAGCTGCCACAGGCATCAAGAAACTGATTCACTGCTGACACTGCCCAGCTGAAATGCCCAGCACAGAAAGGCACAACCACAGTTCCCCCAGGCTTTGCCCCTCCTGCATACTGAACCAGGGTGAAACAGCAGTGTGACTGGATCAGTATGGAATCACAGAATCATCCAGGTTGGAAAAGACCTTCACGATCATCCAGTCCAACCTATCAGCCAGCACCACCTGATCAACTAACCCATGGCACTGAGTGTCTCAGCCAGGCTCTTTCAAAATGCTTCCAGGGATGGTGACTCCACCACCTCCTCAGGCAGCACATCCCAAGGGCCAACCTCTCTCGCTGGGAAGAATTTCTTCCTCACATCCAGCCCAAACCTCCCCTGGCACAACTTGAGACTGTGTCCTCTTGTTCTGCTGCTGGTTGCCTGGGAGAAGAGCCCAACCCCCACCTGGCTACAACCTCCCTTCAGGTAGTTGTAGACAGCAATGAGGTCTGCCCTGAGCCTCCTCTTCTCCAGGCTAAACACCCCCAGCTCCCTCAGCCTCTCCTCACAGGGCTGTGCTCCAGACCCCTCCCCAGCCTTGGTGCCCTTCTCTGGACACCTTCCAGCATCTCAACTTCTTTCTTAACCTGAGGAGCCCAGAACTGGACACAGGACTCAAGGTGTGGTCTGAGCAGTGCTGAGCACAGGGCAGAATGACTTCCCTGCTCCTGCTGGCCACACTATTGCTGATCCAGGCCAGGATGCCATTGGCTCTCCTGGCCCCCTGGGCACACTGCTGTCTCATGTTCAGCTACTATCAACCAGCACCCCCAGGTCCCTCTCTGCCTGGCTGCTCTCAGCCACTCTGTCCCCAGCCTGCAGCACTGCATGGGGTTGGTGTGGCCAATGTGTAGAACCTGGCACTTAGATGTGTTCAATCTCATGCCCTTGGACTCTACCCATCTGACCAGCCTGGCAAGGTCCCTCTGCAGAGCCCTCCTACCCTCTAACAGATCAACTCCTGCTTCCAATGTGGTATCATCTGTAAACTTGCTGATGATGGACTCAATCCCCTAATCCAGATCATCAATAAAGATATTGAACAGGATGGGGCCCAGCACAGGCCCCTGGGGGACACCACTAGTGCCTGGCTGCCAGCTGGCAGTTGCACCATTCACCACCACTCTCTGGGATAAAGCTGTGCCCAGCAATGCTAGGAGAGATCCCTGCTGCATGCTGGGACTGACTTTCTTTTCTTCTTGTCACCAGCAAGCAAACACCTGTCAGATGAGAGCCCAGAACTCTTGCTCTAAGCTTTTAGAAGTCATCACCAAGCCATCATTGGATACTGGAAATTGCTGCACTCAAACTCCTTCAGCAAACCTACCTGGGGAGAAAATTCCTATAACAAATGACAGAGCAGAACAACTCCTACCTGTTTCACTAGGAATCTTTTGACTCTATAGACATTTCAGTTTTCCATGGCCATTTTTAAAAGGCCTAGTGACTAAAAGTCAAGGCAGATGCTGTGCTACTAGGGAGACACCAGATCACCCCTGCCTGCACTCCCAGCTGGGGCAGCACAGCCTCCTCTAGCCTTCCCTCTTAGTCAAAGCTTTGCTGCTTTGAATCATAGAATCAGTCAGGGTTGGAAGGGACCACAAGGATCATCCAGTTCCAACCCCCCTGCCATGGCCAGGGACACCTCACGCTAGAGCAGGCTGGCCAGAGCCTCATCCAGCCTGGCCTTAAACACCTCCAGGGATGGGACCTCAACCACCTCCCTGGACAACCCATTCCAGGCTCTCACCACTCTCATGGGGAAGAACTTCTTCCTCACATCCAAAGTCAAAGGTCCAAGTTACCTAGTTGTCTGAGAAGGCTGTATAAAAACCCATGGCATCCCTTGCCAAGCTTGCTGCCTCTGTACCATGTGAATAAAGGAAAACCAAAAAGTCTTTGTCACCTATGAGCTCAGAGCCCTGCAAGCCTTTTCACTTTTTCCCTAGCAAATGCCTTCTCAACCTACAGCAAGAAATATCAAGCAGGATTGGGTTGGGCAAATGTATCTTTGTATTTAATTTGTATCTTTGTATTTAATTGAATAAATCTCTATCAATATCTGAGAGCTGGGGGTCAAGACAGGCTCTGCTCACTAGTACCTTGGGATAGGACAAGGGGCAATGGATATAAACTGCAGCACAGGAGGTTCCACCTCAACAGCAGGAGGAACTTCTTCACTGTAAGGGTCCCAGAGCACTGGAACAGGCTGCCCAGACAGGTTGTGGAGTCTCCTTCTCTGGAGCCTTTCCAGCCCTGTTTGGATGTGTTCCTGTGTGACCTGTGCTGAATTCTCTGGTCCTGTTCTGCAAGGGGGTTTGAACTTGAAGATCTCCAGAGGTCCCTTCCAACCCCTAACATCCTAACAACTATACTGTATGCTCTGCTATGCCTTCTGGGGTTTGCTACCACAGTTTCCAAGCAAGGCAACAACTCTACTAAAAGAAAAACAAAATACCTGAAAGCTGCTACTGATTTCCATAAATAACTGTTTTCCCCTTCAGTCACCCAGACACTATCAAAAATTTAATAAAACCTATTTTTGCTCATAAATCACCTACTATTTCTAGGGTTTTTTTTGCACAGGCAGTATTTGAAGTTTGCTTGGATATGGGGTTGGACCTGACGATCTCTTGAGCTCCCTTCCAGCCTCTGATATACTGTGATATTGTGATATTTTTCCCATTCCCTTTTTTAGGTATCCAGGAAAAATAAATCAGCCATCAATATGTTATGATGCAGTGTTCTGGTAAAAGGGATGCAGTTCTGATGCAGTGATGCAGGTAAAAGGGAAGTCTTCCTTTTTAACTGCTGCTTTGGTCCTGCTTTAGATCCTCTGTTCTGCACTGCATTTTGCAGCGCATTTTGACCAAGCATAGTATTTTCCATAATTTCTCTGTGGTTCTCCTCAGAAATTCAGGAAAATAGATGAGAAGAAGGATATGTGGTCCAGTGCAAAATTCTGCAGTCCAAACATTCAGTTCTTTTGCTTATTCGGGACAAAACAGATAAGAAAATGGTTGTTCAAAGTTTGGACTTCAGCTGTGCTGCTGTTAAAGAGTGTGGCCACTTAGGCTGGGTGCCTCCAACAAAAAGAAGCCCCAGAGTTGAGACCTCCAGTGCCCAGAGTGTCCAGAGAGTGTCCAGAATGTCCAGAGAATGTCCAGAGTGTCCAGAGAGTCTCCAGAGTGTCCAGCCCAGGGGGTGGACACAGGCAATAGTCTCTTTCTCCCCACAAATCCTGCACCCTTATAGATCTGGCTGCAAAGTTATTGTCTCTCTCTTTCTTCCCTCTCTGCTCCCATGGGAGGGAGATGCTCTCTGATCAGGTATCAGTGGGGGAGCATCCCAGGCCTCTTTGGCCTGAGTAACTTTTTTTCCCCTGTGCAATCTAATGCCAGGGTAAAAGGTAAGGAGCAGTTCAAGCCTGGCCAGCCTGAAACCAGCCTAGCAATGGGGAGGGGAAGAAAGAGCCCTGGGGTTTTGGTGAACCCCAGGTGGGGAGAAGGGCAGTGTTGGGGTTTTGGTCTGGTGGAAAGGAAGTTGTGTGTTAAGATTAGACTGGGGATGCCTTTGAATTTTCTGTGCTTTGCTATGCTCACCACTATGCTTTGTGTTTTTTGTAGCTATGAATTGCTTTTCCATTTAACCTTTCCATGACTCTCCAATCCATTTGTATGAGCCTTATTCTTTTGCCCCTTTTGGAGCCATAGAGCAATCTGTCCTGCTCTGAACTAGGACAGAAACCAAGCAGTTCTTCTCATTTTGTAGTCAGTTTGTTGTTTAGCAGCTGGACACTGAAAACAGCACAGGTCATTATTTACTCAGGTGACTCAGCTGCAATTCCTTTGCTGTCTCTGGGAGACACAGGCCTGCTGCTGCCCTTATAGGCCAGCACAAATCTTCTGTAAAGGAATAATGATGGCTGCCTTCTTACATGGGAGGCTTCTTCACCTTTGGAGAGGCAGATGAGGATTGCTTCAAAGCCCAAATAATGCTCCCAAGAATGTTTTGCATACTTGGGTGATCAAACAGTGTAAAGGAACTTTGCTATGCTCACCACTATGCTTTGCAGTTTTTGTAGCCTATGAATTGCTTTTGTATTTAACCTTTCCATGATTCTCCAATCCATTTGTGTGAGCCTTAATCTTTTGCCCCTTTTGGAGC
Source organism: Indicator maculatus (assembly GCA_013399975.1). NCBI lineage: Eukaryota > Metazoa > Chordata > Aves > Piciformes > Indicatoridae > Indicator > Indicator maculatus. The sequence continues at coordinate 59,500 of VXBD01006179.1, forward strand.
CATAGAGCAATCTGTCCCTCTCTGACCTAGGAGAAGGAGGATGATGAGGGCTTGTGTGCAGTGCTAGGGAGCACACAGAGTTACATTTGTGTATGCTGAACAGTTCCAATTTGGGATACTCACAGCAGATATTTCAATAATTCACTAACACATCCTAGGCCTCCAAAACAACAAACTAACTAAGAAAAAGAGCAGGAACACAAGGAGAGGTACAACATTCTCTCACATTCCTTTGGTTTTTTGGGTCAGTTATGATGGCTTGAAGGATTTGGTAAGCTATGCAGTAAAAAAAAAAAAAAAGGCAGCTTGTGCTTGCAAAAAAATTGTATTTTATTTTTTTAAAGAAGCCAAACGTTTCCCTAACTCCATCTGCAGTGGTTTGATGTAACAACTTGCTGGGGGTTCTGTTACTGGTTTCAGTAAAGTGATAATGTTCTTAAAATAGTCTAGAAGGCAACCCTCCTGCTTTGCCTATTAGCAACTTCCAGAGCATAAAATGGATTTAGGAGCTCATTCCTTTAAATTGATGATGCATTTATATGATTCCCAATGGGAGCATGAATACCTTACCACTACTGTTGCTCAAAACCCCACAATCAATAATTTATTCTAATGAAACAAACAAACAAAAAGACTAACTGCCTGCTGTGAGTACATGGAATTTCAGTGGTAAATGTCATAGGTACCATGAAAGAATAAGAAACACCTTGCTGAGGAAAATAGACCACAGAAAGCTTTCTAACCTGTGGGCTATTTCTTCTCCTGACAGCAGTCATCCACATCTTGGTGAACAAAACTTCCAAATCAGGAGCATCAGGGCAGCCCTGCACAATTTGCTGAACTGGAGCTAGATCTGATCTCAGTCCCTCTAGTTTTCACCGCATTTTTTCTAATCTTATATCAGTTGTACCAGCATTTAACAACATTCATAACAAATAGGACATATTCTATCAGCTTAGTCCCTACTAATACTTCACTGAGGTGCCTCACAAAGTAGTTCAATTGACTGAGCTCTGTGTTTGAGCAACAATTAACATATTTATTCAATCTGCATTCTCAGTCATCCAGTCATACAATAATTCAGTCTAGAAAGGCCCTCTGGAGGTCACCTAGGTCATCACTAGATCAAGTTTCAAGTCAGATTACTTTCTTCATGGCATTGCCCAGTTTTTAGTCCCTCCAGTGTTTTCATCTTGCTGGTGGAGAATATCTGAATATCTCCATCTCTTCGAGACAAAAATGAACTTTCTCTTCTACAGCAAATGCTCATTTCATGGAATCACAGAATCAGAATCATAGAACCACAGAATCACAAAATCACAGAATCACAAAATCATAGAATCAAAAATCACAGAATCATAGAATCACAGAATCATAGCAGCACAGAATCAGAATCACAGAATCACAGAATCATAGAAGCACAGAATCAGAATCACAGAATCAGAATCATAGAAGCACGGAAGCACGGAATCATAGAAGCACAGAATCATAGAAGCACAGAATCACAATCATACAATCACAGAATCACAGAATCACAGAATCATAGAATCAGAGAATCAGAGAATTACAGAATCACAGAATCATAGAATCATAGAATCACAATCATACAATCACAGAATCACAGAATCAGAATCATACAATTACAGAATCATAGAATCAGAATCACAGAATCACAGAATCAGAATCGTAGAATAATGGAATCACAGATTCATAGAATCACAGAATCATAGAATCATTAAAAAATCACAGAATCACAGAATAATGGAATCACAGATTCATAAAATCATAGAGGAATCACAGAAATATAGAATCATAAAAATTACTTGAGTTGGAAGGGATCTTAAAGACCATCTAGTTCCACCCCCCCTTGCCATGGGCAGAGACACCTTCCACTAGATAAAATTACTCAGCTCTCCATCCAGCCTGTTCTTAAACACTTGCAGGGGTGAGGTGTTCACAATTTCTCTGGGCAACCCATTCCAGTGGGTTGGACCAATCTAAATGGTCCAATCAAATCTACCCTGCTCTAGTTTAAAAACATTGCTCCTTGTCCTATCACCACCTGCCCTTATAAAAATTCCTCTTCAACTTTCTTGTAGCCTCTTTCAGGTACTGGCAGGCTGGTGTAAGGTCTCCCCAGAGCCTTTTCTTCTCCAGGTTGAACAGCCCCAACTCACTCAGCCTGTAGTCATAGAATCATCTTTGGTGCTCTCACTTTGTTATGTATGCTGAGATAGCCTGGGAATTTGGTTGCAATCCAGCTCAATGGTGACAAGGAAATTTGACTTTCATTAAGTCAGCTTACTAAAAAATTCAGGATTCAAAAGCAGCTGAAACACTGTGCTCAGAATAAACACTTTTATTTTTTTTCTGTCAAGTCTTAGGGTTTGGTTGTTTTTTTTTTTTTTCACTTTTGCAACTTCCAAACCCAACTCCTTGCCTTTTCCCTTGGAATTTGATTGCTACTGCTAGTAGCAGTTTCACTAAACACAACAGCCTGAAACAGAGGTGCATTGTTCACCCCCAAGGTAAAGGACTCCATGCTTTCACAATTAGCTCACTGCACCACTTTGTCCTCCTCCCACTTTAAGTTCCTATTTAAAAACCTCACAACAACTAATTGAGAGAGCACTAAGAGACACAAGGATGGCAGGGTGTAAGCAACTGTGATAGTTTTAGGCTGATGCCTAGGAAAAATTTCTACAAACTGAGGAGAAAAATGGCAGAATGTAAATAAATTACCATTGGATGGAAAAGGGAAAATAATGATAAGGTCTAAATAATTCCACTGGTCTGATAACTAACATAAAGCTGGGGAGGGACTTTTTAGGATCTCAGGAAGTGACAGGACTGGGGGGAATGGAACAAAGCTGGAAGTGGGGAGATTCAGACTGGATGTGAGGAAGAAGTTCTTCCCCATGAGAGTGGTGAGAGCCTGGAATGGGTTGTGCAGGGAGGTGGTTGAGGCCCCATCCCTTTGTTTGCAGCCAGGCTGGATGAGGCTCTGGGCAGCCTGCTGTAGTGTGAGGTGTCCCTGCCCATGGCAGGGGGTTGGAACTGGATGATACTTGTGGTCCCTTCCAACCCTGACTGATTCTATGGTTCTATGATTGTTTTTGGCTTCTTTGCTCTAGGTGATACCACCTGGAGGCTTTTGCTTGGCTGTTGCTGACCTTGGCTGTGTTGTTGTAGTGGCTAAGTACTGACAGCTACTCTCTGTTCTTTTTCTCTTGTCCAGTGTACAGGGGGAAGGAGGGGAGGAAGAGGAAGCTATTGGTAACCCCCTGGTTTTGTCCAGGGGGCTTCTTGTGTTGTCTATAGATTGCAGCTATATGTAAATATTGCATATTTTGTACACATTCATTGCATTTCATTTTTCCAGATTGTAGTTTTTCTTGTAAACAGAGCTGCATTTGCTTTCCAACTGAGTTGGTCTGGCAATTTTATTTTGGGGAGGGGGGGAGGAGGGGTGCAATTTCAACCCACCACAGCAACCAAGGAAGTTCAACCTTTTAGCTGCAGGAGTTTTTAATGGGCAAGCAAAAAGCACAGTCAGTCCTTTATCATAAGGGCTTTGAATCACAACCAAGGAACTCAATTACATAGGCTAGGGATTGATTTTCCATGTGAGGCTCTAGGAAACCTTTCAAAAAACCTAAAGAGAGGGTGTAGGAAAAAAAAAGCAACAGCACTTCCCCACATTCTCAGTCAGCTCCACTATAAAAGTAGATTATCAATCTTTTAAAGATTGGATAAAAAGAAAAAAAGTAAATATTTATCTTCTTCTCCCTCTTCCTGAAGGTTAGATTGAGCCCCAAATCATGACCAATACAGATCACAGTCTCACAGTACATTAGAGGCTGGAAGGGACCTCAAGAGATCATCAGGTCCAACCCCCCTGCCAGAGCAGCATCACCCAGGGGAGTCTGCACAGGAATGCATCCAGGTGGGGTTTGAAGTCTCCAGAGAAGGAGACTCCACAACCTCTCTGGGCAGCCTGCTCCAGGGCTCTGTCATCCTCACTGTAAAGAAATTTCTCCTCATGCTGAGGTAAAACATTCTGTGTTCAATTTTGTATCCATTGTCCCTTGTGTTATTCCTGTGCACCCCCCAAAAGAGCCTGGCCCCCTCCACTTGACCCCCACCCCTCAGCTATTGACAGGCATTGATCAGATCCCCTCTCAGCCTTCTCAAGAGTAAACATGCCCAGGTCCCAGCTCCAGGTGGGAGGGGTGTCTGTTGTCTCAGGGATGTACACTGTACCTCCTATGCCCTTTAGAGCAGGAGGCAGCCCTGCACAGCCAGCACTGTATGTGTGTAGTTGCTGGGTGCAGTTGCTGTCCTGATTACAGCCTGTCCCAAACCAATAGGAACACAAACAAGCCAGGAATGCTCCTTCACATGTTCCTCAAGGGATCAGGCTGATCCTTCTTTTTTACTGCAGGAGTTCAGACTCTTCTCATGGCTGTATGATAGTTTAACTCTGTATACAATGGGACTGGAAGCACCTAGCAGCTCATTCAGATTACACACAGTAGCTTGTTCAGATTCTGCTGATGGCTATGTTCTAAATTCTTCAACAGGACTTACAATTTATTTTCATTAACCAATGTTTTGTCTTCCCATGAAGTCACTACACTTTTGGTACAACTTTACCAATAACTCCATAAAACCTTACTATCAGAACACTCATTTCTTTCACTTCATTAAAGCATACAGAAAAGGCAGATGTGAGCAGTCATACATTTATATGCCTGAGGTATGTCCACAAACACTGCTAGACTCTGCTTAGGTACTTACAGTTGTCCTTGATTGAGAAGATTCACAAAATGCCATGAGCCAGGTTACACCCAGCCCAGGAAGGGGTGGGCTGAAAAGAACATAGCCCCCAGGTGGACAAAGAAACCTGGCCCAGGTGGGCAGAGAGACTTGGTCCCTCCTCCCAGGGGGAGGGGTCCCTGCATCAAAGTCAATTCCACTCACATGTCCTATCCACAGCCTATTTAAGGGCAGACATTTCCTCTCTCTTTCTTGCCCTCACCTGCCTGAGACACTTCTCCTCCTGTAACCACGTGGTAGGGTCTGTTCCATGCTGCTCCAGACCCCCAAGGACTGCATCTAAAGAGAATCCACACTGCATGCAGAGAATCCTTTGCCAGCTGGGCCTGGGATTGTTTATATTTTTATTTACCCTTTTTCTTTATACATTTGTAATCTTCCTTTTACTCCAATGCCTTTTATATTTTGTTAAACTTACCTTTATACTTCCAAATTGATTCAAGACTGTTTCTTTCATGATTTTATCTCTCTTTTCTCCTCCTGCCTAATTTGCTTTTCTCTACTGGGAAAAAGGGAGAGGGGAGGCAACCTAAATCTGTTCCATTTGGGCTTTTGGACTCCAGACAAGCTTAAACCATAACATCCCATTATGCCATGAAATGTTGAAATTCCCATCAGCACTTGGCAGAACCAGCACCACATTACTAAATTTTCTGGTGAGGTGCACTCTGAGGCACTTGACAAGTTTTCTCTCAAAGCATTCATACCCCAAGGACCATGACAACATGCTATGGCTTAATTGGGTGGCACAACCATGCCCTGGAGAGGTAGGCACACTGATCACTAAGGCTTTCAGAACCTGCTATCCTTGATGAGTATCTCCAGGCTCAACATCTATTCATTTTATCAGTTTTTCTTCTGCTAAGTCAGTGGTGTGGTTTTTTTTTTTTTTTTTTTTTACTTTCAGGGCACATTTGAAGCATGTTCCTGAACTCTTTCAATCTTGCCTACTGCCAGAGGAGGACAGTCTGAGCTCAGCTCGGTTATACTCATGTTCTTCAGCTCTCCTTTTGCTGCACTGTCATGAGTTGAGTTGAACCTGCTGCTGACAGTCACAGTATCATAGAATTGCTAGGGTTGGAAGGGACCTTAAGGATCATTGAGTTCCAACCTCCTTGTCATGGGCAGGGACACCTCACTCTAGATCAGGTGGCCCAGAGCCTCATCCAGCCTGGTATCACAGCATCACAATACATTAGAGATTGGAAGGGACCTCAAGAGATCACCCAGATGCCAAAGCAAGATCACTTAGGGTAGTTCACACAGGAATGCATCCAGGCAGGTTTGGAAAGCCTCCAGAGAAGGAGACCCCACAACCTCTCTGGGCAGCCTGCTCCAGTGCTCCGTCCCCCTCGCTGTAAAAAAGTTTCTCTGAGTGTTGGGGTTATTAGTGCACACCACCCAAAAGAGCTTGGCTCCCTCCACTTGACATAGTCAATACCATCCTGCCTCATGCCAGCTTCAAAATGAAATTGCTGGCTAGGACAAAGTGTCCTGGGGCTTGAAGTTCAGCTTGTAACACAAGAGGCTTCCTGCTCTGGTTGCTGCTTCTGCTTTCTGGGTTTGTGGTGTTGGTCTTCTCCTCTGGGCTGGCTCCTGCATGCTTGGGTGTGGGAACTGTTTTACCCCTGGCTTCTGCTGCTGCTTCTGCATTTTGCTGTGCTTTCCTGCACTCAGACTGAGGTAAAAGTGCAGTGGATCACTTCCAGTAAAACTCTGTATCTCAACCCAGAGTATTCTTTTGTGTCACTTTTCCATCCTGTCTGTGAGGAGCTTATCAGAGTGGGCTATGTTAACCCAGGACATACATGAAGGCATTTGTTCAGTCTCTAAACTGCTATCTATATGCCAACTTATCTTTAATATGAAACTATTTCATTTTTAAGGTCACAGATTTTAAAGTACAACTCAATTATGAGACAATCTGAGGCAAGTACAGGTGAATTGAACATATACTGCATATGAGAGAGAGACTCCACAGTTCTCTCAGGTGTGCACAAGAAATGATCCCCAGGCCAGCTGAACCAAAATGATGAATTTATGTTAATTCTTGCTTAATTTGCTGGGTTAAAAAGGGGAAAAAAAAAGTTTCAGAGATCAGATTCATTCAGTTTAAGGTTGTAGTACAAGGAGTTTCTCATAAGTGAAGAAATCTCCAAGAGTATTCTTTATGATCCCATTTGCATTGAGAAGACAGATATACACTGAGCAACCACACCTCTGAGTTCCTGCTCTATACAGCAACAGAGGAAAAAAAATTCTGTCTTATCATTGTCATCAGACCCTCAAGTTCTGCTCTAAGAGGTATACCTAAAGGACAAAGAAATTCCTGTAAAGAGGACCAGGCTTGTTCAGTATCTTTGTCAGTGCCATGGACAGTGGCATTGAGTGCACCCTCAGCAGGTTTGCTGATGACACCAAGCTGTGTGGTGCAGCAGACAGGCTGGAGGGAAGGGATCCATCCAGAGGGACCTGGACAGGCTGGAGAAGTGGGCACAAGCCAACCTCATGAGGTTCAACAAGACCAAGTGCAAGGTCCTGCAGCTGGGTCAGGGCAATCCCAAGCACTGATACAGGCTGGGCAGGGACTGGCTGGAGAGCAGCCCTGAAGAAAAGGCCTTGGGGGTGCTGGTGGGTGAGAAGCTCAACAGGAGCCAGCAGTGAGCACTTGCAGCCCAGAGAGCCAAGCAGAGCCTGGGCTGCAGCAGGAGAAGTGTGGCCAGCAGGGCCAGGGAGGGGATTCTCCCCCTCTGCTCAGCTCTGCTGAGACTCCACCTGGAGTACTGCATCCAGTTCTGGAGCCTCTGTTCCAAGAG
>VXBD01006179.1:81099-101283 GCA_013399975.1 Indicator maculatus
TGAGCAGAGGGGGAGAATCCCCTCCCTGGCCCTGCTGGCCACACTTCTCTTGCTGCAGCCCAGGCTCTGCTTGGCTCTCTGGGCTGCAAGTGCTCACTGCTGGCTCCTGTTGAGCTTCTCATCCACCAGCACCCCAAGACCTTTTCTTCAGGGCTGCTCTCCAGCCAGTCCCTGCCCAGCCTATATCAGTGCTTGGGATTGCCCTGACCCAGCTGCAGGACCTTGCACTTGGTCTTGTTGAACCTCATGAGGCTGGCATGGGCTCAGCTCTGCAGCCTGTCCAGGTCCCTCTGGATGGATCCCTTTCCTCCAGCCTGTCAGCTGCACCACACAGCTTGGTGTTTTTGGTGAACTTGCTGAGGGAGCCTCAATGCCACTGTCCATGGCACCAACAAAGATGTTGAACAAGCCTGGTCCCAGGACTGATCCCTGAGGGACTCCACTTGTCCCTGGCCTCCACTTGGCCATGGACTCATTGACAGCCACTCTTTGGGTATGGCCATCAAGCCAGTTTGTTATCCATCTAATGGTCCCTCCATCAAACCCAGACTCCATCAGCTTGGAGAGCAGGATGTGGTGCTGGAGACCAGGAAGCACAGACATGTGACCTGGGCAAAAGAGCCAGGGAAGGCTGATGGACAGAGGCTGATCCAAACCCCAGAGAGTGACTGCCATGGGCTGGTAAGTTATTTTTGTTAACATTTGGTTAGATGGAATTTTTGTTTTCTTTTGTTTTCTTGAAGATGTGCTATAAGTAGATAGAGAGCTCAGGTGATGATGCTTTAAATGCAGGTGTCCAAATCTGCCCACTTTTCCCTTTTACAGAGTCCTTTTGAATTCTCAGCAAAGTACCCACCTTGCCCCACCTTCTTCCTTTTTAAGCACCCAGTGCTCCAACTTTTCTCCTTGCTTTTACCACAGGAAAACATTTCAAATTAACACTTCTGATAGCTTTTCACACTCGCCCAGAGACTTTCAGCTACAGGTACCATATGGTCAGAGTGTGACTGCAGAGGTGCATGGCAGAGAAGAAAGAGTTTATTCTAAATTCCAAGCACATAAGCACCCTTTAATATTTCTGAATGCTCTGTTCTTCTTCAGCAGGTCTGGGGAAAGGGAGATCAAAATCGATGTATTTAAAGCAGTTTTATTTTGTGCCACACAAGCCATGAATTGTATAAACAGGACCAGGAGTTTGAAGCACATTGAAGTATTTTCTTCAAACAATGACACTGAAACAGCAAATTGTTGCAAGCACTGTTCTGAGGGCAGCTGCTGGATGTGTGCAGAGTGCAGCATTCCTTAGCTGACCAATTCCTTAGCTGCCTAGAGCACAACAATCACATGCCATGGGTGCCAAGAACAACAGCCTCACCTTGGCACCCTTGGACTGGAACAGGCTGCAGAAGCCACCTCCTTGGCACCTCTCACTGGGAAAAGATTTTAGCTGATAGATGTGGTTGGGTTTTACTGGTTAAGGGATTGATAACAGAGAGTATAAAAAACAACCACTATGAGCAACAGTCACTTCATTTAGGGCTGCCAGGGACTTCTGCTTCTGTTAGTTGGCTGATTCTGGACAGGGCTTTGGTGTAGGGATGCTGCTAGGGATATGCTCAGGACTTCTGTTAGCTGCTTTGTCTGTTAAGGGCTTCCAGGACTTCTGCTGTAAAGGACACTCTGAGACTCTGTAATGCTGGGGATTCTACAGTGCAGCAATAAAGGACTTCTGGGAAGAATCCTGAGATTCTCTGCTCTCTGCATTGCTGGAATCTCACTGCTCTATGGCAGCAGGATTTGTGCCTTCATTCATCATCCAATACCCCCTGAACCAGGGGAGAAAAACAACCCAAATTCTCATGTCTGTCAAATGTGCAGTTTTCCCTAGATGTGACAGAACCTGTTCAAATGAAGGTGCATATTTGTTTTGAAGAAGCCACATTCACTTGTATCACTGTGGACAATGCCTTATGAGGAGAGGCTGAGGGACCTGGGGCTTTCTAGTCTGGAAACGAGAAGAAGAGGGGACTTAATAAATGTTTATAAATATCTGAGGGCTGGGGGTCAGGAGGGAGAGGACAGGCTCTGCTCACTCGCTCCCTGTGATAGGACAAGGAGCAATGGATGTAAGCTGCAGCACAGGAGGTTCCACCTAAACACAAGGAAGTTCTTTACTTCTGTAAGGGTCACAGAGCACTGGAACAGGCTGCCCAGAGAGGTTATGGAGTCTCCTTCTCTGGAGACTTTCAAGGCCCATCTGGATGTGTTCCTCTGTGACCTGAGCTAGATTCTGTGGTCCTGCTCTGGCAGGGGGCTTGGATTCAATGATCTCCTTGGGTCCCTTCCAACCTCTGCCATCCTGTGAGCCTGTGATCCTGTGACAATACAGCTGTGCATGGATCACTATGACATCATTCAGGTATGAACCTTGCTGCATTGCATTATATTGATACACCATAAGGTGTTGTGCAAATGTGGTACCTGAGCTGTGCCACACAGCTGATTGCCCTAAAGTGCACCCTTACAATTCCTGCCGTGCCCTGAATCAGAAATGGAGCCAGAAATAAAGCCTCTGGCCTCACCTCCAGCACTGTGTGCAGCTCTGGGCCCCGCACTTCAGAAAGGATCTTGAGGTGCTGGAGCAGGTCCAGAGGAGAGCAACCAGACTGGGGAAGGGACTGGAGGGGAAGGCTGATGAGGAGAGGCTGAGGGAGCTGGGGGTGTTCAGCCTGGGGAAGAGGAGACTCAGGGGGGACCTTATCACTCTCTACAACTACCTGAAGGGAAGCTGTAGTCAGGTGTGGGTCAGGCTCTGCTCCCAGGCACCTGGGACAGGACAAGAGGGCATGGCCTGAAGCTGTGCCAGGGGAGGGTTAGGTTGGATGTTAGGAAGCACTTCCTGACAGGAAGGCTGATCAGGCACTGGGATGGACTGCCCAGGGAGGTGGTGGAGTCACCACCCCTGGAGGTGTTCAAGCAAAGCTTGGCTGTGGCACTTGGTGGCAGGGTTTAGCTGATGTGGTGGTGTTGGGTCATAGGCTGGGCTTGGTGATCTCAGAGGTCTTGTCCAGCCTCAGTAATTCTGTGATTCTGTGACCTAAAGAGTCACTCTCTCTACATTTGTAAAGGTTCCATTTGGAAAGACTAAGTATGCAGCAAAGCTGCAAATGCTCTGCAGGTGGCTCAGCTTCTCTCAAGGTCAGTCCATTAGTGATTAACACATTAGTAAATACTTTTGAGGCTTGTGTTTTTAAAGGATATCTCTCCTTCTGCTGGAGAATTTTTTTTCTATGGTGGCAGCACTGTTCCTTCCTGTTGTGAGGTTCAATAGAGTTATGTTTTCTAGGTGGTGGCTATTTTGTTGTTGTTGTTGTATGCTATGTATGTCGATGGAGATAAGTGTTTTAATTACTTTTTTAATGTCTATGCTTTTGCATTTTCTTCCTCTCTCTGTTTATTTCCTGCTGTTGAGATTACTGCCTCATCTCCACAGCAGGTGACTCTTTCAAATTTGTTTTCTTTGTAAGTCTGGTAGATTTATTTTGCAATATAACTGCTCCTTTTTACTGTCTTTTATTAATGATTTCTTTACTTTGGAGCAGGCACACTCCCAGGGTTTGTATAAGTGATTCCCTAATGATGGCTTACGGCCTTGTTCATGGAAAAAGAAAAGGGAAAAAAAGTAAACGAAACATGAGATACTTCAGTTAGCCTTTGCCAACCCCCAAGTCAAAATGAAGACTGTGTAGAGCACATGTTAAAGAACACCCTTCACATCTATCTACAAGAGCCATACACAACTGCTGCAGTGCATCTGATCTGAACAGCTATGTCCATACCACAATGACTTTTATAAACTGATATCAGAGGAAGCAGCTGAGCCTGGATGCAAGGCAGTCTGTACGTCTCACACCTTACTTTGTTTCTACATTAGACACAGACACAAGGACCTAAGCTCTTGCAAATGATATTGAAATAGTCAGACCAGCCAGAACTAAATTTGTTCTTAAACTCCAATTTTTCTCTGAAGCCAGTTCTGCAATCCTAGTTTTGATGTGGCAATGTGCTCTTGTGGCCAAGAAGACCAGTGCCATCCTGGGGGGGATTAGAAGGGCTGTGGTTAGCAAGTCGAGAGAGGTTCTCCTCCCTTTCTTCTCTGCCCTGCTAAGGCTACATCTGGAGTATTGTGTCCAGTTCTGGGTCCCTCAGTTCAAGAAGCACCTCAGGGAACTGCTTGAGAGAGTCCAGTGCGGAGCTACGAAAATGCTTCGGGGAGTGGAATTGGATGATCCTTGAGGTGCCTTCCAACTCTGACAATTCTATGATTCTGTGACTTGCTGAAATGTGGAGATTGCTATGAAGTAAGCCTCATCACAAAGAAGGATGAATGCAGAAGTCAGCTTACCTTCCCTCTGGTTCTGTTCTGCCTGCTATTGTTTATTGCAGGACTTAAAGCACCACAACAGTTGGCTATGAATCTTGATTTGCAGAACATAAGAGTTCTGTAAATTGTAATACAAAGCAACTGAAGAAACATCTGCTGTAAAAAAAATGAAGTGGAATAATGCTGCAAAGCTTTCTTATGTCATCTTGGTAACATTTATTATACTGGTGACAAAGCTGAAAAGGTCACTAGCAAAAATGCATTTAGGAGTCCCAGCCAAATCAATCTCTTAGCAGAAGAATTTACCATCCCTCCCAGGATCAGAGCCTGCCTGCTTACAACAGAGCTCAACTGGATTTTCAGTCCTGATGGGAATTTGCTGACTTCTCACCACTGTTATAAGCTGTCATCATTCAGGAGCACCCTTGACCTGGCATAGCAGGGATGCTGAAGTTTAAGCTCTGACAGGCTAATGTTGTCAGTTCCTTTCCCTCTGCCTTCTACAATTTTGTTCCCAGGTCTGGCATGCCAAGGGAAAGGCACAGTGGGGGCTAGAATCATCCAGACACCAGCCAGATAGAATTTGTCAGTGGGATTCGTTGCACCATGCTAGAGAAGAAGAAACTGACCCCATTACTTCCTTCTGTTCAGTAAGGGGTGATGAAGTGGCCACAAGAGCCACATAACCTCCTTGGGGACTGTCTGTCAGCAGCTTGAAGGACACAAATATCATCTCAGAAACCATATGCTGCAGTAAGTGATTTTTATACAGTATAGAAAATCCAAATACATGGGAGCAAAAGCAAAGCCACAAAAATGATGAGGGGAGTGGAACATCTTCCTTATGAGGAGAGCCTGAGGGAGCTGAGGGCTCTGGAGCTTGGAAAGGAGGAGCCTGAGAGGTGACCTCATTGCTATTGATAAAGATGTGCAGGGGGAGTGCCCAGAGGCTGGAGCCAGGCTCTGCTGGGTGATGCCCAATGACAGCACAAGGGGCAGTGGTGGAAGCTGAAGCATTGGAAGTTCTATGAGAATATGAGGAAAAACTTTTTCCCTGTAAAGGTGACAGAACAGTGGAACAGGCTGGCCAGGAGGGTTGTGGAGTCTCCCTCTCTGGAGATATTCCCAACCAGCCTGGATGTGTTCCTTTGTGACTTGCTCTAAGTGCTACTGTGGCAGGGGGGTTGGACTGGATGAGCTTTTGAAGTCCCTCCCAACCCCTAACATTCTGTGATTTTGTGATTCTGTGCTTCTGTGATAATAGAAAGCCTGAGCTGCACCTTACCTGCACTGGATGCAGCTCTAACAAGTAACTGGTGCCCAATGGTGTTTGCATGGAAACAGGAAGAAGAATTTTTTCCTTGTGAAGGCGACAGAGCCCTGGAAGAGGCTGCCCAGGGAGGTTGTGGAGTCTCCCTCTCTGGAGATATTCAAACCCCACCTGGATGTGTTCCTGTGTGATATGCTCTGGGTGACCCTGCTCTGGCAGGGGGGTTGGATTGGATGAGCTTTTGAGGTCCCTCCCAGCCCCTAACACTCTGTGATTCTGTAAACTGGATGGAGAGACTGGGAGCAATTTGATTTCCCTTTTCCCTGAAAAAGGAACAGAAAATCTCACAGTAGCTGTTTATTTGCATTAGAAAATATTATCTTTCCCCAATCTGATTCATCATAACTTAGCTCTAACATGTCCAGTTTATATGCAGTCAAGATGGCAAACTGGAATAAGCAAAGCCAATGAAAATTTACAAAAGGAAAAAACTAATTTTAGAATAGAAGAGATCTCTCCATATTATTTTTTTTATTAAAAAAAATCAGGGGAAAAAAAACCCAAACTTAAAGAGTTGGATCAGTAGAAGTGGTAAGTCGAGAGTGAATGGATAAAATGAGAACAAAACTGATAGAAAACAATCACAAAAAAACCCCCACAAATGCTTAGATTTGGCATAACAAAAAAACTAACAGAATATGAGACCTCCACACTGTTGCAAAGCAACAGCTGAAAGAAGAAAAAACAATCTGTCAAAAGCAGACAGTTCATCATGGAGAAATACATGAAGAATAATTAAGTGGTTAATGCTCTGGAGTAATACTTTTGTGCAGATCTCAGGCACTGCACAGCAAAGAAGTTGCAGTGAGGTGTACTGAGATGACATCAACTTGTGTGAGCTAAAATGGTCCTGCACTTTTGATTTGAGAGCAATACAAAAGCTGAAAGATGGTAGCAAAGCAGGACAAAGACAACCAGTGATTGTTTCAATATTGTTTCCTAAACTGATGAAATAGGGAAGTTAAGGGTGACTGAAATATCTAACTAGAGCTGCTTTTTCTGAACCCCCTGCAATTACTCTGTTGCATGCCACTGCCATAGCATCCATCCTGTTTGAGTATAGTGACTGTGAAACAATAGAATCATACAATCATACAATCATAGAATCATAGAATCAGTCAGGGTTGGAAGGGACCTCAAGGATCATCCAGTTCCAACCCCCCTGCCATGGCCAGGGACACCTCACACTACATCAGCCTGGCCAGAGCCTCATCCAGCCTGGCTGCAAACACCTCCAGGGATGGGACCTCAACCACCTCCCTGGACAACCCATTCCAGGCTCTCACCACTCTCATGGGGAAGAACTTCTTCCTCACATCCAGTCTGAATCTCCCCACTTCCAGCTTCATTCCATTCCCCCCAGTCCTATCACTACCTGATAGCCTAAAAAGTCCCTCCCCAATAGGTTGGAACAGTTACAGTTTTGCAGCTTATGTAACTGTGTCTATACTATTAAATCACAGAATCACAGATGGGGTGATATTTTCATGGTTTTATTTTTTTTTATCCCCAACAATGATGTTATCCCTATCTATGTATGATCAGGCTCTGAGAATGGTTAAGTGGTTCAGCCTTGATCGCGTGAAAGACTCTTTGGCTTCAATAGGACTTTTACACAGGAAAAGATAAAAGGAGTAAGGTTAAAAAAAAATTTGAAGAGCTCAGATTATCAAAGTAGAAGCATTCTGGACAGATTCTCATTGGAATGGAAACCACCTTCCGTGAGCTTCTTTATCACAGGATCACAGAACATTAAAGGTTGGAAGGGACCTCAAGAGATCATCCAGTCCAACCCCCCTGCCAGAGCAGGATCACCCAGGGGAGTCTGCACAGGAATGCATCCAGGTGGGTTTGGAAAGTCTCCAGAGAAGGAGACTCCACAACCTCTCTGGGCAGCCTGCTCCAGGGCTCTGTCACCAGCACTGTAGAAGTTTCTCCTCATGTTCAGCTGAAACCTTCTATGTTCAAGCTTGTACCTGTTGTTCCTTGGCTTGTTACTTCACACCATCCAAAAGAGCCTGGCCCCCTCCACTTCACACCCACCCCTCAGCTATTGATAGACATTGATCAGATCCCCTCTCAGTCTTCTCTTCTCCAGACTAAACAGCCCCAGGGCTCTCAGGCTCTCTTCACAGGGCAGATGCTCAAATCCCCTAATCCTGCTCCTGGCTCTCCCTTGGACTCTCTCCAGCAGGTCTCTGTCTCTCTTGACCTGGGGAGCCCCAAACTGGACACAGGATTGCAGGGGTGGTCTCAGCAGGGCAGAGTAGAGAGGAGGAGAACCTCCCTAGCCCTGCTGGCCACACTTTTCTTGCTGCCCTCCAGGATCCCACTGGCTCTCTTGGCCACAAGAGAACTTGCTGCCCACCAGCACTCCAAGGTCTTTCTCTGTGGAGCTGCTTTCCAGCAGGGGCAGCCTCTAACCTGTCCTGGTGCCTGCTATTCTTCCTCCTCCTTGTTGACCTTCATGAGGTCTGCCTTCATCCAGCTCTCCAGCCTGTCCAGATCTTGTTGGATGGCAGCACAGCCTGATGGCTTGCAAAATCTTACTTATCCAGGAAGAACATCTCACACGTGAAGTAATTACTGCAAAATGTTAGACTTTCTGGTTATTCCTACTTTTAAAAACCTTTTTTATTTTTTTATCTTGTTTGCTGTTGTTGTTGTTGTTTTCTTAATGTAGAAGCCTTTGGTAGAAGCCAGTAATGTGTTCCTAACGCTGCTGTTTACCACTCTATCCCAAATTCCAAAACAGGAAACAAATATCGCTTCCCAGTTCATCGTTACCACACTATATTGCCTTACAGCTCAGAATATTAACATGCTGGGTTTGTACACATGGAAGAACAAAAAGATGCTTTAAAGGTTATTCAGTAATTACTCCTGTATTGTTCCACCTACACTGCACTCTTTAATCACTGCAGGTAAAGCATCTCTACATGGATTTCAAAACGTTGCTTCAAAAAAACGACTTCTAAACATTATTAATTTTTTTCCTGCAGCAGAGATCTACAACTTGAAAACCTATCATCAGTGCATTCTGATGAAAAGGTAATAATTAAATGTTTTTTTCCCCCACCTTCTCCTCCAGCGCATTATCTGACCTATGATGAAACAAGCTATCAAATTTCCATTTATTCTTTCTACCCGAATGGCTTTGCCAGCTCGCACAAACATAAATCTCCATTTGTCAGATTTAAACTGTACCTGTCCCAGCTGCTAGCAGGGTTCATAGCTCTTGTCCCCTAAAAATTACCAAACAGCATCAAGCGACATAACCTGCCCCCAGCCCTCCCTGACCCCTTCAATCAATAATAACCTGTATATGCCCAGCTCAGTCGAACAGAAGCTTTGTGCTCTCCCAGCTAACCTCATTGAGCTGTGACACCCAAATCCCTTCCCTCATGTCTCCTGTGTTCAATTCTAATCTCTGGACCAGGAAGGAAAGAAGGGAGCAGATGGTTCCTGACATGGTAGGGCCATGACATGGCCCAGTACAAACCCAGACAGGCCTTAAGATGTCTAGACAGGATCCCTTTCTCTTCCCTCCTTCCTGCAGAAAGACAGGGCAACGTGGGAGAAAGAACAAAGGGGACAGGACCCCTGCCTGGCTGGTAAACAAGTTGTTTATCTGGGCTAAAAGCACCTAAGCTGACCACTGCTCCCCCAGAGACAAGGTCTTTGTCTCTGCCTTTTATGGCTATAGCCTGGCAGAACACCTTCCACTGGGCAGCTACAGGTTAGCTTCAGTGCCTCATTGCTCACTGGCCAGATGTATATAGAGGTTGACCTGGTAGTCATCTTTGCCTTGCTCCAAACCTTGCTCAAACCTTGCTTCAAACTTTAAGTCTTGCTTAAGCCTTGCCTTGCTTCAAGCCTACTTGGACCTGTCTCATAGAAGCTTCCTCGAGCTGCCCTGCCCTGCCTCGAGCGCCTGGTGCAGAGCCTGGGCCATAGCCACGAGCCATACCCAGCAAGCCGGAGCAGCCATGAGCCTAGAAGCCAGATCCCCCTGGCCTGCTCCCCCTTGCCACCAGAGTGGTGCTGTGCCTCAGTTTCCCCCCAGGAGCCAAGCCAGCTCCCGGCGTGAGCAGCGTCGTTCACTGCCTGCCGTCCGCTGCAGCCAGCCCAGCCTGGGCCCAGGGCTGAACTCTCCTTGGGCAATCTGCCAGCGCCCGACGAGAGCGCCCCAGAGCTGACACAGCAGCAGCAGCAGCATCCCCCACGGGGGTAAAACCAGCTGTGAGCAATCAATTCCCTGCCCTTGGGCTTGAAAGCTTCTGATCCAGCCTCCTCCTGCTGTACCTGAGCACTGCCTGCTCTCGGGGACCTTCTCCTTCCAAGTGACTCCTCCCAGTTTGCATTGAATTGTTTGTGTCTTGCCCAGAGACTGCATCTGCCCATTGTAAATAGATATCCCAACCCTACAAGGATCCTATCCAACCAGTTCTGGCAATTTGCATTAATAAAGGGTTACTAATATTTTATTAATACCTGCTTGCCATAGTGTTTATTATTGTTGTGAAGGTAATTAATAATTTCCCTTTGTGCAACAGTTGCCCAGTTCATGGGGAATGGATGTCAAGGATCTATAGGACTGCCTGGGATCCGCGGATTGAGGGCAAGCAGCAGTGTGTTTGGGATCTTGGGATGACAACACAAAACAGAGGACAGTGCCCTTGCACTAACTGAAAACAAGCTGCCTTTGCTAAGCACCATTGGGCACCAGATACTTGTTAGAGCTTCATCCAGTGCAGATAAGGTGCAGCTCAGGCTTTCCATTATCACAGAATCACAGAATGTTAGGGGCTGGGAGGGACCTCAAAATCTCATGCAGTCCAACCTCCTTGCCACAGCAGGATCACCTAGAGCAGGTCACAAAGGAGCACATCCAGGCTGATTGGGAATATCTCCTGAGAGGGAGACTCCACAACCCTCCCGGCCAGCATGTTCCAGTGTTCTGTCACCCTCACAGGGAAAAAGTTTTTCCTCATATTCACATGGAACTTCCTATGCCTCAGCTTCCACCACTGCTCCTTGTGCTGTCATTGGGCATCACCCAGCAGAGCCTGGCTCCAGCCTCTGGGCACTCACCCTGCACATCTTTATCAATAGCAATGAGGTCACCCTCAAGCTCCTCCTCTCCAAGCTACAGAGCCCTCAGCTCCTTCAGGCTCTCCTCATAAGGAAGATGTTCCATTCCTTTGATCATC
This sequence comes from Indicator maculatus, assembly GCA_013399975.1. Classification (NCBI taxonomy): domain Eukaryota; kingdom Metazoa; phylum Chordata; class Aves; order Piciformes; family Indicatoridae; genus Indicator; species Indicator maculatus. The sequence goes on from VXBD01006179.1 coordinate 92,027, forward strand.
CTTATGGCTCTGAGCTGGACTCTTTCTAGTAGCTACCTGTCCCTCTCGAAATGAGGGGCCCAAAACTGGACACAAAATTCCAAATGAGGCTTAGGATTACTTTATCTAAAGGTTTACAAATTGGTAACCTTCATTCCTTCTGGAAGAGTCTTATATACACACAGTAAAGGAAATTCCCTAGAAATAAAGCCTAGCTCAGCTCCATTAAAAAGAAGCAATTACTATGGTAAGAAAGAGTAATTCAGGTTTCTCACAGTATTTGTTCTCTCACCTCCAAACCAATTTTGTTTAAAAGTAGGCAAATTTGCCAGCCAATTACTCTAATTAGGCAACTGTATCTGAATGCAGAGCAGGAACAATGCAACTTTAGAAGCCTACTCCAGTAGAAAAAGTGCTTTTTGAGTGTGTCACACTACCAGAATGAATGATTCCAGAGTTCTCCTAACTGCATATTTATAGGCTGGGCTATACTGGCTCCTCATTAGCAGCTCCAGTGCAATGAATCATCTCTCCAAACAGTTGAGAAGACATTCTCACTCATTTCTTTAAAGCAACATTTCTTTAAAGCAAACTGATTATGCTCCAGGGTTCACTATTAATTAAGAAAAAACAGCACACAGAGTTTTCTAGCTGGAGGTGAATAAGAAGTTATGTATAGAATCATAGAACTGTCAGGGTTGGAAGGGACCTCAAGGATCATCCAGTTCCAACCCCCCTGCCATGCCCAGGGACACCTCACACTACAGCAGGTTGNCCAGCCCTCTGCTCATCCTCGTGGCCCTTCTCTGGACACCTTCCAGCACTTCCAGATCCTTCCTGTAACAGAGGCTCCAGAACTGGACACAGAGCTCCAGGTGTGGTCTCAGCAGAGGGGGAGACCACAGAGCCTGGCTCCAGCCTCTGGGCACTCCCCCTGCACATCTTGATCAACAGCAATGAGGTCACCTCTCAGGCTCCTCCTCTCCAAGCTACAGAGCCCTCAGCTCCCTCAGGCTCTCCTCATAAGGAAGATGTTCCACTCCCCTCATCATCTTTGTGGCTCTGCATTGGACTCTTTCAAGCAGTTCCCTGAGGTCCTTCTTGAACTGAGGGGTTCAGAACTGGACATAATATTCCAGATGCAGCCTCAGCAGGGCAGAGTAGAGGAGGAGGAGAACCTCTCTTAACCTACTACACCACAGCCCTTCTAATCCCCCCCAGGATGCCATTGGCCTTCTTGGCCACCAGAGCACATTGCTGGCTCATTTTCAACCTCCCATCCTTTTTTTCATTGTACACATGGAAGAACAAAAAGATGCCTAAGTTTTCCTTTGGTGTTTCACGTACTGTTGACAGGACACTAAATCTGGTACTTCAGATCAGAAACACAATGTGGTCAAGCTCAGCTGCTCTCAGGCTATCATCTGAGAAAACAGAAATGATAGCAAAGATCTCCAAATGCCTCCTCCACACATTGTTCCTGAAGATTGCGGGTTGGGTGCTTGGCTCGCAGGTGCAAAATTCTGCACAGGTACACATACAAACCCCCTCCTACTCTTAACCTTATTCCTTTGGTGGCCAGGTGAAAAATTAAAAGTGGGAAAGTTATCCTTGTGTTCAGTAATTAATTCAGAGATGCTGAATGCAGCACAGAGGGAGGAGCCTATGTCCATTTTCAGAACAGGACGAGATGGCCATGTCCAGAGAGATGTCTGTTGCAGAAAGGCAAAGCAAGGTGCCTAAAGTTGCCTGCACCAAATTGTTTCAGCCACTGTTCTGAGGGCAGCTGCTGGATGTGTGCAGAGTGCAGGATTCCTTAGCTGACCAATTCCTTAGCTGCCTAGAGCACAACAATCACATGCCATGGGTGCCAAGAACAACAGCCTCACCTTGGCACCCTTGGACTGGAACATGCTGCAGAAGCCACCTCCTTGGCATGCTGGCACCTCTCATTGGGAAAAGATTTTAGTTTATCTATATGGTTGGGTTTTACTGGTTACACTCTGAGCAAGAGTTACTGAGGTTAGGGACTTAGGTTAGGAACAGACTGGGGAGTTAGGGCTGCCAGGGACTTCTGCTTCTGTTAGTTGGCTGATTCTGGACAGGGCTTTGGTGTAGGGATGCTGCTAGGGATATGCTCAGGACTTCTGTTAGCTGCTTTGTCTGTTAAAGGGCTTCCAGGACACTCTGAGACTCTGCAATGCTGGGGATTCTACAGTGCAGCAATAAAGGACTTCTGAGAGGACTTCTGAGATTCTCTGCATTTCTGGAATCTTGTTACATACAGCAACAGGGTTCCTGCCTTCATTCATGACCCAATGGCCCCCAGACCAGGAATAACAACAGCCAATGGAGCACATGCTCCCAAGAGAGTCTGTGCTTCCCCTGATGCTGATGTCAGTCCAGCCACACAAAGATACCAAGGAGTGAGCATGAGTCTGTGGGTGCTTGCCTTTGAATTTTCAGTACTACAGCAGGAAGACTTCTCTCCCAGTGGAGTTTCAAATGGTTAAAAAAGCCCAAGAAAACCAACCCAAGAAGCATCTGATCAATAAACAGAAAATCAAGTTACATGGTCCCAGTAGCTTTCTCTAACAAGCATTTCTCTCTGAAATGTTCATGCTCATTTAATGCTGCTGCTTTTAATCCTTTCACACCAGTGGGTTCTACATGCTTGCATTAGTGCTAATGTAAAACAAATGCATATTTTCTACAAGGATATCCACTCTCACAAGTAAAAGGGTTAACACCAAAGGAAGCTTTAGGAATGTAAATTATTTTCCCCATGTGGCTGAAGAAGTACATGGTTATTCATTTAAAAATTATTAGCATATAAAATCGTTATTATCTCTGCAGTTAATATACTGTTCACTGATAACCTTCTGGACCATTACAATTAAGAAAGGCAGACTCTTTAATGAAGTTAACAAAACACATTCTTTATTAAATAGCAAACTGTATCTTTAATTACTTTAAATATTATAATCTGATGAAAAATCACTTCATAAACCTCAAGACAAATTATGTCAGAGATGGAGTATGCATTTTGTTCCTCTATGAAGCCTAAACAGCACTTTCAATTTGCTTACAGGTTTCTGTTGTATGCAAATCTGCTCTTGAAATTGCTTTCAAGTGCCTAAATTCAATGCCACTCATGTGAATTTAAAGATGCAAGTCTTTGCTGTTCTTTCCTTTTAAAACTGATTTAATTTATGTCAAATGTAGAGTTTGGCATTTCTAGTTCTAGGAGATGCTGGTGGATGAGAAGCTCAACATGAGTCAGCAGTGAGCACTTGCAGCCCAGAGAGCCAAGCAGAGCCTGGGCTGCAGCAAGAGAAGTGTGGCCAGCAGGGCCAGGGAGGGGATTCTCTCCCTCTGATCCACTCTGCTGAGACCACACCTGGAGCTCTGTGTCCAGTTCTGGAGCCTCTATTACAAGAAAGATCTGGAGGTGCTGGAAGGTGTCCAGAGAAGGGCCACGAGGATGAGCAGAGGGCTGGAGCTGCTCTGCTATGAGGAGAGACTGAGAGAGTTGGGGTTGTTCAGTGTGGAGAAGAGAAGGTTCCCAGGAGACCTTCTTGTGGCCTTCCAGTATCTGAAGGAGGCTACAAGAAAGCTGGGGAGGGACTTTTGAGGGTGTCAGGGAGTGATAGGACTGGGGGGAAAGGAGCAAAAGTAGAAATGGGTAGATTCAGATTGGATGTTAGGAACAAGTTCATCCCCATGAGGGTGGTGAGAGCCTGGCAGAGGTTGCCCAGGGAGGTGTTGGAAGCCTCATCCCTGGAGGTTTTTGCAGCCAGGCTGGATGTGGCTGTGAGCAACCTGCTGTAGTGTGAGGTGTCCCTGCCCATGGCAGGGGGATTGGAACTGGATGCTCCTTGAGGTCCTGCTCTGAACTAGGACAGAAAGCAAGCAGTTATTCTCATTTTATAGTTAGTTTATTGTTTAGCCACTGGACACTGAAAATAGCAGAGGTCATTATTTACTCAGGTGACCCTCAGGGGGGTTGGAACTGGATGATCCTTGAGGTCCCTTCCAACCCTAACAGTTCTATGATTCTAAATGCAGCTTTTCTATTAATCCTCTGGAGGCAAACTGAAGGTAGGTCTCTGGGGGGGTGTTGAAATCAGGCCCATTGAAATAAAGACTATTGGAGGATTTACTGCATTTTATGAATTCACATAACTACTTTGAGCTAAGCACAACTTTTGTTTCAAACTGTTAAGGGCTTTGAGGATGTGCTATAATGCCAACAATTCCATCTTTTTTTATACACAGTAATCTCTGCCCACTCTCAGGTCAGGGTTTTGTGGGTTTTTTGGTTTTTTTTTTTTTTTTTTTTTTTTTTTTTTTTTTCCCTGTCTGTCCACTATGAGACAAAGGCTAAGTGTTGCACAATTAAAGAAAAAGTTTAGGTGTTCACAGCATTGGGACCTCCTCTGAGCTTTGGATCAAAGCCAGCCCAGAACCAGTATTAAAATACATTGATCTCTGCATTGTTAGGACAAATACATAGAACTTTATGACAACATCATCTTGCCACTAAGTATTTTGACACTTGGAAACCTTCAGTTAGCTACAAGAGCCACTCAGAGGAATCAGTGAATCAGGAAAGCACAGAGATGATTAATCTTCACTTCCTTTATGCTATAAGATTGCTGCATTCGATCTGTACCTTTAGCAGAAATACTGCCCCTGCAAACTATGATGACAGAGCCAATGGGAATCAATTGCTCAGTGTAATATTATAATAGTAAAGCTGAACTTGAAACAGCAAAACTGAGTTTTTAAAAGCTTCTTCCAGTGGTCCTGCTTGATATTATAAATTAGATGTGATTATAAAATGCAGTTATTGATAACATCTTGCACGGACTTGAAACAAAAACGAACTGAAAATTGAGAAGAGAGGAAACTTGCTCAATTAGTACTAAAACTATGTGGGAATCTGTTCAGAAACATACGTGGCCGTTTTTTGGGACTACCTACATGTCAGAAGGAAAACCCAGATGGGATTTGTAGGCAAGTTGGGTAGCAAAAGTCAGGTACCTTCGTGAAAGCACCCACAACAAAATGGAGTTGTGGAAGAAGAGTTTCCCCATGGAAATCTAAGGTTAGCTGTAGGACAGTGAAAGGAGCTATGGAGCAAACTGAACACAGTGCTTGGAGCAGCCCCTTCCTGGCTATGCACCTAAAGACTCTGCTTGACTGGGGCCTGAGTATTCTTGGGATCTGCTGCAACCACTGTTCTGAGGGCAGCTGCTGGATGTGTGCAGAGTGCAGCATTCCTTAGCTGACCAATTCCTTAGCTGCCTAGAGCACAACAATCACATGCCATGGGTGCCAAGAACAACAGCCTCACCTTGGCACCCTGGGATTGGACCAGGCTGCAGAAGCCACCTCCTTGGCATGCTGGCACCTCTCATTGGGAAAAGATTTTAGCTGATAGATGTGGTTGGGTTTTACTGGTCAAGGATTGATAACAAAAAGTATAAAACCCAATCACTCTGAGCAAGAGTGACTTTGGTTAGGGCTGCCAGGACTTCTGCTTCTGTTACTTAGCTACTTCTTCTGGTCAGGGCTTTGTGGGGATGCTGCTAGGGATATGATCAGGACTTCTGTTAGCTGCTCTGTCTGTTAAGGGCTTCCAGGAATTCTGCTGTAAGTGGGACTCTGAGACTCTGTCATGCAAGAGATTCTACAACACTACAGTAAAGGACTTCTGAGAGGACTTCTGAGCTTCTCTGCTCTCTGCATTTCTGGAATCTCAATGCTCTACAGCAGCAGGGTTTGTGCCTTCACTCACCACCCAATGGCACCTCATTATAAGGGGTCTACAACTACATTCAGCTGCCCTGGACCAGGGGAGCAATAGGATCCACAGCCTGTCTTCCAAAAGATCTATATGGCTGTACAGCACTGACAAGCTCTTGAACAGAGAGACTGCCTGGCAGGCAAAGCACCTCAAGAGTGCCAGGAGATTTTCAGAGCAACCTTCTTACACATTCAAAGATGTTCCAAACCTGACTGGATAGCATCTTAGGCAACCTGCTCTTGCTGGCTTTCCTTTGAGCTGGGGATCTAGACCAGACGATCTCCAAAGGTCACTTCCAACTACTTTATGATTCTGTGGAATACCCCTTGGATGAGGTCCTAAGCCATGGAAAGATTTCTGACTTTTTTTTTTTTTCTCTGGGATTTGAAAAAGCCACTAATAGAGTCAGGTAAATGAAAAATCTGCCCTACTGGGGCATTGGTACCAGACATTCACAGACAACTGAAAGAAAATCCCAGGCACCTACAGGCATTTTCTAGAGGCCCTACCTGTTTCTGTTAGCTACAGAGCTCTCCTAGACAAGGGCAGTATAATCAGATCCTGTCCTCATCTACCCATGTTGCAAACAAACAGAGCTGAGGGACAGTGAACTAGAAGACACAGCTCTCATACAAGAAAAGTTCTTCTCTCCCTCTCCTCTACCCTGCTGAGACCACCCCTGCAATCCTGTGTCCAGTTTGGGGCTCCCCAAGTCAAGAGAGACAGAGACCTGATGGAGAGAGTCCAACAAAGAGCCACAAGGATGCTTAGGGGACTTGAGCATCTCCCCTGTGAAGAGAGACTGAGAGCCTTGNGATCCCTCTCTGGCAGGGGGATTGGACCTGACGATCTCTGGAGGTCCCTTCCAACCTCTAACGTTCTGTGATTTTGTGACACAAAGCTGGAAATTTTATTTTTGAAAATCCTTCACTCTGAAAAAACCTCCTTCCATGATGCTGTTTAGAAGCACACATGCTGTTGGCAGAAACCACATCGTGCCACTCACAGTCCCTTTCCCTGTAAGTGATGGAGTCAGGCTTGTTTTGCTCCAAAAATGCCCCACAGCTCACTACTCTTGTAAAATGGGAGTGCAGGCCAAGGCCTTTCAACCAGAAACTCAATATCATTGTCATCCATACCTAGATGATCTCAGTTACCAGGATTTAAAAGCAGCTTCTTCTTTGCCATTGGGATGTGCTGCCCAGGGAGGTGGTGGAGTCACCATCCCTGGAGATGTTCAGGAGAAGCCTGGATGAGGCACTTAGTGCCATGGTCTGGTTGATTGGATAGGGCTGGGGGATAAGTTGGACTGGATGAGCTTGGAGGTCTCTTCCAGCCTGAATGATTCTATGATTCTATGAAACATAACTACCTAGCTGTGTATACTTGCACTGATTGTACCTCTGACAGAATTTTCTAACAGTTTACAGCTGATACTGTTTGGTACTGGAGCTTCCTAAAAGTCCTTGTAAAAGTCTCACCACACAGATGGAAAGTGTTGGTGTCTGTAGGGACAAAATTGCCTTTTGGAAGTTCAGCATTGCCAAGCCAGTTACACCAAGCCAAGCCTTTTACACCACTCTTCTTAAGGAGGAATTAGTTTTGCTTCACATATAAAATTAGGCTATGCCTGCTTGGACATTTGCCACAGAATGACTCTGATTAACCTTAGCAACCACAAAAGTGCTGTAAGAAAAGAGACTCTCAGATAAACAGAAGCACAGAATCAGCCAGGTTGGAAAAGACCTTCAAGATCTTCAAGTCCAATCTATCACCCAGCACCATCTAATCAACTAATCATGGCACCAAGTGATTCACCCAGTCTTGTTCCAGGGATGGTGACTCCACCACCTCCCTGGGCAGCACATCCCAATGGCCAATCTCTCTTGCTGGGAAGAATTTCTTCCTCATANTGGACACCTTCCAGCATCTCAACTTCTTTCTTAAACTGAGAGGGCCCAGAACTGGACACAGGACTCAAGGTGTGGCCTGAGCAGTGCTGAGCACAGGGCAGAATGACTTCCCTGCTCCTGCTGGCCACACTATTGCTGATCCAGGCCAGGATGCCATTGGCCTTCTTGGCCACCTGGCCACACTCATGTTCGCCTGGCTTGGCTCATGTTCAGCTGCTGTCAACCAGCACCCCCAGGTCCCTCTCTGCCTGGCTGCTCTCCAGCCACTCTGTCCCCAGCCTGCAGCACTGCATGGGGTTGGTGTGGCCAAAGTGCAGAGCCCTCTCTCTCTGACTTCTAGATTCTGGAAATCACCACTTTATTTCTGATTGCAGCAGACATGTAAGTGGAAAACAAGTATTCATTTATGCATTCAAACACAACCTCAGAGCTGTGTGTTCTCAAGTTACAACACGTGCAATGAAACCTCAGGTTGCTAACTCTGCTCTGATCATCACATTAGCAAGCACATGCAGAGACACAGCTCCGTACCTCTAAGGAAAGGCCTTTCCCAGAGCTCACATTTTTGGAGGGAGGGGTTAGCATCATAACATCTCTTGAGTCTGCAATCAAATGAAGAGCAGACACATGTCAGAAAGCTGCTTCTTTTCATGGTCATTTCTATCACCAATTGAACAGAAAAGAAAAAAAAAACCCAAACAAAAAAAAATTTTCAGAGATACAAAGATCAAGAACAAAGTAATGAATTAAGCCACATTTCAGAATATTCAACTGACAAAATTGTTGGAGGAGCAAGAAACAAAATTATTCCTAAATGCAGCCTTTGCAAGTTAAAAAAGGAGATTACCATTGAGGCACCATAGGGGAGGTTTAGGAGATTTAGCTATTGACTGATTTATTACAGAATCACAGGATGTTAGGGGCTGGAAGGGACCTCAAAAGCTCATCCAGTCCAACCCCCCTGCCAGAGCAGGAGCACCTAGAGCAGGTCACACAGAAACACATCCAGGTGGAGTTTGAATATCTCCAGAGAGGGAGACTCCACAACCCTCCTGGGCAACCTCTTCCAGGGTTCTGTCATCCACACAAGGAAAAAAATCTTTCCTCATGTTTCCATGGGACATCCCATGCCTCAACTTCCTTTCAATCAGTTTGGAACACCACACTGAAACCAAAATTCCTAATTACAGAGACTTTACTGAGTAGGGGAACATTACTCATTAATAACAGGTAAATCATAGATCTTTAGATTAAGATAATTGATAATAATATCAATTCTTGTTAATATTAATTAAAAACCTGAAAAGAGATAAACAGAACAAATGCACTCAGCAAAAGTGGCTTCAAACTAGAGCAGAGTAGATTTAGATTGGATGTTAGGAACAAGTTCTGCACCATGAGGGTGGTGGAACACTGGAACAACTTGCCCAGGGAGGTGGTTGAGGCTCCTTCCCTGGAGATATTCAAGGTGAGGCTTGATGAGGCCCTGGGCAACCTGATCTAGTTGGAGATGTCCCTGCTGACTGTGGGGGGGGGGGGGTCAGACTGGATGA
>VXBD01006182.1:0-12348 GCA_013399975.1 Indicator maculatus
ATAAGGTTTCCTCAGAGCCTTCTCTCCAGACAGAGGAGCTCCAGCCCTCTGACCATCGTCATGGCCCTTCTCTGGACACATTCCTGCACTTCCAGATCTTTCTTGTAATAGGGGATGTAGAACTGGACGCAGTACTCCAGGTGGGGTCTCACCAGAGTGGAGTAGAGGGGGAGAATCACCTCCCTCGACCTGCTGGCCACACTTCTCTTGATAGTCCCAGTCCATGCCCCCTGGATTTTTGCTCTCAACCAAGCAGCCCAAATGGATTGATGCATTAATATTAAGAGGTGAAATTCATCCCTGATTAAAAAAAAAAAAAAAAAAAGACTTCTTTAAAGCCCCCAACAGAAAAGACTCTCAGCCAGCAGAAAGGATGCAGAAATAGAGGAAGAAATCTCTCTGTGTTCTGAAGAGTCTCTGAGCAGTCTCAGTTGAGTCTACTTGCAGGGTTTGATGCCCGCAGGCCAAGTTCATTTCAGGATCTAATGTGTATGGTATCACATGTAAGCAAACAGTGATGCTTAACTAGAGCAAGATCTATATATTTTATTGCATATTAAACCCCATTTCAACACTGCATTCAGCATAGAGGTTTTTCTTTTTTACAGCACTTTCCCCCCGCTCTGCCTGGGTATAAATAAGCAGCCTTGAAATGAACATCAGAGCTAAATGGCATTGAATCTAATGAAATAACATTGAGACTAATGAAGCAGAATTGCTATGTAAACAGGGATGCTTTTATCTCATTGGAATTTTTATGTCCTTGCACGTCTCTCAGCTACATTTTTGTAACCTGATTCTTAGGAAATGCCTGCTATCTCTTTACAGTTGTTAACAGAGACCAAGACAGTGCTGTAATGGGAGCTTAACCCAGTGGTGTGAGAGTAATAATTGAGTTTACTGCTTTAGGAGTGAAATGTTTGTCATCCTCAGCTCATTACAGGTTGGTGGCTGTAAAACTTGGGTGCCTCAGTCAGTAGGTCTCTTAAGAAGAGCAAATTGCACACAGCCAAGGGTGGGTGAAAGTGGCACTTGGAAGCTCCTTGCCTGTGAGCATGTAATCTCTTTGTCCAGATACCAGCAGCAAGAACACAAATAACAGCAAACCTCGTAAAAGCTTTCTTTGGGCTGAGAATCATGCCAGAAGAACAGTTTTCACTTCCTTTGCTCCAGTGTAAGCTGTGCCAGGGAGCTGGCTGACCTTCCCTTGCAAGGGGAGGGTGAAGCACCCAGCTACTGCCCATGCAGCTACTCTTTGTCACCTTGGGCTGTTGAAGAAGCTATGAGAAAGTTCATAGAATGGCTTAGGTTGGAAGGGACCTTAAAGATTATCTGTTCCTACCTCCACATCATAGGCTTTCCACTAGACCTGGCTGCTCAAAGCTTCATCCAGCCTGGCCTTGAACACCTCCAGGGAGGAGGCATGAAAAACAAAGATGGTCAGAGGGCTGGAGCACCTCTGCTGTGAAGACAGGCTGAAAGAATTGGGGCTGTTTACCCTGGAGAAGTTCTGGGGTGACCTTAGAGCTTCTTTTCAGTATTTGAAGGGGACCTACAGGAAGGCTGTGGAGGGACTGTTTAGAAGGGCCTGTGGGGATAGGCTGAGGGGCAATGGTTTGAAACTGAAGCAGGGGAGATTTAGGTTGGACATCAGGAGGAAGCTCTGCACAATGAGAGTGGTGAGATACTGGAACAGGTTGCCCAGGGATGTGGTTGAGGCCCATCCCTGGAGACATTTAAGATCAACCTTGATGTATTCCTGGGCAGCCTGATCTAATTGGAGATGTCCTTGCTGAGTGCAGGGAGATTGCACAAGATGACCTCTAGGGGTCTCTTCCAACCTAATGTAATCTGTGAATCTGTAACACCCCTGTGATATCTATTGCCATAATCTGTGCTTTTCCAGATAGCTTCTTCATCTGAAATCCCATAAATACTGCCCAGTCTTGCAGCTGTGGTACCGTTCTTAAACCTCTTGCTCCTGGATGTTGGTATTATTATTTTTTTTTTTTTACTGTGAATTTCTGTTACTCTGGAAATCCCTTATAGTCTTTTGACCCATTCCATTGCTCTGTGCTGCCTTTCAATAGAGACAGTGCAGGGAAGAGCTATGGAATGAGGTTTTCCATATCTCTGCATTTATAAAGGCTGAGGGCTTGGGTCTTAGAATGTATTTCCCAGCTGTCAAGTATTGAATCAGCTCTGCTGAAAAAATACCCAACTATGAGGTGGGCTTTCAGTTCCTCTCTTGTGGATTTTTGGGTCTGTAATCAGAAATTTAGGGCAATGGCTAGCTGGCCCAAGTCCCAAATATTGAAAAACCTGAAAGTAATGTAGCTGAAATCTCATAAAATTTTGGGCAGGAGGAACAAAACTTTCACAGTCCCTCTCCTCAGGGCTCCTTCCCAGCCAGTCCCTGCCCAGCCTGGATTTGTGCTTGGGATTGCCTCGACCCAGCTGCAGGACCTTGCACTTGGTCTTGTTGAACCTCATGAGGTTGGCTTGTGCCCACCTCTCCAGCCTGTCCAGGTCCCTCTGGATGGATCCCTTCCCTCCAGCCTGTCTGCTGCACCACACAGCTTGGTGTCAGCAGCAAACTTGCTGAGGGTGCACTCAATGCCTCTGTCCATGTCACCAACAAAGATGTTGATCAAGACTGGTCCCAGGACTGATCCCTGAGGGACTCTGCTTGTCACTGACCTCCACTGGGACATGGAGCCATTGACAGCCACTCTTTGGGTGGGGCCCTCAAGCCAGTTCTTTATCCATCTAGTGGTCCACCCATCAAACCCATGTGTCACCAGCTTGGAGACCAGGATGTGGTGTGGGACAGTGTTGAAGGCTTTGCTCAGCTCCAGGTCAATGACATCAGTTGCTCTCCCCTCATCTATTAATGTTGNAGTCTCTCTTCACAGGGGAGATGCTCAAGTCCCCTAATCATCCTCGTGGCTCTCCATTGGATTTTCTCCAGCAGGTCTCTGTCTCTCTTGAACTGGGGAGCCCACAACTGCACACAATATTGCAAGTGTGGTCTCAGCAGGGCAGAGCAGAGAGGTAGAAGAACTTCCCTAGCCCTGCTGGACACACCTTGCTTGATACATCCCAGGATCCCATTGGTTCTCTTGGTCACAAGGGCACATTGTTGTTCCATGGAGAACTTGCTGTCCACCAGCACTCCAAGGTCTTTGTGGAGCTGCTTTCCAGCAGGGCAGCCCCTAACCTGTACTGGTGCCTCCTTTCTGACACCTCATTTTCATTATGAAGGTGGTAACAAGAGTGGAAAATGTCACAAGAATAACTCATGTTCAGTATTTTGTGCTGTAATTACCTAATTCTTCTTACTTTGGCCTCCCCTTTTTTTCCTCCATAACTTTCAGGACAAGGTGGATTTGGCTTTTAATGGTCTAATAAATACAAGTAATAGCTTGTGATTTGTTTAATATTTTGAACCGAAAGGTCAGGGCTAGGAAGATTAAAAAGTCATTGGGGGAAATGCTCTCAGTAAAAGCCATCTCTTGCTGCAAGTAAGACAGTTCCTCAAGTAAGCATAAAATCTGTTTTAAGAAGACTTTTGAGCCTCTATTAAAGCAGGAAGGAGAATAATATTAGTGCATAGATAGCAGCAGCTATAGAAGGGTTAGGGAAATGAAAACCCAGGCAGGGAAATCACACCCAGCATTTCCCATGGGGGCTCTGCAGCACTGGTTATGATTTATGAGTTTTCAGTTGAGTTTTTGGTTGTGGGGTTTTTTTCCCTCTTTTATTTTGTCTCTTTTTTTTTTAACATTTGTGGGGAAAAAACTGTCTGTGAGTGAGACAAAAAGATTTGAAGTGCTTTTGAGCTTTATCTTTCCAGTTTGGCTTTTGCCAATTAAATTGGAGCTTCTAATGACCTTTCCAGGTAAATGATTGCCTCTGCAGTGAGCAGCTGGTACCCCTTTTGTGTGTGTGTGACAGGGAATTTGGCTGAGAGAGCCTTGTTCTGAGCAGGTACCCCACTACAGCAAAGTATGCCAAGCTTACTGCACAGGAGGATTAGCTGGCACCCCATCAGGCTGTGCTGCCATCCAGCAAGAGCTGGGCAGAGTGGAGAGCTGGGCAAAGGGCAACCTAGTGAAGTTCAACAAGGTTAAGTGTCAAGTCCTGCAGATGGAGTAGGAGTAACACCAGGTACCAGTACAGGTTAGAGGTTGACCTGCTGGAAAGCAGCTCCATGGGGAAGGACCTTTGAGTCCTGCTGCACAAGAAGTCATCCATGGGACAGCAGTGTGCCCTGGTAGCCAAGAAGACAAATTGTATCCTGGGGTGCATTAAGAAGAGTGTGGCCAGCAGGTTGAGGGAGGTTCTTCTCCTCTGCTCAGCCCTAGTTAGACCATATCTGGAGTACTGTGTAGCTCTGGGCTCCCCAGTTCAAAAGGGACGTGAAAATAGTGGAAAGAGTCTAGTGGAGGGCTATGAGGATGATGAAGAGACTGGAACATCTGTCTGATGAGGAAAGGCTGAGAGACCTGGGGCTGTTTAGCCTGGAGAAGAGAAGGCTGACAGGGGATCTGATCCATGTTTGCAAATATCTGCAGGGTGGCTGTCAAGAAGAAGGGGCCAAGCTTTTTTTTCAGTGATGCCCTGTAATAGGATGAGGGACAATGGACACCAACTGTAACCCAGGAAGTTCTATCTCAACATGAGGAGAAACTGGATGTCAGCTGCAAAAGGAAATGTGTTATGAGATTGATTTCTTCCCACTCCTGTCATGTATGGAGATTCCCGGGCACATGCTGTTATTTTCTCAGGTTGCACTCTGGACCTCCTCCCCCTCTCTTCAATGCACACGCCACCTGCAAGGAAGCCATGGCACCACCAGCTCTTTGCTGGCTGGAGCTCTGCTTGCAAAGCCTCAGGTAGTATTTTTTGTAGAGCTCTCTGCTGCAAAGCCACAGCCCATATCCAGTCTTCTCTCCCAGATCTGAGGACCCCCATTCCCTTTTGTGTGGGAAGGAAATGAAGGAGAAATTCAAGGGCTCTTTGTTCCAACTTTTTCCCCGTGCTCTGAAGATGGTCTGTTATGGAGGGCTCTGCTTTGCCCCACTTCTCTCAGTGCTGCAGTGCTGGTGAGGGAGAAAAGCAGCTGAGATCATTCAAGGCTGCTTGCAGAAGTGGCTGAAATACACTGTGAGAACTGGAGAGCTGAGATAGCTGGGTCCTTTTCTTCTCTCAGGGAGATTCTGGAGAGTTTGCTCATTTCCCAGGGGTCCCAGACAAGTGCTCCTCTTGCTTTCCTCTGAAATAGGCTCTTTCCATCCCAGGAAATGGGATCAAGTCTGCATTCATATTGAAACAGGCTATGAATTTTGTGTGTTTGTTCTGAATAGCAAGATGGGACCCATTCCTCTGAAATGTCTCCTCTTTAGTACAGGAAACAGGCTGAGCAGACCTAGGCTGGGGGTTTCTAGTTGAGGGTTTAGTAAGCAGAAGGCAGGTACTTTATCATTTTTGTGGAAGGATGTGTGTGTGTGAATACAGCCTGGAATGTAATTAATGCTTTATTGTGCATCTGAGGGTGTCTGCATTTTTAGGAGATGAACCTGTTGTAGCTCTGCTAAAGCTGGAAGCAACACCCAGTTGGGCAGTGCTGAGAGCTGCACAAAAAGAGTCTCTCTTCACTTCTGCCACAGGTCAGGTGGGGACACTGTGCCCCACCAGCCAGCCCCACAGAGGGCTGAAGGGCACCAATGGCTACACACAGCTGTTAGGTACTGAAGGTGTGAGTAATACCAAGTAGAGATCCTCAGGGGACTGTCCTGGGTCCAGTGCTGTTTAACCTCTTTGTCAGCAGCATGGCCAGCGGCATTGAGGGCACCCTCAGCAAGTTTGCTGATGGCACCAAGCTGTGTGGGGTGCTGGACTCACTTGAGGGAAGGGATTCATCCAGAAGAATCTTGGCAGGCTGGAGAAGTAGGCCAGTACCATCTGCATAAGGTTCAACAAATCTAACTGCAAGGTCCTCTGCTTGGGTCAGGCCAACCCCAGGCACAAATCCAGGCTGAGTGCAGAGTGGGTTGAGAGTAGCCCTGAAGAAAAAGACTTGGGGATGCTGGTTGCTAAGAAGCTCCCCATGAGCCAGCAATGCCCTCATGCAGCCCAGAAGGCAGTTCTGTGCTGGGCTGCAGCCAGAGGAATGTGGCCATCAGGGCAAGAGAGGGGATTCTGCCTCTTGAGTCTGCTCTGCTGAGATCCCACCTCCAATCCTGCATCCAGTTCTGGTGTCCCCAGCATAAGGACAGAACTGGACTGAGTGCAGAGTTGGACTGAGTCCAGAGGAGGGCCACAGAGATGATGCAAGGGCTGGAGCCACCTCTGCCATGAGGATAGGCTGAGGGAGCTCAGATTGTTTAGCCCGGAGAAGAGAAGACTCTGGGGGGACCTTAGATCTGCCTTCTAATACTGGAAGGGATCCCACAGGAAGGCTGCAGAGGGACTTTTCATAAAGGTGTCTAGCAATAGGACAAGCAGGAATGGTTTTGAGCTGAGGGAGAGCAGGATTAGGCTGGATCTTAGGAAGAAGCTCTTCATTATGAGGGTGGTGAGACTCTGGAATAGGTTGCCCAGAGTGGCTGTGGATGCCTCCTCGCTGGAGCTGTTCAAGGCTGAGCTGTATAAGGCCTTAAGCAATGAAATCTAGTTGAGAGGTGTCCCTGCCATGGAGGTTGGAGTAGATGATCTCTGAGGTCCCTTCCACCCTAAGCCATTCTCTGATTCTACAGAAGTGTGTCATGTTCTGTCAGTGTTGCAGGTGGGAACATTTTGTACCTGTAATGAGCATCCCCCAAGTTAAGAATGTTACCATAACAGCACTAGGTCATTCTGACCTTCTGCAGTAGGCAGGGAAGATGATTTTCAGTGCTTCTTTTGTAGTTTCTTAACAACCTCTTTTTCTTTTTTTTTTCCTTTTTCCTGGAATGTTCTGAGCATTTAAACCAGCCCTCCCACAGAGCAAGATCATGCTCTTCTTATTTAGTTGCAGAAAAGATTTACCATATACTATGGCAAATCACACAATCTTCATGCTAATCATTCTCTGCTGGAAGCTATTTACTACAAAACCTTCTGAAATTTTCTTACTAGCTGGAGAGCAGAGAGTCACATTCAAAAGAGTAGTTCACTTATGTTAAAAAACAACAAAACAACAAAAAATCCCCATGACCCCAAAACAGCAAAACTGAATGCTTTGAAAAATGTTTGAGTATTTTAGGATCAGACAGGTAAAGGCTGGGCAAAGAGACACTCAGAATTTATCTTCTTCAGTGGGGCTTTTTTAATCCCTACCCCAGATCTAATTCATAGGATGGGTTAGGTTGGAAGAGACCTCAGAGATCATCTGCTCCAACCTCCCTGCCATGGGCAGAGACACCTCTCAGACTCAGCTCCTCAAGGCCTCATCCAACCTGGCCTTGTACACCCCTAGGGTAGAGGCATCCACAACCTCCCTGGGCAACCTGTTCCAGTGTCTCACCACCCTCATAATGAAGAGCTTCTTCCTTAGCTCCAGTCTAGCCCTGCTCTCCCTCAGCTTAAACCATTCTCCCTTGTCCTGTCTCTAGACACCCTCATGAAAAGTTCCACTCCATCTTTCCTGTAGGCTCCCTTCAGGTATTGGAAAGTAGCTCTAAGGTCCCTCCAGAGTCTTCTCTTTTCCAGGCTGAACAACCCCAGCTGCCTCAGGCTATCCTCATAGCAGAAGATTTACAATTGTGGAATAATCCAGCCTGGTTTTTTATTTTTTCTGTTATCAATATTCCCATCACACACATCTTGCCTTTCTTAGATTTTCAAGTCTGAGAGGGGGAGAAAAAATTAATTAAAACCAGTTGTAGCTTAAGTCACTTGCCTCAGCCTTTGTTCCTGTGCTGCCATTTAAATGATGGACCTCTGGTGACTTCCATTCATTCTGTCTCAGTGGCTTTGTTAGAGTTAGCTCTGTTTTACACCAGCACCCATGCCTGTGCCTAGGATGTGCAACCCTCTTTGTGCCAAGAGCAGAGGCTCCAAAGAAGATTTCAAAATTGTGTTGCACAACTGGAGAGCTACCACCGGGTACATGATTTAGAAATTATCAAGTTTTGCTGAGTCCTAGACCCCCACTATTTCAGCCTGTATTTAATATGAAATATATTCTTTTTTACCCTCCTCTATTGCTAAATTCAGCTCTTACAGGCAAATGCTTAGATTTCTCCTTCTGATTGCAGCAGGTACTCCTCTTTAGCATATTTTTTCTGTTGATGAAAGAGGAGAGCTTTGTTTTAGCTACACAGTGTCTGATGCCTGCCTGTTATGTTCCACTGCTTCCCCAGAGCATTGCAGTGAGGGTGGTGAGACACTGGAACAGGTTGCCCAGGGAGGTCGTGAATGCTCCCTCTGTGGTGGTCTTCAAGGCCAGGTTGGATGAGGGCTTGAGCCACCTGGGCTAGTGGGAGGTGTCCCTGCCCATGGCAGGGGGTTGGAACTGGATGATCTTTCAGGTCCTTTCCAACCTAAGCCGTTCTCTGTGGGGAAAATAAGATAAACCTAAGAAATCCTTGCAGGGATACAGCCTGGGTAAATGTTACAGATGTACAGAGCCAATTCACATAACCAAGAAAGATCACCACCACTGCCTGCCCCTTCCTCATGTGAAAAGAGACTGAAAGAGTTGGGGCTGTTCAGGCTGGAGAAGAGAAGGCTCTGAGGTGACCTTATTGTGGCTTTTCAATATCTGAAGGGGGCTACAAGAAAGCCGGGGAGGGACTTTTTAGGCTATCAGGTAGTGATAGGACTAGGGGGAATGGAATAAAGCTGGAAGTGGGGAGATTCAGGCTGGAAGTGAGGAAGAAGTTCTTCCCCATGAGAGTGGTGAGAGCCTGGAATGGGTTGTCCAGGGAGGTGGTTGAGGCCCCATCCCTGGAGGTGTTTAAGGCCATGCTGGATGAGGCTCTGGCCAGCCTGATCCAGTGTGAGGTGTCCCTGCCCATGGCAGGGGGGTTGGAACTGGATCATCCCTGTGGTCCCTTCCAACCCTGACTGATTCTATGATGATTCTTTGGTTCTATGAATGCACACTGCAGCATCACAGCAGGGGCACTGATGGAGTGGGATACCCCAGAGCCTGCCTTGCACACAACCTGCTGTGTGTGGAAAAAAGAGCTCAGGGCCTGTGGCTGTTCAGAATGGGTGCCTCCTGTTACTGCCACATCAGCTACCCCTCCAGTGTCCTGAGTGTCCAACCCAATAAGGTGGCCACAGGAATTGACATATTTCTACCCAAAAATCCTGTGCCCTATACATCCATCTGCAAAGTCATTCTCTCCCTCTTGCTTCCCTCTCTGCTCCTGTGGGAGATGCTCTCTTATCAGGTAACAGTGGAGGAGTATCTCAAAGCCTCTTAAGCCTGTCTAGGCCTAATGCCAGGAGGAGAAGGGGGGAGCAGTCTCAGACCTGGCCAGCCTGAGGCCAGCCTAGCAGTGTGTGGGGGGGAAGAAAGAGCCCTGGGGGTTTGGGTAGACCCTGAGGTGGGGAGAAGGGAAGAGTTAGAAGGCCTTTGGGTGTTGTGTCAGGGACTCTGTACACTTTGGGATGTTCTTGTCACTCTGCTTTGTAGTTTTTGTAGTTTCACCAACTGCTTTTCCATTTAAACTTTCCATCGCTCTCCAATCCATTTGTGTGAGAGTCATTCTTTTGTGCCTCTCAGGGCAGGAGAGGATCTGTCTGGCACCAAACCAGCACTCAGGTGAGGTTTTGTGCTCCTTTTTCAGCACTGAGGAACACCACCTCTAGATGTGTGAGAGCCTTGGACTTCTGATTTGAGGCTGTTCTCACCACGCTTGCGTGGCAGTTATAGAAAGTATTTAGAGACAATTTCCCATTTGGCTTGGAGGGAGTTTGAAGAAAGGGGAACTGATTCAAAACAAAACCACAGAAGGAAAAAGAAAGGAAGAGAAGGCAGGTGAAGCTGTGGGATGTCTGGAGCTTGTTGTAGGTCTCTTCAGAAAGGCAATGGGGACATAGAACACGATGGATCAGGGGTTGGGTTGCTCTGGAAAGGAAACAGAAATTTGCTTTCAAAGATCTATCTGGTACAGAGCTGCAGCATACTTCATCCTCTGCTGCACTGTGTATTTGCTTTGCTTTCCAAAACCAAACAGCTTAAGGTTTGAGTCACCCTCCATTAAGCTGAACAAAATGAAAATGCCAACACTTTGGGAATATGTTGGTGTGGGCCCTAAATCGGAAAACAAACATAGCACAGAGCTGCCTTTCTCTGTGAGGATGGAGAATCACAGACCCACAGAACATGAGGGATTGGAAGGGTCCTTAAAAGATCACCCAGTCCAACCCCCGTGCCAGAGCAGGTCCCACAGGAATGCATCCCAGTGGGTTTTGAAGGTTTCCAGAGAAGGAGACTCCACAACCTCTCTGGGCAGCCTGCTCCGGGACTCTGGCACCCTCACGGTGAAGAAATTTTTCCTTCTGTTCATGTGGAACCTCCTCTGCTCCAGCTTGCACCCATTGCCCCTTGTCCTGTCACTGGACAGCACTGAGCAGAACCTGGCTCTGTCCTCCTGACACTTCTTTTCACATTTTTATCAACATGAATGAGGTCACCCCTCAGGCTCCTCTTCTCCAAGCTGTAGAGCCCCAGCTCCCTCAGCCTTTCCAAAGAGAAAGAAGCTGTTTAGTCAAGGGGGGAATTTGGAGGACTAGGTCTTTTTTGTCACTGTTGAGGAGAAAGCACTGGGCAACAGAAGACTTCAGTTTCTGTGGATGGGCTCCTGTGTGATTTTTCTCTAGGTGACCCTGCTCTTGAAGGGGGGTTTGCACTAGATGATCCTCAGAGGTCCCTCTCAACCCCTACCACTCTGCGATTCTGTGTGACTGAGATCTGCTTCTCAGCTTGTTTCTGATGTTGCCAGTATCAATTATTTCTTATGTATCTTGTTCAGTACTCAAAGGCTGACTCACAGGAGGAGATCTGATAACTTAAAGCAGTATTATCTGGGATGTCACCATAAAGAAGTTCCTCCTGATGTGCCGTCTGAATCTACCCTTCTCTATTTGCAAACCATTGGCCCTTATCTTAGTGCTACCTGCAGGTGTAAACAATCCCTCCCCGGCTGCCTTGTAGTCCCCCTTCAGGTGCTGAACTGCCTCTGTAGCGATCGCTCTCACTAAATAAAAGGCATTTAAACGTTTTCAACACCCATTCCATAATGATTCAAGCTTTCAGGTTGTACATTAGGGCTGATTAATGCGTGCCACAGTTGTGCTGGAGGTTCACCTTTGTTGCACTGAGTACCCATTCATGGGCAGCGAGCCGTTGTCTGTCCTGACTTATTGCTTAATTAACTTTTCCCCCACCCGGGGTTTAAGTGGATTGAGAAAAGCCATAAACACTCCAAGAGCCCCATTCCCACTGAACTCGCAAGAGCTTTGCTGTTGTGCTGGGATGAGAGCAGGACTTTGCTGTGAAAGTAAAATAAGGCAAATGTAGCAAACGGGGACTTTCAAGTAGGAAGAGGAGCAGAAAAGGACACACATGAATTATGAAAGATGAGGCTCAAAGGGGATGTGAAAAGATTACAGAATAAAATGAAAAGTGTTAAAGGAAGCCTAAGAGTAGCAAAGAGAGAAGGTACAATGAAAATGGGACAAGAAGTGAAAATGAAGAAGAGAGACTTCAAGTGGATAAAGAATAAGAAATGAACGAGGCAACAGGGATTCTGCAAAATGGAAAGGGCAATTCTGTCACAGGAGCAGCAGACATTGTTGAATAAATAAGTGAATTAGGTGTCTGTTCTCACACAGGAGAATGGAATTAACTCAATCTATCACAAGCATGAACATTCCTGGGGCAGGCTGAGGGCTGTCTGTGTGGAGAAGAAAATCAGGCTCAATGTGGCCCTGGGCAGCCTGATCTAGTTGGAGGTGTCCCTGCTGACTGTAGGGGTGGGACAAGATGACTTTTGAGGGTCCCTTGTCGTGGAGAGGGTGAATAGGGAAAAAGGAAGGTGATTATTAGTTATGAATTATGAAAATATGAGTCATGAAATTATTGTTTATTATTATTATTATTTGATTAATTTCTTTATATATATTGATTCGGATGCATGCTTGTAATAATATAGACCATAACTGATTTAGTATTTACAATCACAGCCAATTATAATATTCACAGTCAATTTCTAATTAGGGGAACGAAAGGGTGCGGTTCCACCGCTTGTCCACTAGATGGAGACTCGACAAGGCGCTTGCGGCTGCGAGCTATGTAAGAGATATTTATAGTGGTATTACGAGGCAGGTTGAGCTGGAAATGATCAC
>VXBD01006182.1:12807-26125 GCA_013399975.1 Indicator maculatus
TCGTGAGTTGCATGATGGATGAAAGCAAAGGAGAGAGCAACGTGGCACCAAAATGGGGCAATACTTATAGACACTTGAGTCTGGACTTAGCCAATGGGGCACACTTGCCAACCTGCTTCCACCTATAGAAAGGTGAAGTTAGAATTATGCCCTTAGATGGACAGAGCATAGCCATCCCATTGAGATGGGTGCCTGCAGTGGTTTATTCCCTTAGGAGACAGGCTGGTGCCTGAACCTTTGTCTTCCCCTCCTGAAAGGAGGGTGGAAAGGGGGGACTTTCCCAGGACGTGTTGGGACAAGTTAGCTGGTATCAGTGGGCATAATTCTGGGCATGTGGTGCCTTCACGACACCCTTCCAACCCAATGCAATCTGTGAACAGGAGTAAGTCCACCATCAAGACATGAGTGCTGCAGGGCATGGCTCCCTTTCTGCTTCTCCTGGGGATTTGCTCTGTGAGACCCCACCTGGAGTACTGCATCCAGTTCTGGAGCCCCTGTTACAGGAAGGATCTGGATGTCCTGGAATGTGCCCAGAGAAGGACCATGAGGATGAGCAGAGGGCTGGAGCTCCTCTCCTATGAGGACAGACTGAGAGAGTTGAGGCTGCTCAGTCTGGAGAAGAGAAGGCTCCAAGGAGACCTTCTTGTGACCTTCCAGTATCTGAAGGGGGCTACAAGAAAGCTGGAGAGGGACTTTTTAGGGTGTCAGGCAGTGATAGGACTAGGGGGAATGGAGCAAACTAGAAATGAGTAGATTTGGATTGGATACTAGGACAAAGTTCTTCCCCAGGAGGGTGGTGAGACACTGGAACAGGTTGCCCAAGGAGATGGTAGAAGCCTCATCCCTGGAGGTTTTTAAGGCCAGGTTGGATGTGGCTGTGAGCATCCTGATGTAGTGTGAGGTGTCCCTGCCCATGGCAGGGGGGTTGGAACTGGATGATCCTTGAGGTCTCTTCCAACCCTGACAATTCTATGATTCTGTGGTATGTAACTGTTCTGCTTCTCTCTTGGGGCTTTAGCTAGGGGGATGGTGGTCTCCTTTGTCCTTTTTGTCCAGTGGTTTGGTGGGAGGCAAGATACTGTGAATCACTCTGGATGAAGAACTTGGTGTTAGGTCAAAGCAAGTAATTTATCTGCTTAGAAACAACTCTTTTGATAAAAACCTGTTTACAGTGCTAGGAGTTTTGTTTTACTCTTTCATTCTTTCTTTTTTTTTTTCTTTTTATTAATAAGAACTCTTTCATGAAATGAAGGCATGGACATTACATCTCTGTTAGGGTAATTTACTCCCCACAGTAATTCTAACGTAGTTTGTTCTACATGGAGTGATATTTTAATCATCCTTTCAGTGCTTATTGATGAGGGTCTGCTGCAAAAAAAAGAAAAAAAAAAGAGGAGAAAATTAGTTTAAAATTATCCTTGGTGAATTTAAAACAATAACAAGGAAGTGAACACAGTCTAAAGCAAATTAAGGAATAGAACAGACTTAACAAAAGGCTGCTGCTTTATTCACTGTGCAAAATGACTGCAATTCTCACTGTGGTGGGGCTGCACATTCTTACCCATTTTACACCCAATAGTTGGTTTATTTACGGTTTTACTACTTTCTGCTTGGGATCTGTGAAAAACATTTAAAGGTGTAGTCTAAAACTGCTACAACTCCCTGGCAAACCATGGTTTTGAAACTGAATAGGAACAAATCTTTCCCCCCTCTGAAGGTAAATCATGGATAAGTGGGGTGCATTAAGAGGAGTGTGTCCAGCAGATCCAGGGAGGTTCTCCTCTCCCTCTACTCTTCCCTGGTGAGACCTCACCTAGAGTATTGCATCCAGTTTTGGGCTCCCCAGTTCAAGAGGGACAGGAATCTGCTGGAGAGAGTCCAACAGAGAGCTACCAGGATGATGAAGGGACTGGAGTGTGTGCCCTGTGAGGAGAGGCTGAGAGCCCTGGGGCTGGTTAGTCTGGAGAAGAGAAGACTGAGAAGGGATTTAATAAATGTCTATAAATACCTGAGGGCTGGGGGTCAAGAGGGAGGGGACAGGCTCTGCTCAGTTGTATGCTGGAATAGGACAAGGGGCAATGGAGAGAAACTACAGCACAGGAGGTTCCACCTCAACATGAGGAGGAACTTCTTCATTGTGAGGGTCACAGAGTAGTGGAACAGGCTCCCCAGAGAGGTTGTGGAGTCTCCTTCTCTGGAGATTTTCCAGACCCATCTGGATGTGTTCCTGTGTGACCTGTGCTAGATTCTGTGGTCCTGCTCTGGCAGGGGGGGTTGGACTTGCTGATCTCCAGAGGCCCCTTCCAACCCCTAACATCCTGTGAGCCTGTGAAGTGGTTTGTGTTTCGTCCAATACTTAAAATGCTTTGCCTTGACTCAAGCACCATATCAAAACTGTGCCTGCCTTCCTATACCTATCATCTAAGAACAATTTGCATTTTCTCACCCAGCAGGAGGCCCCTGGTTTCAGAGCTTTCTTCTCATCAACTCTTGGCTCCTCCCCAGAACGTGAGGGAGGTAGCTTTCTTCAAAAATTAATTAACTGTCAGGTCAGAGGGAGTGGAGTATCTTCCTCAGACACTAGGATGCCTGCAATCCTGCAAGGATACGAAAGGGCATCCTTGATGGCTGAAATTACAGCTTCAAACAGTCCGCTCTCTGTTTCTTTGACTAAACATGACACAGTCTCCACAGTCTCCAGCATTTATGTTAAGTGATCATCAGCCAGACTGGAAAAAAAAAACCAAAAACCCAGAAATCACAGTGTTAAACTCTGTGGCTGAACTGTCTCAGAGGTTCAAGACCTCAGCCAGCTTCCACTCAGTGAGAAACCTGGTAATCACATGCTAAAAACCCACAAAAGTCACAGGGCAGTTTTGCTTGTCATTACCAGGCACTGAAGAAACTACGGCTGTGAGGAAAATATTTCAGCTAAAAAACTCTTTCCAAGGTGGGAACTGAACAGCTGCAATCAACTGGTCCTTCAAGAGCACCAGTGGCAGAAGGATCACAGAGTAACTGAATCTTAGGGGTTAGAAGGCACCTTTGGAAATCACTGAGTCCAACCCCCCTGACAAAGCAGAGTCACCCAGGGCAGGCCACATAGGAGCACATCTGGGTGGGTTTTGGATGTTTTCAGAGAAGGAGACTCCACAACCTCTCTGGGCAGCCTGCTCCAGGACTCTGTCACACTCACTGTAAAGAAGTGTCTCATGTTGAGATGGGAAGCTGAAGTTTTGACTGTGTCTGCTCCAAGGAGCATGAGGAGGTAGACCCCTTCTTGAGTTGTGTCCCAAAATCCCTGGATGGGGGTGGGGGAGGTTCTGGATAGATTTGTTGTACTCTTTTTGTCTTGGCTGCATGGTTTGATGGCCATGGTGGTATCGGATCGATGGTTGAACTTGATGATCTTGGAGACCTTTTCCAACTGAACCAACTCTATGCATGTTGCAGTGCCTTGCTAGGCAGCAGCTGAGTGAAGTCCATCCCTGTGCCTGTGTCTACCCCTATATAAACTTGGCATAAACCACTGTGGGTCTGGTGGCTGCACTGTGCCTTGCCCAGGTTACAAAGCTGGCTCTTCTCTGCATGCTTTGTGAGCTTGGCTTGATTCTTCAGAAGTGGTTGGGATTTAAGGCTCTGTTTGAGTGTAAAACATGATTAGTTACAGTGAGGGGGCTTTTTATCTGGCTGATGCACCTTTCTTTCAGTGCAGTGGATAAATATGGAGTGTTGGCCTGGTCACAGGCATTTCACTGTGAGCCCTGAGCTGCAGCTGCTGTGGCTTTGATGCTGATAGGAAACTGCTCACTCCTTCTGCTCTTCATTGACCAGAAGGTTGCTGTCTGAGACTGAACATGGATGTGGCAAGGTCTCTGGTCACCCTGAGTGGGGAGAAGTGCCACTCCTCAAGCTCACAATGCCAGCTGGACCTTTTTGGCTGAGGCAGGCTGCTTGTCAGCTGAGGAGTGCGAGCTGGGGGGAGTGGCAGCATCTTTGGTGCTCCCCATTCAATCTGCAGGAGAAAATATTGAGCTGTGCCCTTTGAATCCATGTTCAAGTATGAAGCTTTGCCTTGGTTTAATTCCATCTTTTGCCTTAGTGTGGGCACTGCAAGGCTTAATGAAATGTTTCTGTATCTGCTTTGAAAGCATTGCAGAAGAGCTACATGTAAATCCTTCTGTTTATCCACAATGTCCTGCCTGGTATGATTAGAGGCACCATTTGAAGGCTCCAAGACAGCAGGTCAAGGGAGGTGATTCTGACCCTCTACTCTGCTCTGTTGAGACCCCACCTGAGTACTGTGTCCAGCTCTGGAACCCTCAACAGAAGAAGGTTGTAGATCTGTTGAACAGGGTCCAGAGAAGACCACAAACCTGTCCTACAAGGACCTGCTGAAGGAATCTATTCAGGCTGGACAAGGGAAGGCTGTGGGGAGGTATTATAGAGGCCCTCCAGTACCTGAAGGGGGCCTACAGGAAGGCTGGAAAAGGACTGTTTAGGTGAGTGTGTGGTCATAGGACAAGGGACAATATTTTAAACTAGAGCACAGTAGGTTTTAATTGGACATTAAGAAGTAGTATTTTACTATGAGGGTGGTAAGACACTGGAATGGATTGCCCAGAAAAGCTGTGGATACCTCATCCCTAGAAGTGTTTAAAACCAGGCTGGATGAGGCTTTGAACAACCTGGTCTAGTGGAAGGTGTCCATGCTCATGGCAGGGGGTTTGGAACTAGATGATCTTTGAAGTCTCTTCTGACTCAACCCATTCTATGATTCTGTGATTTGAGGGAAAGCAAATGCTGGTGCTTGTTAGATGGCTAAACCATGCACAGCTCTAATGTCTGGATCCTTGTGGGCTGCAAAATACTCCATTAGCTTTCCTGTAGCCATAAATGACAAGAAACTGTTTGCCAGATACTGTGTTCTGCTTGAATTATTTCTTTTCTGATTTGAACAGAAGGCATAAACAGCCTGCTTGTCTACTTCCATGGATGCCTGAAAAGAATCAGTTTGGCTTTATTTGCATAGCCTGACAAAGATGGACCTCCCATAAATATGTTGGCAGCAATAAGTTAATGCCTCCTGTACAGGTAGAGAGGTTCCTCTGCATCTGCTGTGATACTGATGGGGTGCCCTGAGGGTTTAATTTCCTAACTTTCTTTCCTTACTCATTTTTTTCCAGCTGCTATCAATGTTTTAAAAGCTGCTTGTTTTTTTTTTTTTTTTTAAATTCACATGAGGAAGGGTTATGCAAGGCACTGGAATCTTATTTGTGGTGCAGAGCCACAAAGATGGTGAAGGGAGTGGAAAGGCTTGTGAGGAAAGGCTGAGGGAGCTGGGGCTCTACAGCTTGCAGAAGAGGAGCCTGAGGGGTGACCTCATTCATGTTTATAAAGATGTGCAGGGCAGTGTCAGGAGGATGGAGCCAGGCTCTGCTCAGTGATGTCCAATGATAGGACAAGGGGCATTGGGTGCAAACTGGAACAGAGGAGGTTCCATGGGAACAGAAGGAAAAACTTTTTCACTGTGAGGGCGGCAGAGCCCTCGAGCAGGCTGGCCAGAGAGGTTGTGGAGTCTCCTTCTCTGGAGACTTTCAAAACCTGCCTGAATGTGTTCCTGTGTGAGCTGCTCTAGGTGATCCTGCTCTGGCAGAGATTGGACTGGATGATCTTTTGAGGTCCTTTCCAACCCCTACCATTCTGTGTTTCTTTGTTTCTTTAATTGCTTGACTGGGTTTGCCAGTTGGGTAAGACTCAAAAGCCTTTACTAGTTAGGCTAAAACATGAAAGATGTCTTTGGATGGATGATCTGAAAGCAAAACCAAACAAATGGCTTTTAGGTCCATCTCCTGATACAGTCTTGCAGAGAATTGATAGTTTCAGCAACTGATTGTAGAGTTTTACTTAAATGACACAGATTCACAGATTGCTTTGGGTTGGAAGGGATCAAAGGTCATCTCATCCAACCTCCCTGCAGTCAGCAAGGACACCTCCAATGAAAAGGGGCAAACCCATTGAAGTTCTGGGGAGTTATTCATTCTTCACCTTTTGTAGCTGGTCCATCACTTTGCTGTCTTCTGTTGGTTCATTACTTTGCTGTCTTCTGTTGGTCCATCACTTTGCTGTCTTCTGTTGGTCCATCACTTTGCTGTCTTCTGTTGGTCCATCACTTTGCTGTCTTCTGTTGGTCCATCACTTTGCTGTCTTCTGTTGGTCCATCACTTTGCTGTCTTCTGTTGGTCCATCACTTTGCTGCTGTCTTCTCAGGTTTTGTCTAGGTGATCACCTTGGACTTTCCACAGCCTGTTTCCTGACAGACTCACTTGCTGTGTGTGTTGTAGGGGTGGTATTTATCTGCCTCTACCTGCTGTCTATAGCTGGAGATCTCCTCTGTTGCAGTGTGTTTATAGGGTGAATTATAGCTTCTGGGAGGCTGTTTGGGAAGTTAGAGTAAGTGCTTCTAACCAGCTCATTTCATGGAATCAAAGAATCATTGAATCAGTCAGGGTTGGAAGGGACCACAAGGATCATCTAGTTCCAACCCCCCTGCCATGGGCAGGGACACCTCACTCTAGATCAGGCTGGCCAGAGCCTCATCCAGCCTGGCCTTAAACACCTCCAGGGATGGGGCCCCAACCACCTCCCTGGACAACCCATTCCAGGCTCTCACCACTCTCATGGGGAAGAACTTCTTCCTCACTTCCAGCCTGAATCTCCCCACTTCCAGCTTTATTCCATTCCCCCTAGTCCTGTCACTACCTGATAGCCTAAAAAGTCCCTCCCCAGCCTTCTTATAGCCCCCTTCAGATACTGGAAGGCCACAATAAGGTCACCTCAGAGCCTTCTGTTCTCTAGACTGAACAGCCCCAGGACAAACAAGGTGGAAGCAGGCTGGGCTGGGCAGTTGTTCTCTGTGCATATGGGGAGGGCAGGGAGCCACAGGGCTTCTGTCTGCAGAGCACCAAGCAGGCAGGTGAGCATCAACATCATGGTTCAGATCTAAAGATGCAACTATGACATATCTGGGAATTTGTGGGTTTTGTATGAGACAGCCCAAGATTAGGGGAGGGTAGGAGCTGGTTTTTGGAGGGCAGATGAAGAGGCATGCTGGAAGAGCAGCATTTTTGACGTGTTTTGTCACCTGGTCTCTTAAGGAGCAAAGCCCTCTAACTTGTTTCCAACCAAGCATCAAGAAATCAAAGCTGAGGACTGAAGGTTGAGGAGGGCAGGTTTAGGCTGGAGATTGGGAAGAAATTCTTTCCAGAGAGGGTGGTGAGACACTGGAACAGGTTGCCCAGGGTGGTTGTGGGTGCCCACTCCCTGGAGGTGTTCAAGGTCAGGTTGGATGAGGCCTTGAGCAACCTGGGCTAGTGGGAGGTGTCCTTGCCTGTGGCAGGGGAGTTGGAACTAGATGATCTTTAAGATCCCTTCCAAGTCAAACCATTCTGTGAACCTAAGCCAAAGAAATGCTGGACTTGTAGACATGCTTTTTTTTTTCCCTAAGTGATAACCTCTTTCTCCTTGGAACATGAGCTTGGTTCCACACACCTCATTAGATATTAGCAAAGTACTTTGAATAAATATTGAATATAATTATCTTGATGCTTCTATTTTTGCAGAAAATTGTGGAACCTGTAATATGGATTTTATTTATTATTTTTTTTTCCCTGCTAAATTCAAAAAATAAGAAGGAAAGATGTGTTTACTCCAGCACAGCACTGGTTCAGTGTGGGGAAGAAAACAGAGATCAGATAGAAACCCCATGCAACAGCACAGTAAATTCTTGGGATGATGTCTTTGTTGTTGTCTTTCCACAAATCAATGTAGCATCATGTCATGAATTGGATGCAGAAACACTCAAGTGGCTTACTCTGGGTGAGAGGGCTGGGGCTGTAGTGTTCTGAAGAGTCTGGAATTAGAAAGACTGGAAAAAAAGGGCTTCAAGCCACTGGCAGTTTCATGTGTAGTGGGGGTTGGCCCTTCTGCAGACTCTCATCCAAGGGCATAGATTCTCCTTGGTTGTGGTCCTGTGTCTGCTGGACCACAGTGCCTCTCTCTGGCTGCCTTGGTGGAGCAGGATGGATCTGTGCCAGTTGGATCTGTGCCAATTGTGCCTTGGAGCTCTAGTAGACACCAAGGTCACCATTGGGCAGCAATGTGCCCTTGTGGCCAACAGAACCAGTGGAATCCTGGGCTGCAGCAAGAAAAGTGTGGCCAGCAGCTGCAGGGAGGTTCTTCTTCCCCTCTATTCCAGCCTGCTGAGACCACATCTGCAATCCTGTGTGCAGTTTTGGACTTCCCAGTTCAAGAGGGACAGGGATCTGCTGGAGAGAATCCAATGGAGAGCCACAAGGATGATTAGAGGACTTGAGCATCTCCCCTGTGAAGAGAGACTGAGAGCCCTGCGGCTGTTTGGTCTGGAGAGGAGAAGGCTGAGAGGGGATCTGATCAATGTAAATATCTGAGGGGTGGGTGTCAAGTGGAGGGGGCCAGGCTCTTTTTGGTGCTGCACAGTAATAAGACAAGGAACAATGGGTACAAACAGAGAAGGTTTCACCTCCACATGAAGAGAAGCTTCTTTACAGTGAGGGTCACAGAGCACTGGAACAGACTGCCCAGAGAGATTGTGGAGTCTCCTTCTCTGGAGACTTTCAAAACTCACCTGGCTACATTCCTGTGTGGATGATCCTGCTTTGGACTAGGTGGTCTCTTGAGGTCCCTTCCAACCTCTAGTGTACTTTGTGACTGTGAAATGCTGAGGTGAAAGAAAGAACTGAAACCTGAAGGAATGCTGTGTGACAAGCAGAGCACCAATCAAAGCTGGTCCAAATTGTGCTGGCAGAAAGAGTAAAGAGGACAGGATTTTGGCTAAGTCATGTAGTGTTACAGTGTGGAATAAAATGTAAGTTGCCTCTTGTTTCTGCTCTGCCAGGAACAGAGAGAGAAATGCTCCAATAAAAGAAGTACAGGTTGTGAAACAGTGGCCATGTGACTGTGGTTTAAACACCATGGTCAGTCATAGCCCTCAGTCAAAGCAGCTCTTTCCTGAGAGATGTCAGCTTAAAACACAAGGGCTTGATCTTTAATTCCAATCCCTGTGGGCAGACCTTTCTGTCAGCCTGAATCCCTTTGTTTTCAACAGCACTTTGTGGTTCAGGATGCACCAGTCCAGCTGGGGGTTTAGATTCCTACTACACACTGTCAGTGTAGCTTTTCATACATTTTGATTTAAGAAAAAAAAGAGAAGAAGGAAAGGTCTCAACCTCAAACAATCTGAGGTTTTTTGGATTGGTTTGTGGGGTTATTTTTTGGGTATTTCACTCTCTTTCATGTAGTCCTTGGCCAAGTCTGGGTAACCTGATCTAGTGTGAGGTGTCCCTGCTGTGGCAGGGGGGCCTGGAACTAGATGATCCTTGAGGTCCTTTCCATTAGGGTTTTTCCAACCCTGACAGTTCTGTGATTTAAATCAAGTCTTTGGTCTTTCTCAGGTGTTTTCAGATGCTGATATTGTATTTTTGGATCATCTGTCAGGAACAAACAAGGTGGTAAATTAAACTTCACAGGTCCCTTTGAACTGGAGGCTCCAGTTGGCACTTTTGAGGGATGTAGCTCCACAAGACCCTTGGAAGAAGGTAGTTTTGTGTCTGTGGAGAATGGCAGCTTGGCCTCATTTAGAGCATCCTGTGGCACTTAGCACCTGTAAACACCACTTTCAGTGTAGGGTTGCTTCTGTAGCACAGTTTTATCATTTTACATTTTAAGACTACTAAAAAGTCCTAGGGAATGATAACTACAGTCAGGAATAAACTTTGAGATAAATGGTACATTGACTTAGAACCATAGAATTGTCAGGGTTGGAAGGGACCTTAAGGATCATCCAGTTCCAACCCCCTTGTGCCACGGGCAGGGACACCTCACACTACAGCAGGTTGCTCACAGCCACATCCAGCCTGGCTTTAAAAACCTCCAGGCATGGAGGCACTTTGCTATTTACATTTACTCTGCAGGTTGAGATGGCTTTTAATTATTCAAAGGAGGCAGAATGAGAGTCGTGCCTATCTTTGTTTCTTTCCCTACAGCAAATTCACTCTGTAATTTTTCCTGTGTCCACTGCACCAATATTTCCCTGATACAGCTTCCCTGATTTTCACCTCATTCTTCTTTTTTTTTTTTTTCTTCTCTCTTTTGACATTTTTTGTTGGATGTTTGAGATGCAAGAGAATTCAGCTACACTGAGGTGTTTTCTCATCAGCTAGCTCAGAGGAGATCGATCAATCCATTAGTGTAATGAACAAGGAAAGGAACATCCACACTTTCCAGTGCTACAGGCATGTAACTAGAAAAGGGAGCTAGGAGTTAAGTAGCCTCATCAGCATGAACATTGAAGAAACTCCATCATATTTGCTCATATTAAGAAAAACTGGGTCTTCAGTGTCTCGTTGTGCACTCACAGACCTGGCAAGGGGGGTGGGAGGGAAGGTAATTCACAGGTTCACATTGGAAGGGAGCCTCAAAGGTTATCTTGTCCAACCTTCACACTTCCAGCTAGATCACAGAATCACAGATGTTAGGGACTGGAAGGGACCTCAAAAGATCATCCAGTCCAATACCCTTGCAGAGTAGGATCACCTAAGAGCAGATCACACAGGAACACATCCAGGTGGGTTTTGGGTGTCTCCAGGGAAGGAGACTCCACAGCCGCTCTGGGCAGCCTGTTCCAGTGTTCTGTCACCCTCACAGGGGAAAAAAAAAATTCCTCCTTTTTCCATGGAAATTCCTGTGCCTCAACTTCCACCCCTTGCCCTGTCATTGGGCATCACTGAGCAGAGCCTGGCTCTGTCCTCTTGGCACTCACTCTTCACATATTTATGAATATTAATGAAGTCACCCTTTAAATCAGGCTGCCCTGTGACACATCCACTCTGATCTTGAATGTCTCCAGGAGCACAGCCTCAACCACACCCCTGGGCAACCTGTTCCAGTATTTCCCCACTCTCATTGTGCAGAACTTCCTCCTGATGTCCAACCTACATCTGCCCTGCTCCAGTTTCAAACCATTGT
Source organism: Indicator maculatus (assembly GCA_013399975.1). NCBI lineage: Eukaryota > Metazoa > Chordata > Aves > Piciformes > Indicatoridae > Indicator > Indicator maculatus. The sequence goes on from VXBD01006182.1 coordinate 23,872, forward strand.
CCCTCATCCTATTCCCACAATCACTTCTAAACAGTCCCTCCCCAGCCCTCCTGTAGGTCCCCTTCAGGTATTGAAATGCAGCTCTAAGGTCTCCCTGGTACATTCTCTTCTCCAGGCTGAACAGCCCCAATTCTTTCAGCCTGTTCTTATGGGAGGGGTGCTTCAGTGTGTTAAGAGACATTGACTTGGTATCTCTTCCCTTTGTTACCCATTGCTGCCATCAGTATGGTCACCTTCTCTCTCCTTTTCTTTAGGAGAGTTGATATTTCTGACAAGATTAGCTCATGCTTTTGAAGCTGCTTTGTGAGAAATATGCAAAACAGTATGGAACTGAGTGTTCTTGCTGTCAGATTTCAAATGGCTTTGGCCAGCATGTTTAAGCACAGAAGGGCATTTGTTTTTAGGGGCTTTGAAGTGAACAATGGGAACTGTACAAGCCTAAGAAAGATTTTGTGTTTTGATTGCTCAGGAGTGGGGAATTTCATCTCTGAGTAAGAAATGGCTTCAAGTCTTTGTTTAATGTCTGTGAAAAATACTGGAAAAGAAAAAAAAAGAAAGAAGAGGAAAACAAAGGGGAAAAAAAAGCAAGCAAATGAATGAAAAAGTAAGAAAGAGAAATGGAGAGAAAAGGAGACAAAACCAGAAATCAATTCCTTAACAGGAGTTTTATACACATCAAACCATGTGGTGGTGCTAAAGTTACAAAAGATGAATCCTCCCAGACCCACTTTTACAAACCCTGGCCAGATATGACAAGGAGTACAAATTACAGCAGTGGCAAACCAGTAAACATGGAAATGTGAGTAAATCAGTCATTTCATATCTATTTGCCAAACCATGTTTATCCTCTGCAAAACCTCACCATCTCCATAGGAAGCACTGCAGGGCAATCTCTGCAAGGCTTTTGCTGGGTGAAGTTCAGGATCCAGATACTCCACTGCAGCCTTTTTTTTTTTTTTTTGGCAGGCATTACAGCTGATTTTTTTAGCCTAATTGAAATGGACAAGCACAGAATGTTAGAGGTTGGAAGGGACCTCCAGAGATCATTGAGTCCAATCCCCTGCCAAAAGCAAGATCACCCACAGTAGTCTGCACAGGGATGCATCCAGGTGGGTTTTGAAAGTCTCCAGAGAAGGAGACTCCACAACCCCCCTGGGGAACCTGCTCCAGTGCTCTGTCACCCTCACTGTAAAGAAGTTTCTCCTCATATTGAGGTGAAATCTTCTATGTTCTAGTTTGAACCCATTCTTCCTTGTCCTATCACTGTGAATCACCAAAAAAAGCCTGGCCCCCTCCACTTGACACCCACCCCTCAGATATTGATAGACATTGATCAGATCCCCTCTCAGTCTTCTCCAGACTAAACAGCCCCAGGGCTCTCAGTCTATCTTCACAGGGGAGATGCTCAAGTCCCCTAAGCATCCTCATGGCTCTCTGTTGGACTCTCTCCAGCAGGTCTCTGTCTCTGTTGAACTGGGGAGCCCAAAACTGGACACAGTATTGCAGGTGTGGTCTCAGCAGGGCAGAGCAGAGAGGTAGAAGAACTTCCCTAGCCCTGCTGGACACACCTTGCTTGATCCATCCCAGGATCCCATTGGCTCTCTTGGCCACAAAGGCACATTGCTGTTCCATGGAGAACTTGCTGTCCACCAGCACTCCAAGGTATTTCTCTGTGGAGCTGCTTTTCAGGAGGGCAGCTTCTAACCTGTACTGGTGCCTACAAGATGATGCCTGCATATTTGTTTTAGTTTTTGGTAGCTGGTACCCACTTCCCACTCTGAATCTGCTAGACAAGAGGACATTGAATCCTAGGAATAGACAGATGAAGTAAGTCTGGTTTAAGAGGGGAAAGCTACTGGCAGTGTTCTGTTTGTGCATTTATTCCTCTTTGCTAAGGTACATGAATATTCTGCAAGAAAAAGAATATCTTGTAGAGCTGGCAAATTGTTGTTTTTTTTTTTTTCCTTCCCTGTGGATTCACCAGTACCGTCCCACCCATTTCAATGCAGTCCCTTCTGTGTGTGACAGTGATGTGACAAAGTTGTCCTGCAACCTGCAATCCTTTCCTGCTGATTCTTTCTGCCCCACATTGCTCCAGTTGTGGCAGTGCTCCATTTCAGTGAGCCCTAGGAAAGACAAACACTACAAGTTTTTTTGGCTTCCCCTTTTATTTCTTTTTGGCTTTCCCCCTTTCTTTCCCCTCCCCATTTTTTTCTTTCTTTTTCTTTCCCCCCTTTTCCCCCCTTTTCCCCCC
>VXBD01006183.1:2943-19962 GCA_013399975.1 Indicator maculatus
CCCTCCTGGCGGGGTGGGCTCGAATTGCTTCCGCGGCGCGGGTTCCTTGCGGCCCGCGGGAATCGGGGCCTGGCAGGCCGCTGGCCCTAGAGGCCGATGGCGGGCCCCGTCTGGGCGGGTTGGCTGCCCGGCGTGTGGGGCGGCGGGGAGGACGCTCGGTCAGACTCAAGGTTTCTTGGTGTGAGCGGAGGGCCACGCACGGCAATGTAGCGCGAGCAGGTGGTTTACAGCTCGCACATGTTGATTCGAGTCTGGGCTTGCAGTTGTTTTGCGGTATTTTATGCCGTAGCGCTATCTTAAAGAAGGGGTGGCTTGGGGCGCCCAGAGCTGGGACGTAGCTAGGAGGATTCGAAAAAGAAGGGTATAGACACATCACACGGGAACTGGTGGTGATGCGGGTTTCTGTGTAAATAAGATGAGCTGCATCTTTCAGGTGGTGATTTTTGTGGGAGTTTGATGGAGTTCACTTACATCAGCTAATTAAGTGTGTGAAAACTTCAAAGGGTTTTAGAATTAAACTGTGTGAAGACGACCACACCACTCACGTGCTTATTTATAGATTAATATTTACAACTTGTTTCAGATGTTAACTGTCGATTTTGGTAATGTCTGACATATGCATCTGAAATTTTCTCAGCTGAGGAATTCAACACTTAAGAACATGTGGAAAGGAGAAAAATTGCTGAGAATGGCAACTGCTGAATGTCCTACTGGAGGTTGCCACGGGTGAGCCACATCAACAGATGTGGCAGTGGTCTGAAGAAGTTTGAGAGCATCCTGTGTGTCAGTGGTGTTAGTTGTATGGTTTTATGTGATGGAAACTGTTCAAATTTCGAATTGATTTTGGTGGACTTATTTCACTGACCTCTTAATTTAGCAGGTAGGCAAACATGGGTGCCTACAAGTACATCCAGGAGCTATGGAGGAAAAAGCAGTCAGATGTGATGCGATTCCTGCTTCGTGTCCGCTGCTGGCAGTACCGCCAGCTGTCTGCCTTGCACCGAGCTCCCCGGCCCACCAGACCAGACAAAGCTCGCAGGCTGGGATATAAGGCCAAGCAAGGTAATGAGGTGAAGAGGTGAAGTCTATGTGCTCCATGATGGAGTGCCTTCCTTCCTTAAATGACATTTGGATAACAAAATCCAAAATTCAGCTATTCCCCAAGCACCTAAAGTGTCCTGAACAATATACGCTTAATATTACAGATGTGCTAAATTGGTAGCAGTGCCCACAGCCCAAAACCTTACTTCAAATAATTTTAAATTTATGCCTTCTGTGTCCATTTTGGCAGATGGAGATGAAGTGGGCTTTGGCTCTAATTCCTGTGCTGTGTTAGTGCTGCAGAGCTGACCAGTGCCCTTGGTTTGGAAGGTGGCTGTTCTCTGCTCAGATTGTCATGTGTGAATTTCACTGTGTTACAGCTGCATGTGCTGCAGTTAACAAGGTGACACGGTTTGGACTGCCATTATGGAACAGTTACTGGTCAGTGAAAGGAACTTGGGGAAAGTGGCCATCTCTCAGTAAATGGAGCAGGCCCTTGAAACAGTATGCACTTGTTCATTATGAAAATGACAAGTTGAGCCTACCCTTCTGTATATGAAGCTTGCCTAGTTTGCTAATTTTTGAGTTACCAGGGTATCAGTAGGTGACATATCCTTGGATGCTATCACGCAAGTCATCCATGACTGACATCCATGACTGTGAGAGCTGAAGTCCCCCCCACCAACAATAACCAGGCTAGCTCAGTCTGGAAAGCAAATGAAAGGTGTATTTACAAGCAAATCTACAATCTGATGAAATGCAATGAATATGTACAAATATACAAAATTCACAGCATGTACAAATATCAAACAAGCATGTACAAATCAACAGAAAAGCACAACCAAGCTCCCTTTGCTTCCCCCAAAGGGGCCTTTCCCAAGGGTCCCCTCTCCCAGGGGCCTCCTCTCCCCAGGCCCCCGTGGCAGAAAGCAGAGAAGTTAAGAAGCAGAGAGGCTGTTAACTTAGCTCAACAAGGTCAGTGTGTTATCTTCAGACAGAAGAGAAGAAGAATGAGCAACCAGACAGCCCAGCAAGGAAGCCGAGAGCTCAGACTCCGACTGCCCAACTTTGTTTTGAGTAGTGGTTCTTAAACATTTCAATCTATCCAATGGAGGTGTTTAGGACAATCACTATTTTGCTTTCTTACACCCAATAGTGACTTATTTACACTCTTTCACTTTCTCTGCTTGAACTTTGCAAAGAAAAATTAAAAAGACAGTTTCAAACCATTACAGCAGGTGTTGTGGATGGCACTTTGTGAGTGCTGCTGTTGGAGTCTGGGATTTTTGGGTTGGGGTGGTTGTGATTTTTTTGTGTGTTACCGCCACATACCCTTCTTGGGGTATTTGGAACTCCATAGTGGAGAGATGCCATATGCTCTGGTTTGGAACTGAAAAACAGTTGTGACAGGACATCATGTCCCTTATTCAGTTTTAGAAATAACAAAAGCGTCCTGTGCCAGCCACCTCCAGTCAGAGGTTTTGATGAGATTGGTACAGTGACCTAATTTTGCAGCTCTTCCTGTAAAGTTTCTGGGATTGGAAATGCAGTATGGGCATGGAAATTGTCTTGCTGTCAGCTGCACATGCCACGCTTCAGAATTCTCCCAGTTTTAAGTCGCCATTTCTTTCAGGTTATGTTATCTACCGTGTCCGTGTCCGCCGTGGTGGTCGTAAACGCCCAGTCCCGAAAGGTGCAACCTATGGCAAGCCTGTGCATCATGGTGTTAACCAGCTCAAGTTTGCCCGGAGCCTTCAGTCTGTAGCAGAGGTGACTCTTTTGGTTATTGCTCAGAAAATTCCTGATAGGAAGGTCTTGCACTGTAACAGCTGAAAATAGGAGAGACCAGAAAACAAAAAACCCCAACCTAAACAGTTGTTTTGCTAATGTGTTGGTATTAAGGGTTGAATTAGGTTCCCCCCAATAACTTACTTTTTCAGAAATCTGCCCCTGAGGGCAAATCTCACCACATTCAGAATTTGGAAGTAAAAATGGAATTGTATTTACAAAACAAAATAACTATAACAGTCTAAAAGGCAGTAAACATGTACAGAGTGTATTTACATCTATAGACACAGCATAACAACAGCACAGGCTCCCACCCTTGTACCTCTGATCCATCTCTTTATACCCTCATGAGGTTGGTGAGAGGCCTCGAACACAAGCCCTACAAGGAGAGGCTGAAGGAACTGGGATTGTTTAGCCTGGAGAAGAGGAGGCTCAGGGGAGACCTCATTGCTGTCCACAATTACCTGAAGGGAGGTTGTAGCCAGGTGGGGGTTGGTCTCTTCTCCCAGGCAACCAGCACCAGAACAAGAGGACACAGCCTCAAGCTGTGCCAGGGGAAGTTTAGGCTGGAGGTGAGGAGAAAGTTCTTCACGGAGAGAGTCGTTAGACGTTGGAATGTGCTGCCCAGGGAGGTGGTGGAGTCATCATACCTGGAGGTGTTCAAGAGGGGATTGGACATGGCACTTGGTGCCATGGTTTAGTAGTCATGAGGTCTTGGATGACAGGTTGGACTTCGATGATTCTTGAGGTCTTTTTCCAAGCTTGTTGATTCTGTGATTCTCTTGGGGACATAACTAGTATCTAAGCTAGGGACTCCGGGGACTAGCTCAACCCACTACAGTTGGGTGAAATAATGAAATATTGATGGTGGGAAAGCACCAGAATGCCTTGAGAAGCTGGATTGAGACAAATGAAAGAAAGTACTCAGATGGGGTCTGGGGGATGTGTTCTACTGAGGTGATTTAGTGATGTCATGGTATATACGTACTTGTAAAGCGTGCCACGGTATTTGTGAAGAAAAATGTACATGCAGCTGACAAAAAGGATTAGACATGAGAAGCAGAAATTCAGACGTGATAAGGTGGCAGACTGAATTCATCACTAAATTCCAGCTCTGCTCACTGCAGTGTTGTGTGGCTTGCCAGCTTTAAGTAACATCCCTTTCATGAAGTACAGGTAGGTGACTTCCTCTCTAAAAGCCTGTAGCATCTGTTTTTGTAGCAGGAATGGTGCACAGCATGCTCTGCTGTGTTACAGGATCTGAAAGCAGCATCCCAGAGCCCACCTGTTCTCTCATAAAGAGCTTTGCTGCCTCTCAAGCATAAAGATTGGTGGTTAACTTGGTTTTAGGTGAGATGCTGTTACCTGCTGAAATACTCTGAATGGAAATTTCCATTCTGTTAATACCTTCAGGTTTCATTGTGTTACAGTAGTAGTGTTGAAGAGATACAGCTCTTCACCTTTAGGAAAAAAAAAGAACAAAACAAAAAACTCTCAATGGGCTTGAATTAATACTGGTCTGCCCTCTGAAAAATAAATGAGACACTGGGAGAGAATGGAGACTACTCATTCCATCAAGATGCTTCTGTTCCCAGGACTTCAAAAATATTTTTAAGTGACTTTAAGTTGAGTGTGTTGTGAGGAGGTTCTTTTTCAAAAGGGAGGGGGGGGAATACTTATGTAAATGAAATGCAGATGGTGATTTTAAACTAAAGATGCAATTCTGTGTTTTCAGAGCTCATGGCATGCTCTTTAGCTGCCACTCCCAGATAAAATGATGGCTAATGGCATGCTCACTTGTGGTGACAACTCACGGAAGAGATTATTTGCCCTCAATTGTAGTTTGAAGTTTTCTGAGTCTGGCATGCTCTTGCCTGGAAAACTTAAATTCTTCAGAGAGGTACAGAAATAGGAAACCTTGCTTGTAGCTACTCTCCCTACAGAGAAGCTGATTAAGGGTGGTTGGTGTCTTAATGTTCAACATATATATTGTTCTCACATGCTAGACTAAAACAAAGACTTGAAAGAATTTAATTACATATGCACAAAACAGTTGGAAGACTAGGCATAGGTTGGGATCATACTGAGGTAGAAAATGGGAGGGCTGCACTGGTTAGTATTTTCCCACAGTGATGGTAAAGCCCTACCATTGAACACTGCCAGTGTTGTATAGGCAGGAGAGGCAGATGGCATTGCATAATTGATATTTTCTGCTTCAGTTTGTTTTTTAAGATAATACTGCTTCTTTCCAACCACAAGTGAGGATAGGAATAGCAAGTGCTAGTATGCCAGCAGCAGACCAAAGGCTTGTTACATCAGCTCTTCCTTTTCTCCTGTGAGTATGGGCTTCTCTGCAGAAATGTCTTCCTCTCCTCTAGCTATGGATGTGCAGGTTTCTCAGTCTTTCAGAACTTCCCATGAAAGGTTGTTCCATGGCCTCAAGTGCTGCTCTTGTTCTTCATCTTCAGGTTAAAGCTGTTCTTAACACTATGTATTTACTGATTGTGTGCTTCTAGGCACAAATTAGTTCCTTCTTTTGTCACCAAGCACTTTCCTACTCATGTTCTTCAAAAACAGTTTCATGCAGGAATCCAAGCAGTCTTTTTTTTTTTAATAGCACACCTTTCAGGTATTACTTTTTCTTGCATCTTTGCAACTGGAAGGGGAATATTTCTTTTATGAAGAGAGGGTTTCTCAGGGCAAATGGAAATTTCTCACACCTACATCATAGAATTGTTAGGGCTGGAAGGGACCTCAAGGATCATCTAGTTCCAACCCCCTGCCACTCACCTCACACTGCATCAGGTTGCTCAGTGCCACATCCAGCCTGGCCTTAAAAACCTCAGGGATGAGGCTTCCACCACCTCCCTGGGCAACCTGTTCAGTGTCTCACCACCCTCATGAGGAAGAACTTCTTCCTAACATTCAATTGGAATCTACACCTTTCTAGTTTTGCTCCATTCCCCCCAGTCCTGTCACTACCTGACACCCTAAAAAGTCCCTCCCAGCTTTCTTGTAGCCCCCTTCAGGTACTGGAAGGTCACAAGAAGGTCTCCTCAAAACCTTCTCCAGACTGAACAGCCCCAGCTCTCAGTCTGTCTCCATAGGAGAGGGGCTCCAGCCCTCTGCTCGTCCTCGTGGCCCTTCTCTAGACAGGTTCCAGCGCCTCCAGATCCTTCTGGTAGTTTTTTTATCTTTCTGCATGAAGTGTGCTCTGCCTCCATGACGTTACAACGTTTTCTTTTGTTGTTTTGTTTTGGTTTTTCCCACTAGGAACGTGCTGGTCGTCACTGTGGGGCTCTGAGAGTCCTGAACTCCTACTGGGTGGGTGAAGATTCCACCTACAAGTTTTTTGAAGTGATCCTGATCGATCCATTCCATAAGACCATCAGGCGCAACCCTGACACCCAGTGGATCACCAAGCCTGTTCACAAGCACCGGGAGATGCGTGGGCTGACGTCGGCTGGGCGCAAGAGCCGCGGCCTGGGCAAGGGCCACAAGTTCCACCACACCATCGGGGGCTCGCGCCGCGCCGCCTGGAGGAGGCGCAACACCCTGCAGCTGCACCGCTACCGCTGAGGCCTCTCGCTGGCACTGTCTAATAAAGCTGACGTGGGTTGTTGAATTTAACAAGTGCTTCTGCTGCTTCTTGGCTCACGTGGGGAAGGGTGGAATTCTCTTCAGTTCAGCTGCGGCCCTATTTCAAAAGGCTTTTTCAAGTGTAGTTTGGTATTCGTGAAGGTTGTAGGCACTGGGCGTAGAGCTCTGTGGTGGGTTTCACTGATGGCTTTTCAATCTTACCATGTGCAGTGTGCATCAAAAGCCTAATGGCTACTACATGTCCTTTTTTCTGTTGGTCTCAGTATACTTCCTTACTGTTTGGGCTGATCTCTGTTTCCTGTGCTTAGAGTGAAGACCAAGCTTTGATTTTGTGCAGTGAGGTGTAACTGAAAGTCCCCTTTTATTTTTTATAGGGGATTAAGTACTAATGGCAATTTTCTTCCTCAAGTTCTGGTGTTTTGTCTTCAGTGTGGAACAGCTCCTGAGTCCATCTTATCTACAAACATCCTGGAAAGCTACCAGCATGCTGAAGGGACTGGAGCATGTGGCTGGTGAGGAGAGGCTGAGAGCCCTGGGGCTGTTTAGTCCGGCAAAGAGAAGACTGAGAGGGGATTTAATAAATGTTTCTAAATATCTGAGGGCTGGGGGTCAAGAGGGAGGGGACAGGCTCTGCTCAGTTGCACCCAGGGTAAGACAAGGGGCAATGGATAGAAACTACAGCACAGGAGGAATTTCTTCACTGTGAGGGTGACAGAGCACTGGAACAGGCTGCCCAGAGAGGTTATGGAGTCTCTGCAGACTTTCCAGCTCCATCTGGATGCATTCCTGTGTGACCTTTGCTGGATTCTATAGTCCTGTTCTGGCAGGGGCGTTGCACTTGATGATCTTTGGAGGTCCCTTCCAACCCCTAACATCCTATGATGATTGGCTAAAGTACAGAATGGAAAGGTAAAGCCTGCTCTGTTCATTAACCTGCACGTTACTTTAAATATGGACCCTTGACAAAGAGTTTGGTTTAGGTGGCATGATAAATAGCGAACCTAGAGCAGTTACTCATTTGTGCAAGCATCTGGACTCTGCATTTTGCAGTGGAAACAGTGTCTTCCATCTGCCTTTTGATACGAGAACAGAGAAGGTTGTTAGAAAAGCTGCATTCTGATTTAATCTGCATGGTTAGGTGGGAGAAGGCATTTGAATGACAGAGGGTTTATAATCTTAGATTAAAGTGCTTTAGGCTACACTTGGTGAAATTACAGCCTGAGTTTTCAGCATGAAGTCAGCTTGCATATGAACACTGAAAACGACTGCAGTTACTGGTAAGTGCAGTTGTCCTGGCTCCCACAGACTGCATACCCACCACATTCACTGGGTAGTGGTAGGAAAAGGGATGGAAAGGCCCAACAAGTAGCTATGTTTTTGTGGTGCTTTNAGAAGTGCCAGAATCAAAATATCTTTAAGATTTGCTCTTCAGCTGAGAAACTGATTTCGTTCTAGATTTAACTTCCTGAAGGACAGTAGTCTGAAGAAGAGACTGGCAGTGTGCTTTTCAAGCCAGGAAGAACAGCTGCTTTCATGACATTCTGTTTCACTCAAGAAAAAATGAAAGAGGAATCTTCTGTTCAACTGGGCTTATCTGTTCCTCTGAAGAAGGGAGATGTTTCTTCATTTAACCTTTCCTGTGAAGCAGCATTAGAATTCTTGGAGGTTGTTGCTGTGATGATGGTACAAGACAGGAGGGAGAAATTCCTACTGCAAATGAGGTCAATTGAGATTTCACCTGAGCATGAAGGGGATTGCTGTGGAGAAGGCTGATCTTTCCCTTTTGTAGATTTAAGGGCTTAAGGTGGTGCCTGTATGGCCAATGTGTCCAGCTTAAAATGATGCTGCTGTACTAAGTTCTGTTGAGCTGTTTTGGCCCCTGGCCATTCACAAAGGAGGGTGGCAGGTGACAGGGCATCCAGCATTAACAGTGTGTCCTTTGCTAGGGTTCAAAACTAGCTTGTGGAGTGTCCTGTGAGCCTTGCCTGAGGTTTCCCCTCATGGTCCTTTACTCTTTAGAGCTTTGAAGTAGGATGGGGAAAGTATCCCTTCCAAGGTTTATTGAAAGCTACTGATGAAAGTTTATGTCAGAGGGTATGGTACTTAAAAGACTAGAGAAGGAGTCTGAAACAGATGGGGCTGCCTTCGAGGGGAGCCATGGGGACCTATGGCTCATCCCAAGTCTTTGGGATTGCCTTTGTATCTTCTCATACTGCTGTTAAACAGTGTCCTGCTTTGGAAGGAGGGGAGATTGCACTGCAGCATTTGTGTAAAGAGGAAGGGCAAATTACCTTTTTCTTCCCTTGTTAAAAGCTCTTAAAAGCCAAATCGGGGGGAAAACTATTTTGTTTGGGGTTGTTGGCTTGGGAAACCAGGTTGAGAGATTATGTGAGCTCTGCCTTTCCTACTTGATTTTTGAACTTGTGCAAGATCAACAGACTGGAAGTCTGTGTTCCTTTAAAGATCAGTGAAAATCAGTCCTCTGAGAGAGTATTCCTAGTGAGGTTGTTAATTGAGCTCAATCCTCCTTAAATACCCAGGACTCTGCCTGCAACATGGATACTAAATTGTATCTGAAGGAGGACAGGGGGAGGGAAGAGGGAAGCATCAGGAGTTTCACTAGTGAAATGTATGAAGGACCAGAGGAATCCAATAATCAGTTTCTATGCCACGTACTTGGCTCTACTTTAGGCCTGATTATTTTTTTTTTTTTTATCCTGAATAGGCATATTTTAGATGTAATTAAAGGAGCTGTCTGGTTTCTAGGCAAGACAAAACTGAGCACCACACCACAGTCAAACTGCCGAGGAGCAGGGCTGTGCAGTACCAGCATATTTCAGCTTGACACTGGCTGCTGTTGGCAATAGTTGACTGTAACCTTTTACTAGGCTGGATTTTGCTTTTCTCTGAGATGCCTACAGTAACTAATCACTTAGTCTTGGGTAGAAGGAGGGGGCCTGGGAAGTAACGTAGCTTCTGTCCTTCCTGTATGTGAAACCACATTGTGTGATTTAGCATGTTCTGATGGACAGCAAGTTCTGCATGGGACAGCAATGTGCCCTGGTGGCCAAAAAGGCAAATGGGGTCCTGGGGTGCATTCAGAGGAGTGTGTCCAGCAGATCCAGGGAGGTTGTCCTCCTTCTCTATTCTGCCCTGTGAGACCTCATCTGGAGTATTGCATCCAGTTCTGGACTCCCCAGTTCAAAAGGGACAGGGATCTGCTGGAGAGAGTCCAAGGGAGGGCTGTGAGGATGCTGAAGGGACTGAAGCACTGCCTGATGAGGAGAGGCTGAGAGCCCTGGGGCTGTTTAGTCTGGGGGTCATGATGGAGGGGACAGACTCTGCTCACTTGCACCCTGAGATAGGACAAGGGCCAATGGATAGAAACTCCAGCACAGGAGGTTCCACCTGAACCTGAGGAGGAACTTCTTCACTGTGAGGGTCCCAGAGCACTGGAACAGGCTGCCCAGAGAGATTGTGGAGTCTCCTTCTCTGGAGACTTTCCAGCCCCATCTGGATGCATTCCTGCGTGACCTGTGCTAAATTCTATGGTCCTGCTCTGGCAGGGAGGTTGGACAAGATCTCTGGAAGTCCCTTCCAACCCTGATCTCCTGTGATCCTTTAAGTAAGCAGGTAGTAAATTCTCTTCCCTGTAGCTCATGGACGTGCTCATGAGTTGGCACTACTAGCTATGCTGAAAAACAAACTCACCAACCAGCAGCAAGTGACATTGTCTCCAAAAGCACTGTGAGTCTCTGCAAGGCAGCCTTATGCTGTGAGGGATTTCTGCCATGCTGCCTGCAGTAGGTACAGCTGCTGATGGAGTGTGCAGCTGGCTCCTTCCTTGCAGCAGGTCATTGAATGCCACTGGTGATTTTGTAGGGGTCTAGAATGAAGTAATTAGTGATGGAGACAGTAATAAGCTGACTTGATGAGTTATCTCTGTCCTTGTGATGCAGCAGTTGTTCACTGGTCTTGCCCTAGTGAGGAAAGGGACTGCAAGTGAACAGTCCTGTTGGCCTGATGTTGGAAGAGTGAAAGAGGTTGACTCTAAAAACAGACTGAATCTTACTCTGGCCTCCAAGATGGAGAAAAAACCCCACATCTTTTTTGCTCTTTTACAGCTCTTTTCTTTTGTAACATGCAGAGATCTGGTTCTGAGATCTGGATATGGAGCCAAAGTACTTGGAGTGATGGAAATATTGCTTCAGCCCCCCCAAAAAAGAAAAATAAAAAGCCAATTTGGATTTCAATTGGGTACTTCTTTTTTTTTTCTAGGGCTTTAAGCAAGCAACAACTTTTTGATGCAGTCCTTTTCAAGTAACTGAAATGTAAAGCTGTGTAAAAGGATGGAGAGCCTCTGGGTTGTTCTCTTCATGTGTCAAGGTTCTGAATCAGCCTCAATTTACACTGTGTGTGATTATTAAAAAATTATTAAAGTCTACCTGCCTAAAGATAGAAAAGGTCTAAGCTACACTGCTCACAGCACCTTTAATTCGTGGCTATCCTGCTCTTACCTAATATGCCAGAAGACACCACTGGCAAAGCCAGGACTGGACCCCACTTCTGGACCCTGTGCCTGGAATTTGAGAGCATGCTTTTCTTCAGTATCAAATGATGTTCAATGATATCATATAATTAAAGGCTCTTACATAATGAAGATGGCATTTAATCTCATTAAATACTGTCAGCTCTCCACCATTCAGGGAAATGGAGAGCTGGGGTACCCTGGAGCTCAGGGAGCTCAGTGGGAGCAAATGAGTGATTAAATTAATCTTTGCTTTGTTAAGATCAGTGCTGGCTGAGATCACTCTCAGATGGAAGGTAGTCTTGTTCTGAGCCTGGTCAGGTCTCTGTGTTTTCTTCCTGGTAGCAGGCTTTAGAAGAACCCTTACTAGTTAGTGTGTTGGACCATGGCTGGTTCCTGGCAGGTTCTGCAGCCTGTATCCTGTTGCAGAGGGGCTCTGGAGGAATGCCTCTGGACCCAAGCTGACTGTCCTTGTGCAGATTGAGAAGTTCCCTTGGAAACACAAGAATCAAGCGGCACATTGAAGGAAACCAAGAAAAGGAGAAGCAAAAGCAAATAGCCCAGTCAGCTGGCTTCCAGTGGCACCCTGGTGCTGCCCAGTGACAGGAACAGATTGCAGTGGAGGCTACTACTAGCTAGGGTCCAGAGGGTTCATCAGCCAAGTTTGTGTGGTGCAGCCTCCATAGTCTACAGCTGGCTGGACCCAAGTCTTAGCACAGAGCTAGCTCCTTGTGGCTGGGTCTCTGGTGTCAGCCTGCAACCCAGACAGACCAAGCAGCAGCTGCATTCTGCCAAACCCTGAGCGGAAGGAGGGTTCCTGGTTGATGCTGTGGATGGAAGGCTGTGAGAGGCACTGTGTCCAGTGCTCAACCTTCAAGACCTCACCACCAGGCTGTGTCAGTAGCCAGAGTGGCAGACAGAAACCCAGAGCCTCTGACACACAATTGTGTTCAGGTGTGTAATGGAAATGAGTCTCCCTCCCCAGGGAGCTCACAGTCCAGGGGGAGGAAGTCGCTCATTAGCCCGGTGTTCACTCATTAGCCCGGTGTTCACTCATGTATTCATGCAGCTTGCTTCCAGCGTTGTTGTTCTGTGACTAACAAGCACTTAACTTGAACCCTTTCCTTGTATGAGAACTGTGGTCCTTCCAACTTATCCCCTGTTACAATCCACCTGCCTCTCTCACGGGTTTCCTGATTAGTCAGGTAAGTTTAGGTAGCAAGTTATGCAACCTGTGTAAATAATGTGTCTTCAGCTTGGTGTTTTCAGCTCATGCAGAGCTGTATATAAAAAATGATGATTTAAAAGTCACTGTATTGATTGTAACTATTTGGAAAATAGTTTTGTCAATGCATAGTTGAAGTCATAGTAAAGCTTCTAAGTCAAATAGAAAAATCTGTATTCATTTCACTTTATGTACAGGTAAAGTGTTTGCCACAGGTGGTGATAGAGGAGATCTGCTTATGATTTTTTTTTTTTTTAATGGAAAAGGACACAAAATTCAGAAAAGTCAAAGACATCTTCATCAATGACATTGATGAGGGGGCAGACAGACAAACAGAGTCTGCTCAGCAAGTTTGCTGATGATACCAAACTGAGAGGCTTGGCTGAGACACCTGAAGGCTGTGAGGCCATCCAGCAACACTTGGACAGACTGAGAGCTGGGCAGAGAGGAACCTAATGAGGGTCGACAAGGATGAGTTCAGTCCTGCAGCTGGGCAGGAAGAATAAACTGCAGCAGGACAGGTTGGGAGGGGATCTGCTGGAGAGCAGCCCCAAGGAGAAGGACCTGGGAGTGCTGGTGGGCAACAAGTTCTGCATGGGACAGCAATGTGCCCTGGTGGCCAAGAAGGCCAATGGGGTCCTGGGGTGCATTCAGAGGAGTGTGTCCAGCAGATCCAGGGAGGTTCTCCTCCCCCTCTACTCTGTCCTGCTGAGACCTCACCTGGAATACTGTATCCAGTTCTGGGCTCCCCAGTTCAGGAGGGACAGGGATCTGCTGGAGAGAGTCCAAGGGAGGGCTGTGAGGATGCTGAAGGGACTGGAGCACTGCCTGGTGAGGAGAGGCTGAGAGCCCTGGGGCTGTTTAGTCTGGAGAGGAGAAGACTGAGAGAGGATTTAATAAATATTTCTAAATATCTGAGGGCTGGGGGTCAAGAGGGAGGGGACAGGCTCTGCTCAGTTGCACCTTGGGATAGGACAAGGGGCAATGGATAGAAACTCCAGCACAGGACGTACCACTTCAGCATGAGGAGGAACTTCTTCACTGTGAGGGTCCCAGAGCACTGGAACAGGCTGCCCAGAGAGATTGTGGAGTCTCCTTCTCTGGAGCCTTTCCAGCCCCATCTCGATGCATTCTTGTGTGACCTGTGCCGGATTCTCTGGTCCTGCTCTGACAGGGGGGTTGGACTTGATGACTTTCGAAAGTCCCTTCCAACCTCTTAACATCTTGTGATATAAACCAGTTAATATGTATAAATTTATGACAAGAGGTGGAAATAAAAGGAAATGTACTTTTCAAAATGGATTCACCCCTCGTTATTTATACTAAATAGATCATTCTGTTGGTCCTATTGAATCGGGAGAAGCTGGCTTCCAGGGAGTTCTCTTCCTGATAGCTGCCTGGTTGGCCATTCACAACAGGCAGAGGCTAAAACCCATGTGAAATGAGAGTAGGATGGTACATTTTTCACTTTAACACCGATATTTGCTCTGGGAAGGTGAATGCTGCCCTTTAAGTGTGATACACATTTCAGGTGATACTTGCTGCTTGAGCTTTGGGTCCTGCTTTACCCAAACAATTTTAAATAACATAATAATTACTATAATGGGTTACACTGGAAACCCAGTTCTTTGCTTTATGATTTATATTGCCAAGAAGGGGGGGGAGGGAGGGGAAAGGAGAAAACACTCCACTGTGAACTGCATCACTGTTCTGATTCGTGAGGCTACATTAAAATCTCCACTGCAGTTACTATTTTCATTTATTACTTCAATAAAACCCACAAGAATCACAAGACTATGGTGATCATGACATCCACAAGTGTCATTTTCTGCGGTGATGCTCCTGTCCATTTAGAGCTGAAAATCTCCAAAGGCTTCCCTAATAAAGGATCTTCTAGTAGGTGCCAGGATGGTAACATTCAGAAGCTTTAATATTTTTTTTTTAAAGAAAAATAATCTTGAAAGAAGAGATTTGGGATTAGCCTAGTTCATTATTTTATCCAAGTTATGGCTGTGTGGGAATGAACTGAATAACTGCAATTTTGTCCAGAACACTGAAGCAGATTTGGCTGATTGGCCTAAAATTACACTGATTGCATTGCAGATTGGGTATTGAACTGTGTGGTCTTTTCATAAGAACTTTGTAACTTTGTTGTATGCTGAGGAGCAAGATGGAGAACTAGGGAGTTCTTCCTAGTCAGGTAATCTGACCTGACCCATCTTGTTTCTGCCCAGTTTATTAGAGCTCTGTCCCTTGTGGCCAAGAGAGCCAATGGGATCCTGGGGTGCAACAAGAAAAGTGTGGCCAGCAGGGCTAGGGAGGTTCTGCTCCCCCTCTACTCTGCCCTGCTGAGACCACCCCTGCAATCCTGTGTCCAGTTTGGGGCTCCCCAGTTCAAGAGAGACAGAGACTTGCTGGAGAGAGTCCAAGGCAGAGCCAGGAGGATGCTTAGGGAACTTGAGCATCTCCCCTGTGAAGAGAGACTGAGAGCCCAGGGGCTGTTTAGTCTGGAGAAGAGAAGGCTGAGAGAGGATCTGATCAATGTCTATCAATAGCTGAGGGGTGGGGGCCAAGTGGAGGGGGTCAGGCTCTTTTGGGTGGTGCACAGTAATAAGGCAAGGAACAAGAGGTACAAGCTGGAACAGAGAAGATTTCATCTCAACATGAGGAGAAACTTCTTTCCAGTGAGGGTGACAGAGCCCTGGAGCAGGCTGCCCAGAGAGGTTGTGGAGTCTCCTTCTGTGGACACATTCCAACCCCATCTGGCTGCATTCCTGTGCAGACTCCCCTGGGTGATGCTGCTCTGGCAGAGGGTTTGGACTTGGTGATCTCTTGAGGTCCCTTCCAGCCTCTAATGTTCTGTGGTACTGTGATTCTGTGCAACAGGCTGCTGCTTGCTGCTGACCTGGTGCTTCTTGTTGTTGTGGTTCAGTGAGAGTGAGATTGCCAAAGTCCTTTGGATTCATAAAAAACCTGAGCTGCTCAGCTTCATGTGTCAGCCCTGTGCTCAGAGCAGCTGACTCCAGCTTGGCATCAGGCATGGTGACAAGGAGGAGAGGTGGGAGGGCAGTAGGCATAAGCTGGACAGCTCTGGGGTGGAAGACTTCCTGATTTAGACAGACCCAGTGTAGTGTGTCCTGCTGAGATCCATCACCCAGGACCAGATTAAGACTTGGCATTGTCTGAGAGGGGAAAAATAAATAAATGCATGAGCCAAAAACAAGCCTCTGGCTCTGGAGATGGGAGCAAGGATATTTGGTGTTGGGCAGCACCTGGCCTCCCACCAGGAGAATGGCCTTGCAGGGCTGCTCCAGAAGGCTAAGGGGCACAGTGTGGTCTGGATAGGGACCAGCAGTGGGTGTTTGGAGAAAGGCTCTAGTCAGCATGGAGCAAGTCCAGCCCCACATGGAGCCTCCACAGTTCCCTGAAGAGTAGGGTAAGGATTGCGTTACATGGTGGTTGCCCTCAGACAGTCCTGCTCAGGAACTGCAGCAGAACCTGTGTTCCCACAGCCACCCAAGGCATCAACACGGATTTTTTTTACATCTATACACATATATGTGTGTATATATGTATATATATATATATACACATACAGATATAGATATATATATATGTGAGATGTATACACATAGAAGTGCCTATCACTATATTGATAAACTTTCTTTGGAGCCACTCCGTGATACCAAAGCTGTGCCACCAAGCTGTGGCTTGCAGAGCTAGCAAGGAACTCCCACAGGGCTTCTGGCTCAGCAGGAACACAGGCTGAGTCCATCTGTAGGATGGCATCTGAAGGCAGATAAAGAGGAGATTATTGCCTTGACTCAGAGGTGCCTCTTGTAATTTGAAATAGGAAGGGGAAATCTAACCTGTTTTGATGGTCTGCTCCTGGAAGCTCACTGAACCAGAGACTTTCCAGATGACTCAGAGCAGGATGGCTGTTTGCTGAGCACTGCTGTATCAAGGCTTTGGCAGGATTATATAACAAGCAGTCATCCTTCACTGCTGACAATGTGCCTTCTCTGCCTGGCTGATGCTTGCAATTGACCAGTTGTAGAGGCTGTTACAGAACAAAATGGTAAGGGCCTGAGGCATTTTCAGGATGCAGCTAGGTTCCTGCCTAGAGCAGACCTATTGTTTGCTTCTAGACATGGTGCTACGGTTGTTTGGGAAGAGGAGATAAAATTTCCCTGCCAGCCTCATAGCATCACCCACCTTGAAGTGGTCCCACTTAAAGTTGAGTTTTGCGTGGTGTGTCTCAATCTGGTTAGCAAAACCACTAAAAATAGTTGTGGTGAATGTATTGTAGGTTTTAGTTAAAAAAGGGTTTGCATGCTTCTAGTTCATTACAAAGAAAAAGAAAAAGGAAGGCTCCTTCTTGTTACTGTCTGATAACACCTTTTGAAGAAGATTGTGGCAGGGAGTTCAAGAGTTCTCCCCTTCTACTCTGCCCTGCTGAGACCTCACCTGGAATATTGCACCCAGTTTTGGGCTCCTCAGTTCAAGAGGGACTGGGATCTGCTTGAGAGAGTCCTACAGAGAGCTTCAAGGATGGTGAAGGGATTGGAGCACTGCCTGATGAGGAGAGGCTGAGAGCCCTGGAGCTGTTTAGTCTGGAGAGGAGAAGACTGAGAGGGGATCTGATCAATATCTATCAATATCTGAGGGCTGGGGGTCAAGAGGAAGGAAACAGGTTTGCTCAGTTGCACCCTGGTATGGGACAAGGGGCATTGGATAGAAACTCCAGCACAGGAGATTCCACCTCAGCATGGGGAGGAACTTCTTCATTGTGAGGGTGACAGAGCACTGGAACAGGCTGCCCAGAGAGGTTGTGGAG
>VXBD01006183.1:30388-64520 GCA_013399975.1 Indicator maculatus
GCACGCGCACAGCCGTGTGCGGTGGCGGCGGTGGTGCTGCCCGCGCGCCCCGCACGTGGACCAGCCCGGTGCGCGGGGGCGGTGTTGTGTAATCGGGAGGAGATGGTCGGGGGCAGGGCAGGGCCTTTGCAGCGCCGGCTCCGCCTGATGGCGGGGAGTACCGCCGGTCCGGTCCCGCCGCGTGGTGCGGTGCAAAGGGGCTGCGCAGGGCAGGGCAGCCGCTCTGTCGCTCACGGTTTTTCCTTCCTCTTTGTCAAGGAGGGTGACGAATGGTGTCGGGAGTGCCGGCCGGGGCAGCCCCTTCTGCAACTGCCTCCTCGGGGCCGGATGGGACGGTCAATAACATAATCAGGTGGCCGCGGCTTTCTCGCCTCGGCGTCGTTACAATTTCCTAAATGTACGTGTAAATGAAATGCTTGCGCGTTGTGGTGCGTTCCCCGCGCTGTGTATCCCTGCCGGGGGGCGCGGGCCGGGACTCCTCGACGCTCTCTGCCTGACGTGCCACTGCAGCCATGCGGCTCGGCATCCCCGAAAGGACCTGGCTTACCACCCTCCGCCGGGTTTGTTGACCAAGGTCCCTCCATTCTACAGACCCCAAGCTGCCTTGTCCGCCGAGCAGTGGTGTCCCTCTCTGCCGGGCACCAGGGTGCCTGTGACTGCATGCACAGAGGTCACCACCTCTCTGCTCTTTGGAGTTGTCACCTTGTGCTGTGTGTGAGATGCAACTTCAGACTGCTTATCAAACAACAATGGGGTCATAGGGAAATGTAACTTCTAAAATCACCAAAATATTAGGAATCTTGACCGTGGCACAGATGGGATTGCCAAGGTCTCTGAGGTATGGGAGCAGCCCAACTACCTGGGGCTACTGAGGCTTTTAAAAGACAAGGAATGAAACCCCCTAGGCAGAGTCTTTCTGTGCTCCCGCATGACATTGGTGTTACCCTTGAGGGAAAAGAGCATCACTTTTTATGGGTCAGGGTTTAAAGATAACTGGGCAAGGTGACAGTATGGAGGAACATGGAGTTCCTTTCAGGGGACATGTTTTGTGCCCTGCTCTGCCCGTTGCAGATAAGGATGGCGCCTGCTGAGAAACTTGGTGCCTCCCTTGGCCCAGGAGGACTGTGAGCTTTGACCTGGCACCTGGTCGAGGCACGTGCGGCGCCAGTGAGAGCAGGACCTGTGTCAGATATGTGATGGTTTTGCTCTAGCGCGGGTGTTGGGCTGACTTTTTCCTCGTGCCGTTGCTGGACCCACGTTCCCCTTGCAATCCTCCTTTCTCCAAAATCCTGATCCTCAACGCGTGCTATGCTACGTGGAGGATTTATCAGGAAGTCTGTGCAGGAACAACCCCTGTGGTGGGGGGGCTTGAAGGGGCTGTTGCCCAGGAGCGTGAGCAGCAGTTGGTGTGTAGCGCACATGTGTTGTGTGGACGCTTGGTCTGACCTCTGCTCTCTGGCAGCTCTGCTGGGGGCTGCTCAGATGGATGTTCTTGAAGGTTGTCAGTGGTGGTTTCTATGGTGCAAATGGGGCAGTAAAGGTGCTGTGGGAATGCTGGGAGGGCTGTTATGGCAAGTCAAAGTGATGAAAATGTGTAAGTCAAGAATTTCTGGCTGTTCCCAGGGTTCTATAACCCTGCTGCCTACTAGGTGTACTAGCCTTTATCTGTGAGGAGATGATGGATGATGTAAGGGGCTACAGCTCTGACTTACCATGCCAACTCAGGTGACCTAAGACTCCACTGACACTCGTGCCAGGGCAGTTTCGAAGTTTTGAGTTCTTACTGGTGTGTGGGGTTCCTTGCTGCACTGTCCTGAATACTCTGTGAAGAGACTTTACAGAGCAGGGCAGGCATAAACCAGAAGATGCTGAGGGGAGTTTACGTAAACGTTCACCTGGCTGATGCTGTTGAAATTTTTGTGTGAAACACCAAACGTTTTTATGTTGGGTTTTGAAATGCTAAGTCTTGCAGACAAACTCTAGTGCGGTGAAAACACAATTTATCTTGCTTACAAGCAAGAAAAAGGAGCCCATGAAAAGCCAGAGCTGCTCCCAGGTCTGCTGGAGGACAAAAAGCTGTTTCATCTGAGGGATTCTCAAGAGTATCGGATTGCCAGACATGGCAGGACAGAGCTGTTTTTGCAAATAGCAGACTGGCAGTCAGAGTTTTTAGCTGCTGCTGGAAACATTAGAAAGCCTTGCAGCTGGACAAGTGGTGTTCAGCAGACTAACCAAGCTGTAGTGCTGTTTCTTTCCCTTGCCACCTTCCCTTGTGCATCGTGAGCACCTCTCAGCCCTTCCTTTCTGTGCCTCTGGCACACAGCCTGCATGAAATCTTTCTCTCTGCCCTATTTCTGTCCCTAACCTAGCTTGTTTGCATTCTGGCTCCACAGCGCTGCAAGATCCTGTCTTTGCTGTGTAGCTCAAGACAAGCTCAGAGGGTGGGCAGGGAGGCCCTCCTTAGGCTGCTCTGTGCCCTCTCCCTGCTGCTGCCCCATCCTGCCAGCACCTGGGCTTATGGCTCTGTCTTTTGATTTTGCCATTTCATCTCAACTTGGATCCAAGGAGGCTGATGAGATGGGAGAAACGTATGGAACAGGCTGGGAGGTCAGCCATTGAAAACAGAGAGAAGCAAGCTTGAGGGAGGGAAGCAGGGAGGGAAAGCAGTGTGCCCAGGAACACGTGATGGCTGGGTCTGGTGGTGCTGGGTCATGGCGTGGCTCACATGGCAGCGGTGCATGTCTGCTTGTTATGTCACTACATGCTGCCTTTTTTTCTTGCCTTAGGGGGTGTGATAGCTTACATCAGCTCTTCCAGCTCGGCATCTAGCCCAGCCTCATGTCACAGCGAGAGCTCAGACAGCGGTTTTCAGTCGTCCTCTTCGCCTGTGCCATCCTCTCCGAACAGCTCCTCCTCGGAAAGCAGCTGCAATGGCCGCAACAGCAAGGGCTGCGACGGGGCAGCGAAGAGCGACAGCCTGGAGGAGACTATTAAAACAAACCAGTCAGGTGTTGCTGGTTTGACAAAAAGCCATAATGGAGTCACAAGTATGTTTGGTGCCAGTTCCTGAAGCCACCATTTTCTCCTTACACATTACAACCCCTTAGATTACAACCAGGTCCTCCATGTGGCTTGCTGTGAAGGCATGTAGCAAAGCCTTCATTGTTCTCTTTTTGGCGTTGTATGCACAGTAATGCACAAGGTATTGCCATACAAGTGATCATAGGTGGGTGTCCCATTGCTGCTGACTTCAGAATCCATAAATACAGGCCAGCTTCATTTCAGATTTTCACTGATGCTGTAAATAAAAATCACTGGGTGTAAAAAGATACAATGAAGAAAAGGTAATAGTAATCAGAAATTCCCTTCAGAAGTATTTGTAGCTCTGCCTTGAAAATCTAGTTTGTTTCTTCATGTTCCCTCTCCTGCCCCTTCACCTTCTGTCAACTCAAAATTCTTTGGAGACATGAATAAGTAACCAAACCATTATATTTACATAGCTGTAGCTGGGACTTATACCTTTTATATTCCAAGTCTTAATTTGTGGATGTAAAAACCAAAGTACTACTCTTAAGACAAATCTAAAGGATTGCCTTTTAAAATCTCTAAGCTCCAGCTATTTGCCTTACACTTGGTTTGGTAATGAGGGAAGATCGATGCTAAAGAACTGTATTTGAACGGTTTTGGAAGAGTAGGAGTCAAACTGAGTACTGGAATGAATATTTCAACAAACACTCAGCTGGAATTTAGTATTTTGAAGACTGAATTCTTCTGTTGGCAGAGTTGTTTTATCATTTTGAATTACTGGAAGGATAGAATAAGCATCTGCAGTTCCACCTTAAAAATATTTTTTTAAATGTCTTCCTGTCCTAAGTTCTTGGGAAGAACTGTGGTTTGGTTCCTTTTCAAAACCTTATGGAAAAAAAAAAGTTTTAGTTCCTCTTTACAAATGAAACCCAAATGTGAAATAAATTAATTTTTTTTTTTTTTGGTAGAATACAGTTCTGTAGGAGTGTTCCCAGCTGTCTGTGTTGCTCACTGTTAAGGTAACTTGGTGGTTACTAAAGTCACTGGTAAAATTTACATTGGCTTCAGTGAAACCAATGTTAGACCAGGCTTAAAAAAATTTTAATTGACAAGCTGAAGTAAAATAGGTGGGGGGAAAATGTAAAAACAAACAAACAAAAAACCCCAGGAGCACAGTTACAAGGCTGAGAGGTATTTTCAAGTCCAAGCGTGTACATGTCTTCCTGGCTATGAGTAGTCTTCACATGTGTAGATCATAGAATTGTCAGGGTTGGAAGGGACCTCAAGGATCATCCAGTTCCAACTCCCCTGCCGTGGGCAGGGACACCTCACACTACATCAGGTTGCTTATTGTTAGATAGGTAGAGTGTATGGCTGGTTTGCAATAGATAACACTGTGTCATTTAATGTTGTGCTCCTGCTTTGGGGGCCGTTGGGTGACAAATGAGCACATGAACCCTCTTGCCATACAGCAACAAGATTGCAGGAGAGCAGAGAATCTCAGGAGTCCTCACAGAAGTCCTTTATTGCTGCGTTGTAGAATCCCCAACATTGCAGAGTCTCAAAGTCCCACTTACAGCAGAAGTCCTGGAAGCCCTTAAGAGACAAAGCAGCTCACAGAAGTCCTGAGCATATCCCTAGCAGCATCCCTACAACAAAGCCCTACCCAGAAGTAGCTAACAGAAGTCCCTAGCAGCCCTAACCCCCCCAGACCATTCCTACCCTAAGTCCCTAACCCCAGTAACTCTTGCCCAGAGTGGCTGTTTCTATCCTCTTTGTTATCAATCCCTTAGCCAGTAAAACCCAACCACATCTCTAAGCTCAAATCTTTTCCCAATGAGAGGTGCCAGCATGTCAAGGAGGTGGTTTCTGCAGCATGTTCCAATCCAAGGGTGCCAAGGTGAGGCTGTTGTTCTTGGCACCCATGGAATGTGATTGTTTTGCTTTTTGCAGCATGCAATTGGTCAGCTAAGGAATTCTGCACTTTGCACACCGCCAGTATCTGGCCTCAGAACAGTGGCTGCAATAATTTAATATTTCTGTTTTTAAGAGAAGTTTATTCTCTTGTTTGGAACACTGTAGCCTTTATATAGGCTTGCTCATCCTGCTGGAAAAACAGATGAGCCTGAGCTTTGGTGGCCTAGTTAAGGAAATGGTCCTTTTAAAGGTGTGTAAATGTAGGCAGGCTTTCTACCTGCAGTGGGTACAGTACTGCTGTGAGTGCGAGTCCAGTGAATATGTGCATCCTCCCTGCTCTGCTGAGTACTTCATGGTTGGGTCATCTCACCCCACCCCTACTTGCACTAGTATGTTCTGAACTGGTCAGAGGTTTTCTGCATTCTTGTCTGTTCCTGTGCTGGGGTTTTGTTTGTTTGTGGTTTGTTTTTGGGTTTTGGTGGGTTGCTTGTGTGTGTTTTGTGTAGTTTTGGTTTTTTTGGGATGTTTAACTGACCTCTCCCATTTTGCTTTGAGTCCAGGTTTTAAAAGCTGGAAACTTGTTCCTGCTGTTGTCATTCGTTTTCTATACCCTCGACTTTTCTGTTCTGATTCCAGAGTTTAATGGCATGGTTCTTCTTTGCAAAGTCTGTGGAGATGTTGCTTCAGGATTTCATTATGGTGTTCATGCCTGTGAGGGCTGCAAGGTGAGCTGTATTTCTACTCATGTTTCTTCTGGTTAAATGCTCAAGTTATCCCCCAAAGGGGCTAGAGAAATGATATTTCTGAAAAGGTACCACTCTGCTTCTCTTCTAAATCTGAGACATTTCAGTGTGTAAATGGTAGGGAAAGGCAAACTACTTGACAATACACAGCGTTTTCCAAGCTGCAGTACTTGCTGTTCTTGCTCCTTGTCCAGTTCTGCCTGACCTGGAGTGCATGATAGAGAAAGAGAAATGGAGGCAGAGATAGTAATGACCATGTCACGCAAGACACGTGAATGTTAATTGCATTAAGAGGTAGTGGATGTGAGTTGTCACCTGGGCTGGGACACAGGCACAACAGCCTTGGAAAAGCAATTCTTCACCTTGGGAAAAGCCAGGCCTGGGTGCTTGCCTGTTCATACATCAGTGGGTCTGTGTTTTCTGATACTGCAAATTTTATGTTCTGTGAAGGAATTTAGCAGCTTAAGGGTTATGTAAGGGAACCACCTTTGAAGGTCATAGAGTGCAGCAGGATGTTTTTATCACCAGAATGTGGAGACTGAAGTCAAGAGATCTGATTTTGAGTTTCATGTTTGCACTTGGTGTCACAGGAGGTTGAGGGCATATCTTACAAACCGTCAGTACAGTGATAGAAGGCTGGAGGTATTTTACTGTTAGGTGCCGACTGTGCAGGGAACATACAATGTAGTTATCTTCTTGTTCTACACAGACCACACACAAAGGGGAAGTAAATCTTGAGGAGCAGCAAGTTCTTTAAAATCACTTGGGTCTGATGGCACTGAAGCGGCTGATGAGACACAGTGTGGTTTGCTGTGCTTGGGGAGAGGTGAATCTTGGCAGGAGGACTTTGCCTGTGCCGCAGTAGTAGTTACAGGGATTTTGTCTGTTTGCTTACAGGGATTTTTCAGAAGAAGCATTCAGCAAAACATCCAATATAAAAAATGCTTGAAGAACAACAACTGCTCTATAATGAGAATGAACAGGAACAGATGCCAGCAGTGTCGTTTCAAAAAATGCCTGTCTGTTGGGATGTCACGAGATGGTACGTTCCTCCGCTGGGCACTGAGAGGGAGCCTGCTGCCCGCCTCAAAACCAATTGCTCAGGGTCTTAGCGGCAGAAAATGCAGCCAGCTGTGTTGACAGGGACAGGGTTCCTGTCCAAGAGCATTTAGACCAGCTGGGCTTGTTCTGTGAATCTCCTGAGCTGGTAACATTGTACTGGCCACAGAGCTCCTGTCTCTGGAGGCTGATGCATTGCGATGCTGCAGGGCTGTATTAGGGTCATGGCTATAGGAGTCTCTGTTTTGCTTTAGTAAGTGAATATTTACAGCTGTATCTTTCTTGCCTGGCACTGAACAAGACTTGAGTTCTCTTTTTCATTTTTGTTTTGTATTGTTGCTGTTCCTTTTTCAAGGAAAGGGAATTCTATCCAAGCTAACAGCATTAGGCTAGTCCCTGTAGAGCCTGAAGAGTTCTGTTTGGGTGCATGAGGCAAGCGTGTGTCTACTTGTTGTTTTTGGGGTTTTTTTTTGTTTTTTTTTCTTCTTGGAGGAGGAGGGCAAGAAGGGAAGTGTAATGTTGACCTGTGTCTCACCACAGCTGGATATCCTTCCCTTGCAACTCCTGAAAAATGCAATGTTGAAATTGTAGTTCATTAGTCTGCTAGAGCTTGCTGGTGGGAACCAGAACTGTTTCTTCTGTTTCACTTTTTAATTTTCTCTGGGTGTTTATTTCACAAGAACTTAAGAATCTTGGGCTGTTAATAATTTAGTGGGTGGGGTGCTAAAACTCACTTCAAGTAATTGTTGTGAGTTCTTGTTGTGCATAGGAGTTATTTCATCCCCTAGGCGCTTGTTTGCACATGAGGTTGCACCTGTTTTAATGAGAGATGTTTGGTTGCATTAATGATGGACTGCTGCATGAGCACAATTGCATCACTCGAAACTGATCAGGAGCCCTTGTAAGGCTGTGGTTGGACAGGGTGGGAAAGGCAGTTGTAGATTTCCTAGGACAGGGCCAAAAAGGCTGCAGCCACAATGATGCCCATCCCCTTGCGGGCAGAAAATGTCCATTTTCAGAGCAAAGTTATCAGGAGGATTTGCCAAGGTAAGCTTCATTCAGCATTGTGGCGGTTTTAAGGCTATGCCTTTAATTTCTTTTCACATAGTTCGAGCAGAAAAGTAAAAGAATGTAAATAAATCACAGTTGTAGACTACAGCTACATTTGCTTCTGAACTGAGCTAGTCTGGAGTTGTTAATGTGGGAGGGGAATTTCAGCCCACCACATTACAACCAGCATTGATTCTCTTCAGTTGTTTTGG
Organism: Indicator maculatus; assembly: GCA_013399975.1. Lineage (NCBI taxonomy): Eukaryota > Metazoa > Chordata > Aves > Piciformes > Indicatoridae > Indicator > Indicator maculatus. The sequence goes on from VXBD01006183.1 coordinate 38,397, forward strand.
CAAGTTATGTATTGGTTTGTGAGGGAGCTGTCTCGTAGGACTTAGATTCAAATAGAATATGAACTGTTTAAATTTGGCTAATTATCAGCTCCCAGAGTTGTACAGATTTAATTGATCCAGTCTTAAAGCCTGATGCTTAGTTCACTAACATAACTGTTTATAGTCTGTGGCCAGGTTTGCAGCAAAAGGGGAAAAGGTTTTAGTTTTCCTGCTTTCTCTTTGTGTGGGAACAGCAGCATACAATCCATGCCTCTCCTGTGCCCAGGAGCTCTTTGACTTCAGCTGCAATACCCCCCGGGGCTGTACTCTTGGTGAGAGCAGTTAAAGTCTTCCTGTCAAAGGCGTGATTATTGCTCGGGTGGTGTGTGTGTGTGTGCACACTGCTTCTTCACTGTGGTTTGATGTCTCTGTCTGCTGCTAACGCTTTCAGGATTGACTTTTGGGTTTTTTCTCCCCATGTTTCGTTTCTCCCCCTGGACAGCTGTTCGATTTGGCCGTATCCCCAAGCGTGAAAAGCAGAGGATGCTGATCGAGATGCAGAGTGCCATGAAAACCATGATGAACGGTCAGTTCAGCGGCCACTTGCCCAGCGAGGCGTTGTCAGAACATCAAGATCAAGCTCCTCAAGAAGACCTTTCCTCCAAGCCAAAGCAAGAGCAGGAAACCATCACAAGCCCTTCTCCCCATCCTGGTGCTGACATGGCTAAGGAAGAAGTGATCGGTATGGTCACTCGGGCCCACAAGGACACTTTCATGTACAACCAGGAGCAGTCCCAGAGCACAGCAGAGCTGATGCAGTCCCAGAATGGGGAGAGAGTGCCCAAGAGCAGCGAGCAGTACGTCTTGAGCAGCGAGCACTGCCTCAGTGGCCTGGGTGGCCCTCAGTACCCCGAAAGTGAGCAGCGCCTTGGTGGACAGTACAAAGGCAGAAGTGCAATGCGTTACCCAAGTGGGCATGCTGTGTGCTTCACAAATGGCCACTGCATGAACTTCACCACTGCTTACGCTCAGCAGCTGTGTGACAGGATCCCAGAAGATGGCTTTTCTCCAAGCAAGAACACTGCTTACTCTTGCAGCACCGGAGGAAGAATGCATCTGGTATATTGATATCAATTGTTTTGATTGGGTTGAGTGGAAGGTTTAGCAGTGGGTGTGATTCAGTGTGCCTCTTCAGTTGGTGGAGCTGCACAGAATTGGCACAACTGCTGCAACTTAGCATAGTGACACCAGTTTGGTAGCACAGATCGTGATGAAGGAGAATAATGGCTCAGATTGCATGGAGGGTCTGAATCAAGCAGTGGGGTTTCTTGGCCCATTTGTTAGCCAACTGGAAGTAGACTAGTGTTAAAGGGCATGGAGTTTGTAACTGGTTTGACTTAAAAATGGAAGGGTGAACCTTGTAGAGTTCTCAGTTGGAGTCGGTGATCCTGAGAGTCTTTTACAACCTGAATGTTTCTGTGATTTTGTTAGGAGTTTAAAAATGCCCTTGACTAGATCCTCTTGGAGACTCCACCCCAAAATAATCTGCAGTCATACATACTGTATTTTCCTGAAAGATACTCCTTTCCAATTTCTGGGGTGAAATCTCAGGGCTAGCATTTTAAGCCAGTCTGTTTGCATTTCTTGCCAGTGTGTTCCAAAATCTCTCTTGCTGGGTAGGCAGCCAGGGCCAGGGGGGTTAGGCAGTTGGTGGTATTTTATGTTTCAGTGGGGAGAGGCTGATTCTGTTCCAAGCACTGTAAAATCAGGCTCTGTTGGACCCACAGGCTGTGCATCCTTCTCCTCTAGAACACTGTCAGATCTGAACAGAGGGAGAAGGAAGATGCACAGCTAAACCACTTGGGAGAAGTTCAGGATCTTTTCTGTAGTGCTTACACAAGTGAGGCTCTGAACACATTCGTGGGTGTCTTGGATGACTTTGCTACTTTGCTAGAGCATTTTTGGAAATACTTCTCATTTTCTTGCCTGTGTATTTTTGAGTTTTTGTTTGGCTGGTTAGTGTTTTATTTTTTTCCCCTTAACAAGGCCCTCCTGCGTGCCCTGTACCAGTTCTTTAAGTCCCTTAAAATAGTTTGGCCTTCTCTTTATCACTGGAATTGCCTGGGATGAGAGAACATAACATCCTTGTTCTCATCCTGCTCTCCTGTCAAGAAGTGTGAGCCCCTGACCTTTCTAAAGTACTTCAGCTACTGGTGTTTGCCTTCTTCCTAGTTTTTAAGGATTCTTCACAGGTTTTCAAGGCCCCTAAGAGTCTCCATACAATGAAGGCTGTTCATTTTATTGCTGGATTTCCAGTTTTTGATGTTTGTTTCTTGGTTGGTTGGGTTTTTTCCTGTTGGTTTTGGTTTCTTTTCTTCTTTGGCTCCAGCACATGTGAACCATGCTATCTCTAGCAGGCTCCAACCTTAATTGCAGATTCCAGGCACTACTCCTTGGCAAATAATAATAATTTCCAACCTCTTTTCCTTGCAGGGAAAGTCTGTGGAGTCACTGCAGCAACATTAATGGCAGTGCTAAGAAGCAGAAGTTAAACCTGTCAGTATGGGCGGGCAGGGAGTGGTGCTGCCCACAGAGCCCCAGCTGCTCAGTTTGACCTGTGCAGAGCAGCTGCAGGGAGCTTTAACACAACCAGCAACAGGAAACAGAACCAAATCCAACACACTGCTTCAGTCCCTTCCTCCCCCTGCTCCTGACATGGACGAGGGTTTTGCCAGAGAGCTCAATGAGAGCAAGATCTGACCAAAATGAGTCACTAACAGTAAGGGAATGCAATTAGGCTCTGAACCAATATGGAAAAAGATGTTGAGAGTTTGGGTTTATTTGCTCTATATCCCCCATGAGCCAAGCAGATTCCTTTACAGAGAGCTGGTGACTCTCAGCTGGTGCGAGCTGAGAGCTGCTTTCATAGGGAAGCCTGTCAGAGTTCAAGGAGCACTTGGATGATGTTCTTAGTCATATATGGCTTAGGTAGTCCTTTAAGGAGCAGGTAATTGGACTTGATTATCCTTATGAATCCCTTCCACCTTGAGATAGTCTGGGGTTCTATGACTCCTGGGCAGAAGTCTATCCAGAGACTTCTTACAATGCACAGGGAGGAGAATGTGGCAACATCTCTTTGGGACTGAGTGCCTGGGAGTTAGGGTAAACCATTGGAGGATGATCACAGCTGACAGGATGTTAGGGGTTGGAAGGGACCTCCTGACATCATCGAGTCCAACCCCCCCTTGCCAGAGCAGGACCAGAGAATCCAGCACAGGTCACAAAGGAATGCATCCAGATGGGTCTAGAAAGTCTCCAGAGAAGGAGACTCCACAACCACTCTGGGCAGCCTGTTCCAGTGCTCTGTGACCCTCACACTGAAGAAGTTCCTCCTCATGTTGAGGTGGAACCTCCTGTGCTATAGTTTCTATCCATTGCCCCTTGTCCTATCCCAGGGTGCAAGTGAGCAGAGCCTGTGCCCTCCCTCCTGACCCCCAGCCCTCAGATATTGATAAACACTTATTAAATCCCCTCTCAGTCTTCTCCTCTCCAGACTAAACAGCCCCAAGGCTCTCAGCCTCTCTTCACCAGGCAGTGCTCCAGTCCCTTCAGCATCCTGGTAGCTCTCTGTGGGACTCTCTCAAGCAGGTCCCTGTCCCTTTTGAACTGGTGATTGCACCCCAAATTCTAGGTGCAATATTCCAGGTGAGGCCTCAGCAGGGCAGAGTTAGCAGAACCTCCCTTGAGATGTTGAAGCATTTTTTGTGCCCAGTTCAGAGCAGAGTGCTGAAGCAGATTGCTTGTTGTCAGTACTTTAAACAATAAATACCTGTGTGAACGGTTAGGGTATGGAGGGCAGAGCAGTGCTTAGTGTCTGCCCTACTTACAATTATATGCCTACACCTTCCCTTTTGCCAAAATACTTCATGATTTTCAGCTCATGGAAAAGCTCCTCCTCTACCCTACGACAGATTGTTTGGTTTCAGGTGTCATCCTCACACATACAAATGATGCAGAATCATGAAATCAAATTCAGGATGCCCTGCAAAAGTGGCATAGCTGTGAGGAGTTACTAATCTATTCCACTGTTTGCTGTTGCTCTGCTGACATTATGTAGTGTTACATACACTGTTTTAGTATACTTGTGAGGAGTACTTCAGGGAACTCTCATCCTTGATCATGACAGGTGAAATGACTTATTAAAAGGTCTAAACTTCATTAAAAGATGTAAGTCTCAGGAAGCAGAACTGAAGGTGCCTCTGTGTCTGGTTGGGTTTTGCAGTGGCAGTTGGTTGGCAGTCACAGTATCACAGTACCACAGAACATTAGAGGTTGGAAGGGACCTCCAGAGATCATCAGGTCCAACCCCACTGCCAGAGCAGCATCACCCAGGGGAGTCTGCACAGGAATGCAGCCAGGTGGAGTTGGAATGTGTCCAGAGAAGGAGACTCCGCAACCTCTCTGGGCAGCCTGCTCCAGGGCTCTGTCACCCTCACTGAAAGGAAGTTTCTCCTCATGTTGAGGTGAAATCTTCTCTGTTCCAGCTTGTACCTCTTGTTCCTTGGCTTATTACTGTGCACCACCCAAAAGAGCCTGGCCCCCTCCACTTGACACCCACCCCTTAGCTATTGAGAGACATTGATTTGATCCCCTCTCAGCCTTCTCTTCTTCAGACTAAACACCCCCAGGGCTCTCAGTCTCTCTTCACAGGGGAGATGCTCAAGTCCCCTAAGCTCTCCCTTGGACTCTCCTTGGACTCTCTCCAGCAGGTCTCTGTCTCTTTTGAACTGTGGAGCCCCAAACTGGACACAGGATTGCAGGTGTGGTCTCAGCAGGGCAGAACAGAGGGGGAGCAGAACCTCCCCAGCCCTGCTGGCCGCACTTTTCTTGCTGCACCCCAGGATGCCATTGGCTCTCTTGGCCACAAGGGCACATTGCTGTCCCATTGCTGTCTGCCTTAATGTATCCATCTGATCTCATTCTAAGGGATTCACGCTTCCGTACAAAAAGGCTTGCCCTGTTTTTCTATGGAAGAAAGAGGATTTTGTCATTGTGACTTAGCAAAATCCAGTGACACAAGTAAATGCAAACAGGTGGGAGAGGAAGGCTGCTCTAGTAATGAGGGTGTAAACCTGTGACTTGGGAAATCCAGGCTCTGTTCCTTGTTCTGCTGTTGACGCCTTTGTCTGCTGGACTGAATCACTGCAGCTGCCTGCAAAACAAGAAAGGTGTAGGAGAAAGATCGTAATAGTGATTGAGATTACAGTTGATAGGTTGCAAAACCATGACTAATTGCAAGATTACAAGGATAATACAAGTAAAAGAAATCCAGATGTCACGTGTGAGTGACATCAGGGAAGCATGGTGTAACCTGGACTCTCTCAGCTCTTTCACTGTAGACAGTGTTGGCATTTCCAAAGTCAGCAGATCTAGAAACAGGCTGCTAATGGACTGCCATGGGGGGGTGGGGTTATTGTTTGTTTTAAAGGGTGGGGAAGAAATCCAGTTGCTTTGGGAGCTGACTGAGGAATGCTGATTTTTTTTTCTCTATGTGTTGTTATTGCAAAATTTTGAAGAGTGAACCTACTCGCTTCAATTCTGTGCCAGTAAATTGGAAGCACATCCTTAGGAGTTGTTTTCTCTGTGTGTTTTGTGAACACCAGGTCTGCCCAATGAGTAAGACTCCCCATGTGGACCCAAACAAGTCTGGCCATGAAGTCTGGGAAGAGTTTTCCCTGAGTTTTACCCCTGCAGTGAAGGAAGTGGTGGAGTTTGCCAAGCGCATCCCAGGTTTCCGAGATCTCTCTCAACACGACCAGGTTAATCTTCTGAAGGCTGGGACCTTTGAGGTGAGACCACTATGTGTGCTGTGCTGACATGACCAGCTGTGTGTCAGTCTGACTCCCTTAAGAACAAAAATAAATAGATCTAAAAGCAGCTTGTTTGTGGATGCTAGCTCTGAGCTTCCCTGAAGCTGATGTTGTCCATGGCTTTGGTTTTGTCATAACCTGCTGAGCTGTCCTTCTTCCAAGTAGTCCAAAAGTGCTCAGCCCTTTTACACTTCCTCCTCCCTGTGCATTAATAAGTGAGTAATGAGGAGTTTCTTGGCTTCCTATAGCAGTGGTTACTTTGGTGGCTATCTTTGCTTGGCTTGGAGAGAAGGAGACTGCATCTGGAAGGGTGGGTAGCTTAGAAAGCTATCTAGTGACGTACAGTTTTGTAGTGGAACGTGTTTATTGCTCTTTCTGTCCTTCCTTCTGACACTGTGCTCCATGCCAAAGCCAGAGCATCCCTCCTGACCAGTCACCACTAGCTCTTGGTGGCCACTGGAGTTACTGAAGCCTCCTTCTCCAAAGCAGTAGCACTAGTAACTAACTGTGCTTCTGCAGCCCTGCAGCTGCAGCGTACCAGCTGCAGTCTAACTTACTCTAGGCTCATCCTAGTAGGGCCTCAAGGCTGCTTTCACTCACTTGCCAGCATGCCATAGATGTGAGTGAGTAGTGGTGAAGTGGGAAAGACACTGGGGAGCACTGCTTTGTAGTTAGTGACCTTGACATAAGGTTTAGTTGCCCTTCCAGACTCTTGTGTCTGTTGGTGACCATGCACATTTTATAAGTATTCAGGTGTGAAATTTAAACTTTGAGGGCACAGGGGAGCTGAAGTCCCAAGCATTCAGTGTTGCTTTGCTTTTCTGGGAAGGGCAGGGTTGGTGATGTTTCTGCTCTTGCTTTCTTCATTTATTCTTTCAAAGAAGAATGCTGGATTCCATATTTGCCTGAACTGGAGACGTTCCTCATGTAATGTGTTGGTCTTTTGTCTGCACGTATGCAGCCCAGTTCTAAAATGGGTAACTGTTGGGTTGGAAGGTACAGGTTGTATTGGAAAACTTGGTGCCTGGACATGCCAGTTTCTTTGCATCTTTCATTTTGTTGTTTATTTTTTGCTGTTATACTTGAGCTTTTAATACTCACCTACAACTCTTGGAAGCTGTTTTTACTTCTTCAGCTACAGCCTCTTAATTCTGCTGTTTAGATGACACAAAAATGTTGGTTCTTTACCCTGCAAAGTGGTATACTGTCCAGTGTCCTCAAGGAGAATGGAAAAATCAGGCTTGAGCTGTTCCTATAACGTTAAGCCAAACTTTCATGTTTTGCAAGTGGTTTGTCTTGGCCTTTCTTCACCTCAAGTTTTTCTCAAGCCTTATTCATGTGCCTTTTTGCCAGTTACAAGCTCTGCTGATAAGGTTTCCATATCCAGGAGGATTAATAATAATGTCTGGCTCCATGCTTACCCCTATTAACTTATTTGTAAGAAACATTAATGATTTCTTCTGAGTCAGCTGGTGCCTGTAGGTGAAGGCCTGTGTGACATCTTAGCAACGTTAAAAGAAAACAGCCAAACAACCCAAAAATAATGCTGCAGAGAGCAGAGGGGGAAAGACAGCATTAAAGGAACCATTGCCATGGAGGCAAAAGCATCTTGAAAGCCTCATGCTGCATACAAGGTCGTTTCTGTCTGCTGGGTAACTAAACTAGGACATCCAAATATCTGCATGTTAATAGAAGAACCTCAGCACAAGTACTGCCTCTGAGCCTGTTGGGCTCCCTTGGGCACCAGTGTATAGCAGTGCTGGCATTGTGCTGACCAGCACCTCGTCCTCAGGGAGTGCTTGTTCCTTCGGGGGGAAGGATGTGCAGCCTGACAGTGCTGGAGCTGCATTGCTACAGGTATTCAGATGCACGTTAGCTAAAAAGCCCTCTCAGAACTGGGGACACTGGAGAGCTCAGTGTGGTGGTGTGGCATTTGCATGGCTTTGTATGGGAGCCATCTCACAAATAGGAGTGACCATAAAGTGAGGAACTCACCTGGATTTGAACAGGTCCTCTCCCACCTCCACAAGCCCCCACTCCAAATGGTTGATGTTAGAGGTAACAGTGATGTTAGAGGACACAGTCTCAAGTTGTGCCAGGGGAGGTATAGGCTGGGTATTAGGAGGGTGATTGCCCATTGGGATGTGCTGCCCAGGGAGGTGGTGGAGTCACCATCCCTGGAGATGTTCAAGAAAAGCCTGGATGAGGCACTTAGTGCCATGGTCTGGTTGATTGCTTAGGGCTGGGTGATAGGTTGGACTGGATGTGCTTGGAGGTCTCTTCCAACCTGGTTGATTCTATGATTCTATGATTGTAAGCCCCTTGCATCCATTGGAGTAGTGACTCACTTTCTCCACAGACTCACAGACTTGGTGATGTGGCTGCAGGTGGTGGGGAAGCAAGCAGGCACTTGCCTGCGTGGAGGTTTTTGTGTGCTTGTATTGCTATGGCCAGGTGATATCATCAGGTTTATCCTCAACATGCTGAGACCCCATCTGGAGTACTGCACCCAGTTCTGCTGCCCCCAACATAAGAGGGGCATGGAGCTGCTGGAGTGGGTCCAAAGAAGGGCCACAAAGCTGATCAGAGGGCTGGAGAACCTCCCCTGTGGGGACAGGCTGGGAGAGTTGGGGCTGTTCAGCCTGGAGAAAGGAGGAAGGCTCTGGGGTAACCTTAGGGACCCTTCCAATACCTGAAGGGTACCTACAAGAAAGCTGGGAAGGGACTTTTTACAAGGGCTTGGAGTGATAGGACAAGAGGGAAGGGCTTTAAGCTTGAGGAGTGGTAGATTTAGACTGGAGACTAGGAAGAAATTCTTTACAGTGACAGTGGTGAGACACTGGAGCAGGTTGCCCAGGGAGGTCATGGATGCCCCCTCTCTGGAAGTGTTCAAGGTCAGATTGGATGAAACCTTGAGCAACCTGGGGTAGTGGGAGGTGTCCCTGCCCAAGGCAGGATATTTGGAACTGGGTGATCTTCAAGGTCCCTTCCAACCTAAACTATTCTTTGAATCTGTAAAGTGAAATGGTTTGAAATGAGAGCAGAGCAGATTTAGATTGGGTGTTAGGAACAAGTTCTTCACAGTGAGGGTGGTGGAACACTGGAACAGGTTTCCCAGGGAGGTGGTTGAGGCTCCTTCCCTGGAGATGTTGAAGGTGAGGCTGGAGGAGGCCCTGGGCAGCCTGATCTAGTTGGGGATGTCCCTGCTGACTGTGGGGAGGTCAGACTGGATGAGCTTTGGAGGTCCCTTCCAGCCTGGACCATTCTGTGATTCTATGAGCTATACCATAGTCTGAACAGTTCTTGCTGGTGTTGGAATGGTTCTTTTTCTCCAAGTAAGAAGGCTGTTCCATGCAGCCTGAACCTCGACAATGTAAATAAAGTTGTTGAGCGTAAGCGGATGAAACTTGACAAACCATTCCAGAGGGAAACAACTGACTGAGATACCACAAGGGATATTTCAGCACTGTCAACTGCTACAGCCCAGGTGCTTAGGCCCAAGGGATAGTCCTGACTGCAGCTACAGCCTAGGTGCTGTTAGAGGCCCTGCTTGCCAAGCCATTTGAAGGGGGTACATCTGACTCCTTTCTGCCAGAGCTCATTAACATTCCTGTGGGTACAGCAAGGCAGCATGGTACTTTCCCTGGGAATGCCTGGTGGGCCAGATCATCAGGTGGTGTAAATCAGCCTTGTTTCAGTGGAGCTCCTGCAGTTTGTGCTAGGCTGGAATCTTGCTCAGTACCAAAGTTCTGCTCCTTGTAAGTGTGGCCAGTAAAGCATTGCCTTCAGTGCTCTGTATGCCTTTGGCTGTTGGTTGGCTTATGCTAGCTGTCCTGCTGGCGTGTTTATGAATGGCTTAATTGTCCATTTTCCTCCCTCTTGTGTGCTGTGGCCCCCTCCCCTGCACCTACTCGCTGATCTTTTCACTTGTGGAGTCTCCTCTGGAGACTTTTAATGCCCATCTGGATGTGTTCCTGTGTGACCTGTGCTAGATTCTCTGGTCCTGCACTGGCAGTGGGGTTGGACTCGATGGTCTCCGGAGGTCCCATCCTGTGCTCTGTGAGTGCTGAGCCAGAGCTTGCACTGGTTGTTAACACCTCAGTAGCATGCTGACAGTTTCTGTACGCAGTGCTTGCACAGCACTTAATGAGACAGTTTGAATGATGTTAAAAGGCTCAATTTCTTCTCCCTGTGGCTAGAAACCCACCTGTACTTATCTGTTCCTGCTGTTCTCTTCCTCTTCCCCAGGTGCTCATGGTGCGGTTTGCGTCGCTGTTCGACGCCAAGGAGCGCACCGTCACCTTCCTGAGTGGGAGGAAGTACAGTGTGGATGACCTGCATTCCATGGGAGCTGGGGATCTGCTCAACTCCATGTTCGAGTTCAGCGAGAAGCTGAATGCCCTGCAGCTGAGTGACGAGGAGATGAGCCTCTTCACAGCTGTCGTCCTGGTGTCTGCTGGTAAGGACAGAGAGTGCCCGGGAACCGCTGCCCAAGCCGGAGAGCGGCGTTCCAGCACCGTCCCCCTGCAGACCGTGTGCACTGTGTTCTCACTTCTGAGTGTCTTGAGTCCGGTTTAAGCTACTAGCAATCTGGAATTTACTTTTTCACATGCCTGCTCTCTCTCATGTTTGGAAAACATGACAGTGGGCTGACATTTTCCTATCAATTTACTATGGAATGGAAAAAGTAGATCCCAGAGCTGCCTGATGGCCATGAAGATACTGTTCACAGGCTCACAGGATGTTAGGGTTGGAAGGGACTTCACATTGGGTCCAACCCCCCTGCCAGAGCAGGACCAAAGAATCTAGCACAGGTTGCACAGAAACACATCCAGATGGGGCTGGAAAGTCTCCAAAGAAGGAAACTCCACAACCTCTCTGGACAGCCTGTTCCAGTGCTCTGGGACCCTCACAGTGAAGAAGTTCCTCCTCATGCTGAGGTGGAACCTCCTGTGCTGTACTTTATATCCCTTGCCCTGTGTCCTATCCCAGGGTGCAACTGAGCAGGGCCTGTCCCCTCCCTCCTGACCTCCAGTCCTCAGATATTGATAAACATTTATTAGATCCCCTCTCAGTCTTCTCTCCAGACTAAACAGCCCCAGGGCTCTCAGCCTCTCCTCACCAGGCAGTGCTCCAGTCATTCAGCATCCTGGTAGCTCTCTGTTGAACTCTCTTGAGTAGATCCTTGTCCCTCTTGAACTGGGAAGCCCAGAACTGGGTGCAAATTATTTGACTCATCTAAGTTTCACAGGACAGCATCAGTGAAATTCCAGCTGGCTTGCAGAGCTTAAGCCTTGGGCTCAGGTGGTATTTTTACTGCACGCATTGCGACTGAGGTCTGTTGCGTGTATCTTACTGAAGTCTAAATCCAAGGGTTTGATCTCTGCCTGTGTCAGCCAGCAAGCCCTGTTCATCTGCACTGTGACTTCTTAGGGCTGAAGGTCTGACAATCCACTGATATCTTCACCAGACTCCTATCTTAGTTCAGTCCTTGGACACGCAGGACACCCTGGCCCAGATTCGAAGAAGGATTAAGCATCTACTTCTGCAGTATTATCCAAAGCCTCAAATTAGGCACATTAACTCTGCACAGACAAGATGCAGAATCCCTGCTTGCTGGGGAAGGAGCTCTGGAGGCAGCCAGCAGGAGTGGTAGCAGTGCACACTTACACAACAAGCCAGCACTGAGGAGGCACTCGAGTGAGCAAGTGCACCTCTGGCACATGAGTGGTTTGGACTCCCCATCTTTCTGAACGGGGAGGAGCACCCCAGGCCTAGTGCTGTAGGTACAGGAAGCCTCCCTAAACAAGGTAGGATGGTGCAGTCCAGCAGCTTTGTGTATGGCCTAACTGAAATGGAGAAGCACAGGACAGAGCAGCTGTAGCCTCTCCAGTTTGTAAACAGTGGTAATGAGCAGAGGGTGGCATAGAGTTGGCAAGTTTCAAAAGCTGGAATGAATGGCAGGATGAAGAAGACAGGGCACTGTACTCTCTTGGTGAAAATGTGCAGGTAGCAGAGAGAAAGCTGGGGCTTTAGTTGCTTTTCCAGAGTGCTCACATATTTTTTTTTCTTCCAAAAAACTAAATTGATGAAAACTGGAGGCAACCTTTAAAACAAGGACAGAGAATCTCTTCTGACCTTGTGCAGTGTCGTAGCTGGGCTGCAGCCACTCTTCCTACTTGCCTGTGTGCTGGGCCATAGAATTATCACAATCCCTGTGCCACCTGTTCTGAGTGTAAGTGGTTGTCTGCTCTGTGAAGTGTGTATCTAGCACAGAGCTAGCCCCCCTCCAGCCTTCTAAGCTCTGCTCCATGCTGTTGCTAGCTGCCCCCAGGGCCTAGCTTGGGACTGGTATGTAGCATGCACAGCACATAATGCCAGAGCTGTGCAGCAGGACCAAAAGAGGTCTTTGGTTTTCAGGCTTCCTGCAGCTACCAAGGATTTTTCAGATTATAGCTTTGGATGTTATTGCTACCTGTCTTAGCCATCTTGGGGTCTGATCTGCAGCCTGATCACAGCCTTCCTGGGCTTCTTCACAAAATAGTTCTGGGATTTTGTAAAGTACAATATCATTAGCATTTGAGCACAAAGTTTCATTTGTACCATGTTGCAAGCATAATATTAATAGTAACCTTGATGATCCCTGCAAGTCCAGCAGTTTTCACATCAACATCACTTTGTGCCTTACAAATGAATTGAAATGCTGTTCCTTGTACAAGTGAGTAAGTGAGCAAACTTCACACCTGAGCAGGGACCTAAGAACAGGAGTACCCCCAGCAGAGTTCCTGGGGAGTATGCCTGCAGTCCAAGAGCTTGCCAGGAGGAGAGGGCACCAGTTGGTTTAACAGATCTTGAAAGACACATCACCTGCAGACTTCCCCTCAAGGAGGAATGTGACCCAGAGAGTCATTTCCCATAAGGTGGAGATGAAGCTCAATCAGAGAAGGAGGAAGAGCTGAGGAACAGCATCAGAGGGGATGCAGGCAAAGGCAAAAGATGCCCGAACTGGAAGAAGAAATGAAGATGGAGGAAGGTGACCATTCAGACTGTTACTCAAGGGAAGATTGAAAGGAAGATAGCAATCAAGAATCATCTCAGTTCCAAAAGCAGACAGGAGTGTATGACTGTTCAATCCTGGCTGGAGAGCAGCCCTTTATGAGAAGGACTTGGAGTGCTGGTGGAGGAGAAGCTCAACAGGAGCCAGCAGTGAGCACTTACAGCCCAGAGAGCCAAGCAGAGCCTGGGCTGCAGCAAGAGAAGTGTGGCCAGCAGGGCCAGGGAGGTGATTCTCCCCCTCTGCTCTGCTCTGCTGAGACCACACCTGGAGCTTTGTGTCCAGTTCTGGAGCCTCTAGTACAAGAAGGATCTGGAGGTGCTGGAACGTGTCCAGAGAAGAGCCATGAGGATGAGCAGAGGGCTGGAGCTGCTTTCCTATGAGGACAGACTGAGAGAGTTGGGGCTATTCAGTCTGGAGAAGAGAAGGCTCCCAGGAGACCTTCTTGTGGCCTTCCAGTACTTGAGGGGAACTACAAGAAAGCTGGGGAGGGACATTTTAGGGTGTCAGGGAGTGATAGGACTTGGGGGAATGGAGAAAAACTAGAAATGGGGAGATTTAGACTGGATGTGAGGAAGAAGCTTTTCAGCATGAGGGTGGTGAGACACTGAACAGGTTGCCCAGGGAGGTGATGGAAGCCTCATCCCTGGAGGTTTTTGCAGCCAGGCTGGATGTGGCTGTGAGCCACCTGCTGTAGTGTGTGGTGTCCCTGCCCATGGCAGGGGGTTGGAACTGGATGATCCTTGAGGTCCCTTCCAACCTTAACAATTCTATTATTCTATGAATAAGAGATTCAGAGTATGAAATGCTATGCTGCAGTAGTGACAAATCTTGTACAAAGATTTTGTTTTGCTTATTCTTTTTTTTTAAAGCCAGTTGAAAAAATGAAATGTTCCTAAAGCTCTAAATAGTGTCAGTAGGAAGAGCACTTGTCAGAGGCATCTCCACATAACTGCACAGATATCCACTTTTGCAATAGATGCTTGGAACGTGCAGAAAGACTTGGGCTCATCAACAGGCGCCTCTACAGTACTTCAGCTGAGGCAGCCAGGAAGGACAACTGTGTTCTGCCTTCAGAGGCAAGGCAGTGTCACTGTCACTGTGCAGAGCTCTTGAGAAACCTTATCTGGCATATTCTGTGCAAGTGTCATCATCCCTGCAAAGGTACAGGTTTTGCAAAGAAAGGGACAAGTGGAGTAGATAGTTAACAAAGAAAGACAGGGGGCTGTTTAGTCTGGAGAAGAGAAAGCTGAGGGGAGATCTGATCAATGTCTATCAATAGCTGAGGGGTGGGTGTCAAGTGGAGGGGGCCAGGCTCTTTTGGGTGATGCACAGTAGTAAGCCAAGGAACAAGAGGTACAATCTGGAACAGAGAAGATTTCATCTCAACATGAGGAGAAACTTCCTTCCAGTGAGGGTGACAGAGCCCTGGAGCAGGCTGCCCAGAGAGGTTGTGGAGACTCCTTCTTTGGACACATTCAAACCCCACCTGTCTGCATTCCTGTGGAGACTCCCCTGGGTGATGCTGCTCTGGCAGGGGGGTTGGACCTGATGATCTCTGGAGGTCCCTTCCAACCTCTAATGCTCTGTGTTGCTGTGATAGTGTGATCTCTTCACTCATGCTCTCTTACAGAGCAGCTGTGAAAACTGATGGACAATCTTCATGGAAGAGTGAGATATGTGCCAATAAATACCAGTTGGTGTTAATCAAGGTTCCTCAGTATTAGAGCAGAAGATTCTGGAACAGTCTTTCTAAAGGAACAAAACACAGTAACTGCTTCCACATGGATTCTTCAGTGAATTATTTAGCAATTTTTCCCATAGCAGTAGGGAACTGCACTGAATAGTGCAGGAGGACTTCCTAGACTGTGTTCACCTGAGCAGTCTGATTGGATTGGCAGCACAAGGTAGAGTTTCCTCCTCAGACTGTATCATCTGACTGGGTGCTGCTGCAGGAAGCTGCTGTCCTTCTGTGTCCCAGTTCTGTGAGCTGCTCGAGTCCATGTGCACATAAAGCACATTGCAGTTCCTGTCCATCTCCCCTCTGTGTGTCACAGAATGACCTCCAAAGCTCATCCAGTCCAACCCCCTGCCAGAGCAGGATCACCTAGTGCAGATCACACAGGAACACATCCAGACAGCTTTTGAGTATCTCCAGAGGGGGAGACTCCACAACCCCTCCAGGCAGCCTGTTCCAGGGTTCTGTCACCCTCACAGGGAAAAAAATCCTTCCTCATGTTCCCATGGAACCCTGCTGAGCTTGGATAGTGCAGTGAAGCTGCAGCTAGAAATAAATAGCTTCTGTATGTAATTATTGGGTGAGATCTTTTGCTTAAAAATTCATCCTTTTAAGCTTCTTAGGTTCAACCTAAAGACAACAGGCATGGTCTTAAATACACTCTGTTACAAGAGGTGGTGTGGGCATGGGGTGAGTGCAGTGTGTGAAAGCTGAATGCTTTTCTTCATAGTGAAATTCTTCCTCTGCTGGGAGTTTTGGGGTGTAGCATCTTCCACTTGGTAAGTGAACACAGGCAGCAGTAGTGCCCAGGCATGTCAAGGCTTGTACTGGGAATTTTGCCCCTGGGAATCCTATTGTACAGATGAGTCTGGCTTGTCCTGAGTGGGATTTTCTCCTGTGGTGGGTTGAAATGATCCCCCAGCTAAGTGGGAGAAAAGTACCCCCAAAAATACAATCTCCAGACCAGCTCAGTTTGGGATGGAAGCAGATGAAGCTCTGTTTACAAGCAAACTAAACAATGGAAATATGAAATGCAATGAGTATGGAAAAAATATCCAAGAGATGGACAACATAGAGATATTTACAGTTTATAAACAACACAAACTCCTCAGACCCCCCATGATGGAGCCAGGGGCACTGTGCACCACCTCCTCTCCCACTCCCTCCCTCTTTTGCATTACCTCACACAGGAGTCACAACAGAGATCCCCTGGCAAGGCCACCGGAGAGAGAGAGAGAGAGAGAGAGAGAAAGAAGTTGCAGACAGAAGTGACAGAAGAAGAAAAGAGACCAAGAACTGTTTCACAGAATCCTAGAATCAGTCAGGGTTGGAAGGGACCACAAGGATCATCCAGTTCCAACCCCCCTGCCATGGCCAGGGACACCTCACACTACAGCAGGCTGGCCAGAGCCTCCTCCAGTCTGGCCTTAAACACCTCCAGGGATGGGGCCTCAACCACCTCCCTGGAAAACCCATTCCAGGCTCTCACCACTCTCATGGGGAAGAACTTCATCCTTACGTCCAGCCTGAACCTCTCCACTTCCAGCTTTGTTCCATTCCCCCTAGTCCTGTCACTACCTTATAGCCTAAAAAGTGCCCTCCCAACTGTTTCTGCCACTACTCTCTATTCCGTTAGCAAGCCAATGAATTCGATAGACCTTAGCATTATTTTCCTATTGTATCCAATGGTAATTTATTTTACTTTCAGTCTTTGCAGTCAGGGACTAGGCTAAGTTCCCCCTTCACACTATAAGAACTCCTCAAACATGAACTTCCAGTTTAAGGTTAGGGTTCTGTGTCCAGCCTTGAGGAATGTTTTAAATGTTTACTTCCCCATGCCCTGTCTCTCTCCCCCTGCATTGACAGTTGTGGTTCAGCAAAAGATTTGTGTGCCTGGATAGGACCTTTTCTGGAGACACAGGTGGTTACAGAACAGGAGATTGAACACTGCCAACTCACCATAAGAAAGCTGATGCTAAATGATGCTTGAAAGGCTTCTGGTGTGTGGGTTTGAAAAATTCTGGCCTAAGTATTTATTTTTTCTTGGGCTTATTACTCTAGTGAGTGATTCTTGCAACGGCGTTGTTGCAGACTGCATCTGTTCACTTTGTGGTTGTGATTTTGGTTGTCCTTGGTTTTTTTCATCATCCCCTCTCATACTTTTTTCTTTTTCTGTCTTCCCCCTACCCCTCTCTTTTTAGATCGCTCTGGAATAGAAAATGTCAACTCTGTGGAGGCCCTTCAGGAAACCCTAATCCGTGCATTAAGGACCTTAATCACGAAAAACCACCCCAACGAAGCCTCTATTTTCACAAAGCTGCTTCTGAAGCTCCCCGACCTGCGTTCCTTAAACAACATGCACTCTGAAGAACTCTTGGCCTTTAAAGTTCACCCCTAGACCTTTAGGCCTCCTTTGTACTTGGACTTGCCTGGTGTTGAACTGTTTTGTGCTAAAGTATGTATTTATACAGTTGTACCACTTGTTGGAGAGAGGGTTCCCAGGCTGTGAACGAGCGATAGCTGTCCCGTAGCCATGCAATAATGCTTCAGCAGGGTGCTTGCAGCTGAAGGCAGCACAGCCTTCAGACTCCTCCAAGATGCCCAGACCCAGCTGTGCTGCACTCCTGCAGAAGAGACTGCAGTGAGCCCGAGTTAAATATGGACTGTTCTGCCATTTAGGATAAAGAACCACCGCTGCCCTCTCATGAACTGAATGCAAAGTAGCCGTGTATGTGCATGGAATGGGGTGGGAGCAATCCTGCACCAGTAGGATGTAGGAAGAGTTGATTTACTGGGTCTTTCTCTTATCTAATAGATGTGTGTCTGTGTCTCTTGGTAACTCAGTCATGGTTTCACTGTTGTTACTACATTCAGCCCGACAGAACGGTTTCAGCCTGCAGCAGCTCTTCACCGAGTTTGTGTTCATGCCCACGTGTATATAATATAAATAGTGAAGTAATGAGTGTTTATGGCTATATAAAGTACAGAGTTGTGTGTATATATGTGTATGTATATAAAGAGTTCTATACAGAAAGTATACATAGAATTTCTTCACAATATTTTAAACTGTGAAGGAGTTTAAACTTCAAACAGAAGGCGGTCTATGGAAAGAACCAAACAGATGCACTTTGCATACTGCTGAACTAATTACCTGAGCATTTCTAATTTTTAGAAGACATCAACTTTGCATTAATACTCTGTGTTTGTTAATTTAAGGAAAAGAAAAAAAAAACACAACAGGGGCAGAGTCAGATTCAACTCCTGGGAGGGATGCTTAGAGAATCTCAAGTGGAGACGGTTGTGGTGTTGCTGAGAGAGATTGTCCATTGCCACTGAGGTTCTAAGGTCCTGATAAAAGAAGCACCAGGTGCTCTTAAAACAAGTTTCTTTCTGGCTGTGATGACAGTTATCAGATGAATAACAGCATCTATCAGAAAGCAACAAAAAAAAAACAATATGGGAAGAAAAATGTACCCATGGTCACGTTTGGGGGGGTGTGTGTGTTCCGTGACTCTCTGTTTGTTTCTTGTAATGCACAATTTTGCTGCTTCGTTGCTAAATGAGAGCTGAGAACTGCAGTGTGAGGTTCCCTATGTCTCTTCACAGTTTGGGCTTCGTGGTTGCCATGCCTATGCTTCTGGAGCTCTCCCTCGGTGTGTATGCATGTGCCTGTGTGTGTGTGTGCAGAGGAGGTGCACTGGATGGTCTGGACTTTCTTTTTTTTTTTTCCTTCTTAAAAAGAACACTACAAAAATCAAGCAACCAAACAGAATTACTTCTTTTTTTGTTGTTGTTTATGCCAGTAGCAAATTACAAAGCAGATCCTGAAGATTCTGCTGCTTTTCCCTTTCTGAAAGTGGCTCTCCGTGGGTTTTCTCCATTTGTATCAGGACCTGGCACTAGAAAGGAGAGAGAAAAGGAAGAAAAAAAAGCAGTTGTCTTCATTACTTGTGTTTATCTTTGGCTGATGTGGGAAGAAGATTTTCCATTGCTCTTGTGTTTAGGTAACTTACCTTAGAGGTATCCCTCTGGGGCTCTAGTGTTTGGTAACACTACTTTGTGGAGGGGAAGACCTCTCCCTTTGTTACTGTGTTGAGATGTATGCTAGATAAGTGAGGCCAGAAGCCAGAAAGCTGCCAGACTGTAGAGTTCCTCCTCACTATGCTGCAGTGGCTCTCACACAGCAGCTAGTCCACTCTGTAGGAGTCCTGGAAAAGAAGCAGACTTCTGCCTGCCCCTAAGCATCAGGTTTGCTACTCTGCCACAGCTTTGATCACACTTGGGCTGGGGCTTTCCCCTCCCAAAGTGGTGGCCAGGGGGCCAGGAGCAGAGGAGCAGGAGGGATAGGTGCTTGAGTGAGAGATGGGGAAGATTCTGCTTTAGCCTTGGCTAAGGAACAGGAGATCTCACACTTTCCCCTCGTCCACAGCTGCTGCAGGCAGAGCTGTCCTGCTTTGAACCACTTGATATTGGCCCCTTAATGCACACAGTTTTGCTATCCAAACGTGCTGTCAGGGCATATTGTCCTAGTTTACCGTTAACAGTCTGCATCCTACCAGTATTATTTGTTTGAGAGCTTCACTGAGTCATGTGTTGAACCATTCAGCCTTTAGAAAAGACACAGTCACATGTGGTGTTGCTATTTAGGAGCTGACATTGACTTTGTAGACCCCATTTCAAGCAGTGGAAAGAAGTACAGTTAACTCTTGGTTGTTTGGGGAGGGGAGGAGGCTTCTTACAGAGACTGCCACCCTACAGCTGTGTTCTGTTTTGTTGGGTTTTTTTCTTTCTATTCTTTTTTCTTTTTCTTTCTTTTTTTTTTTTCTTAAGGCTGTATTGTTAAGTCTTTAGGAATGTATAACCAGGACTGAGTAATTACTGCTTATTAAATTTTTAGTTAGATCAACCATGTATGCCTTTAGATAGATATTCTAACTTGTGCAATTTCATTTTGAAATAATATTCCTGTACATAAGGGAAAAAAACCCCAAACAAACATGACTCTATAACAGAAAATTAAAATTAAAAAAAGAAGAAAAGCCCCAAACAGATCGACTGAACAACAACAAATTGATTAAAGTGCTGTTCAGAAGTACCTTAGCTGGAAGAAAATGGAAGCTCCTCGTGTTAGCTGTGTATTGTGAGCTCTTCTTTCCCTGTGTCACTGGTTATACACTTGTTAAATGCTGAGATGATAGACTTCATGCATTTGAGGCATTTGAGTACTGTAGATTGGGTCATTGCTGAAAGATTAATGTACTGTACGACTTAAATGGAGTTTCTATTCTTGATTTTATTTTTGATTTTTTTTGTTGGTTTTTTGTTTTGTTTTTGTTCTTATTTTAAAAGATTAAATATGGGCATTATATCAGCAAGCTAAACTGCAGTCCTGCGTTCTTTGTGTTTTTCTGTGTGAAGTCTGGAGAGGAGGGCAGCTGCATGCTGAGCTGAACAAAGCTGAAGTGATAGATGAGAACATCAGCTGCTGTGAGCCCACAGCGGCTGCAGTGCTGCATGGATGCAGGCTATGAGCCTGCATCTCAGGCTGCCTGTGATAGTGATCCATCAGTCCTACCACACAGGCTCACAGGATGCTAGGGATTGGAAGGGACCTCCAGAGATCACTGAGTCCAACCCCCCTGCCAGAGCAGGACCATAGAATCCAGCACAGGTCACACAGGAATGCATCCAGATGGGGCTGGAAAGTCTCCAGAGAAGGAGACTCCACAACCTCTCTGGGCAGCCTGTTCCAGTGCTCTGGGACCCTCACAGTAAAGAATTTCCTCCTCATGCTGAGGTGGAACCTCCTGTGCTGGAGTTTCTATCCATTGCTCCTTGTCCTATCCCAGGGTGCAACTGAGCAAACCTGTTTCCTTCCTCTTGACCCCCAGCCCTCAGATATTGATAGACTTCTCTCCAGACTAAACAGTCCCAGGGCTCTCAGCCTCTCCTCACCAGGCAGTGTTCCAGTCCCTTCAGCATCCTGGTAGCTCTCTGTTGGACTCTCTCCAGCAGATCCCTGTCCCTCCTGAACTGGGGAGCCCAGAACTGGATGCAATATTCCAGGTGAGGTCTCATCAGAGCAGAGTAGAGGGGGAGGAGAACCTCCCTGGATCTGCTGGACACACTCCTCTCAATGCAGCCCAGGACCCCATTGGCCTTCTTGGCCACCAGGGCACATTGCTGTCCCAGGTGGTTGGATGTGGTTTTCTGGTGCATTTCACTTACTACAGGTAATGAACTCTCTTGGGTAGCGTCTTTTAGAATAGACAGTTTTTTAAAATTTCATTTTAGTTTCTTTAAACCTTTGTGGCTTTCAGGCCTATGATTTTGTAACTTAAAAAATAATATGATTTGGTTTTTAGTAAAGACTGCTTAAAGCTGTGTAGGAGGGGTAGATGGAAAATGGCAGACGAAGGACAGGTAAAGTCTTGATTTTTTTCCAACCTGTTTTATTCTAGTTTGAAGATTACTGTTTGTGGAGGCAAGAAAAGAAGCTGGTCCAGGAAATCTTGTGTTTACTGATGAAAAAAAAAACCAACCAAACCCAACAACCAAACCCAGCAATATTAAATTAAATGCAATTATGACTGCCACCACTAGAAAAAATAACAGCTGAAAAATGCTTTCTCTTTTTCTCTGGTATGTTTGCACATAGCTTCCCTTGCTGCCACCAAGTCTCAGCCACTGTGAGCAGAACCATGAGCCACAGCATGTCAGGGTCTGGAAGGCCCTTCGGAAGCTCTCTTTGCAGCTCTCACTGGATGCTCCAGATGGCCCCTGAATAATTTTCCCCTGTTCAGCTGCAAGAGCCTTACCACAGCAAATCGAGGGGACAAGAGGGATACTTCCCAGTCAGAACACAATTCCATTTCCCCCCACTCACCCTCCCAGTTTGGCAAGATGCTCTGGCGATGGGAACACGAAGTGTTTGTGCTTGCTGGGCTGGACGTCGGCAGCAGCAACTCAAGCGTGAACATGCCTGCAGCAGCCTCTGCCCGGCCCTGGCCTTGCTCCATCAGCAAATGTCGCAAGGCAAACAACGGTGTGAGAGCCACGGTGTGAAAGTGGAACTGATGAGGGTGTGGGCAGGCAGCTCCCTCCTGCTGGGGCTTGTGACCCAGGGGCTGTGTGTGTGGGCTGGGAGGGAATCTTTGCTCACAACTGAGCCGCAGAGCACAGTTTGCACAAGGAAATGCTTGTCACTTCTTAGAGGACCGCCAGCAGCTGCACAGCCTGCAGCAGGCAACATCTACTCCTTTGTTTTGTTTTTTTTTTTTAAGGTTAAATTTTGGAGTCAGGAGGGAAGAACATCCAGGTACAGGGAGAACCTGGAAACAAACCTCTGACAGCATGGAAAAAGCATTGCAGGAGGCTGTGCTTTCTGGGCAGGAAAGTTGGTCAAGGACATTGGCACATTGCCAGCAAGAGAATGGAGTTGAGCAGGAGTGCATGGAGGCTGCCAGGCTTCCTTGTTCCTGGTTATCAGGAACAAACAGGCTCCTCCACTCCAGCAGCACTTCCCTCCCTGCAGACACCAAGCCAACAGTTTAGACTTGCTGCAAACGTACCCCCTAGCACTCCTGGTTGAAGGCAGGGCTTGCAATGATATTTCTGCTCTCTGTCTCCTCCTGCTAAGAAACACAGCACTTGTGCCTGGCCTTGATCGCCAAGGCAGGATGCATGGTTGAACACAACAGTTTCCCTCCTGCATTGCTGTCCCAGAGAGCCTTTGTCACTGGCTGAAGGCAGACTCTCAGGGGGTTACTGGTAAGTCTAATGCTTAAAACTAGGGAGAGTATCTTCCTGAGGGGCCCTTCCCTCTGCCTGCCTCCCCACATCTCACAGAATCACAGAATCAACAAGGTTGGAAAAGACCTCAAGGATCATCAAAGTCCAACTTGTCACCCAAGACCTCATGCCTATCTAAACCATGGCACCAAGTGCCACGTCCAATCCCCTCTTGAACACCTCTAGGAATGGTGACTCCACCACCTCCCTGGGCAGCCCATTCCAATGGCCAACCACTCTCTCTGTGAAGAACTTTCTCCTCACCTCCAGCCTAAACCTCCCCTGGCACAGCTTGAGAGTCTTGTTCTGCTGCTGGTTGCCTGGGAGAAGAGACCAAACCCCTCCTGGCTACAACCTCCCTTCAGGTAGTTATAGACAGCCTCCTCTTCTCCAGGCTAAACAACTCCAGCTTCAGAAGGCAAAGTATTTCCAGCAACAGCATCAAGTACTACTTATAAGGTGGCACAAAGGCAGAGGCAACTAAGAAGTCTCAAAAGCCCACCTGGTCCAGAAGTCACAGCTCAAATGGAAGCATACCTAGAGAGGATCACTGCTGCTGCATCACTGCTGAGCAACATCTCTGTGTGGGATGCTCTATAGACCTGCAGGCAGTCCAGGATTAGCTGCAGGGTTGCCTTGGTTTTCATGACCTTAATGCAGCTACTCAGAGCTGTGTGATGCATAAGCAGTGGGGATGGTTTATAAAATGAAGCTGACACTAATGCCCCCTTTGATGCCACTTTGGCAGGTTCAGTCACCAACACACAGCAGCAGACTGCCTCTGACATTAGGCTGGAGACTGAGCTCCCACATAGTCCCAGAACATGGGAAGATCTCACAAAGAACCTTGGGTAACCCTTGGTCCCCTTCCCTCTGCTCCTTTGGCCCAAATGCAGCTGCAGAAGCCCCAGGAAGCGACCCAGATCTGTGCACAGATGTCACATCCCAGCAGCTGATTTCTCTTCTGCACTGCACTTAGGGACAGAGTTTTCTCTGTCAAGGTTAAGTGGCCACCTCCCATGTGCCTGGGTCCCCAGGGGCAGATGGCACCAGTTACTGCATTTCCACCGTGGCTGAACCAGTGCCTCTTGCACTGGCTGGTCCTGCAGAGATTGATCCATGTTGCATGCAGAGTTTTTTTCTTTTCACCTTTTTATCTTGCCCTGTAGCAACCTCTTTGGCCTCCTCTCATGCTGCTTAATGGTGTGTGGCTTGGCATCCCTAGCTCCTACTGTGCAGTGTGCATTTGCCCCTTGCATGCCCATACACAGCCTTCCCCTTGTTGTTGGTTTGGCACAGGACCAAAGTGACCATCCCCCACCCCCTGGCATCTGCAGGGTAGCATCTGCCTTGTTAGTCCCTTCATAGGAGTATAAGCAAAACTTCTGAGTCAATGCATCAGAAAACAAATGCTGGTTCCTACATTTCACAGGGGGAATTTGGTCATAATTATTTGCAGTCATTTGCTGTGTGCCTTACAGAGGAGCTGTGGTAACAGCATACCAGGAAACCCAGTTCTGTCACTCAGGGCTGCCCTCTTTTTGTTTATCTGCACACAGCAAATCACAGAGTCACAGAATGTTAGGGGCTGGAAAGGACCTCAAAAGTTCATCCACTCCAACCCCTGCTGCCAGAGCAGGAGCACCTAGAGCAGGTCACACAGGAACACATCCAGGTGGGTTTTGAGTACCTGTAGAGAGGGAGACTCCACACTCCCCCTGGACAGCCTCTTCCAGGACTCTATCACTCTCACAGGAAAAAAATTTTCCTCATGCTCTCATGGAACTTCCTCTGCCTCAACTTCCACCACTGCCCCTTGTGCTGGCATTGGGCATCACCCAGCAGAGCCTGGCTCCAGCCTCTGGGCACTCCCCCTGCACATCTTTAACAACAGCAATGAGGTCACCTCTCAGGCTCCTCCTCTCCAAGCTCCAGAGCCCTCGGCTCCCTCAGGCTCTCCTCATAAGGAAGATGTTCCATTCCCTTCAGAATTTTTGTGGCTCTGTGCTGGACTCTTTCAAGCATTTCCCTGAGGTCCTTCTTGAACTGAGCCCAGAACTGGACACAATATTCCAGATGTGGCCTCACCAGGGCAGAGTAGAGGGGGAGGGGAACCTCTCTCCACCTACTCTCCACAGCCCTTCTAATCCACCCCAGGATGCCTTTGGCCTTCTTGGCCACCAGAGCACATTGCTGGCTCATGGCCAACCTCCCATCCACCAGCACCCCCAGGGCCTTTTCCCCTTAATTCTGTGATAAAACTGAGCATAAAAGTACCATTTTCCTTATAGATGCTTCACTACAAGGGAGGCTCCTCTATTGGTTTTGAAGACAAAGTGTGGTGGTCACATTTTCACTTCACTGTAAACAAAATTTTCTGGATAGCTAAGTTCATGTAAGTTCTGTCTGGGGGTCTTGAACAGGAGCCTTGAGTGAATCATAGAATCATAAAACAGTCCAGGCCAGAAGTGAGCTCCAAAGCTCATCCAGTCTGACCTCCCTGCACTCAGCAGGGACATCCCCAACTAGATCAAGCTGCCCAGGGCCTCCTCCAGCCTCACTTTGAATATCTCCAGGAAATGAGCCTCAACCACATCCCTGGCCAACCTGTGCCAGTGTTCCACCACCATGGGTGGGCTGCATTAAAGCACTGCTAGGAACAGCCAGGAGGGTCATCTGCCAGCAGTACCAGGAATTACCTGGCACTTGCAGCCAAAAATTCCCACAGGCTGCAGTCTCAGCCTTTGCTCCTGCACTGGAGGGGCATCAGCCTCTCCTGGCTGCCTCATGGCACCACAGCTCACAATGTTTGTTTGTCTGGCTCTGAGAAGCCTCCCAATGCACTAAGGTCAAGACAAGAGTGTCATGTTTGCAGGGCTGGAGGAGAAGGTGTGTGTAGTAAGGCTAGGTGACTTCATGCACAGCTAGTCATTGTTTTCACACCATGGAGAAGGGCCTTCTGCTTGCTCCTTCCCACCTGCCAGGGTTCTGCAGGTCAGCATCTTTAAAAATAGTTGTGGAGCTGTAGAGCAAAGCACTCACAGGCCCTGGTGTCCACACTGTCCTTGTCTGCAGTGCTGCTTTCTAATCGTGGCTTGGCCTCAAAACATGCTCAGACCTGGAAAGCAGCTCTGCAGAGAAGGACCTGGGAATGCTGGTGGACAATTTCACTGTGAGCCAGCAATGTTCCCTGGTGGCCCAGAAGGCCAAGGCTGTTCTGGGGTGCATGAATAGAATAGCCATCAGGTCGAGGGAGGCTCTCCTCCCCCTCTACTCTGCCCTGGTGAGGCTGTACTTGGAATATTGTGTCCAGTTCTGAGCTCCCTAGATCAAGAGGGACAGGGAACTACTGGACAGAGTCCAATGGAGGGTCACAAGGATGATTAGGGGACTGGAGCACCTCTCTTAGGAGGAGAGGCTGAGAGATGTGGCTCTTGAGCCTGGAAAAGAGAAGACTGCGAAGGGATCTTATACATGCATATAAATATCTAAAGGGTATGAGGATTGGGCAGTGACTGGCTTGAGAGTAGCCCTGAGGAGAGGGACTGGGTGGTGCTGGGAGATGAGAAGCTCAACATGAGCCAGCAGTGAGCACTTGCAGCCCAGAGAGCCAAGCAGAGCCTGGGCTGCAGTAAGAGAAGTGTGGCCAGCAGGGCCAGGGAGGGGATTCTCCCCCTCTGCTCCACTCTGCT
>VXBD01006183.1:64728-74937 GCA_013399975.1 Indicator maculatus
TGGAACTGGATGATCCTTGTGGTCCCTTCCAACCCTGACTGATTCTATGATTCTATGATTTTATGATTCTATGATTTTGTGATTCTATGATTCTATGATTCTATGATTCTATGATTCTATGGGGCTGGCTCCTCATTGGCTGGCCAGTGATAGGAGAAGGGGCAGTGGATACAAACTTAAACACAGGAAGTTGACTTGAAGAGGAAATTTTTTACTTTGAGGCTGACAGAGCCCTGGAACAGGCTGCCCAGAGAGGTTGTGGAGTCTCCTTCTCTGGAGACTTTCAAAACTCACCTGGTTCCTGTGAAACCTGACCTAGGCATACCTGCACTGGCAGAGGGGTGGGACTGGATGATCTCCAGAGGTCACTTCCAAACCACAACCATTCTGTGACTCTGTGAAAACCTTGGATGGCTGCTGCAGTAAGCATTTGCTTTGCCTCTACCCATACTACTGCCCAAAGAGCCCAAAATGTGCTGTTAGGGTTAATGGCAGAACTAAGCTTGCCTTAGTGCCACAAGGGTTTCCTTATTCAGCCCTAGCATCTCATTAGAAAGAAATAAACCCACAAGACCCCCAGAACTGGGGTGCCCCTGGGCCTGCCTCAGTGCCTACCCCACTGTCACCTAGTTACAATGCCTGCCTGCCTCTTGGCTTAAGCTGGGGTTACTTAGGCTCAGTTGCTACTGCAGCCCAGTGACCCTAGTGAAACTACTTTGCAGTTTGCAAAGCAACCACCCAGAATCTATCAATTGCTTGGGTTTCCATGGATCAGCTTTATCCTCATCCTTCTGTGGCACAGCTGCATTTCTGTGCTGATGCTCTCCCAGTTCAGCACATGTCCATGGATGCACACTCAGGCTCAGCAGGTGTGTAGCTGGCCTGGGGACAGGAAGGTTCCTTCAGGAGTGTGTATTGCCACCTGAGGCAGAAGCATTAGCCCCTGGGAGCTGCTGTTGCTGCCCTGGCTGCCCAGGCTCCCAGTGGAAAGATCTGAATAAGTGCAACTGCATGGCTGTGGGTT
Source organism: Indicator maculatus (assembly GCA_013399975.1). Classification (NCBI taxonomy): domain Eukaryota; kingdom Metazoa; phylum Chordata; class Aves; order Piciformes; family Indicatoridae; genus Indicator; species Indicator maculatus. The sequence continues at coordinate 65,753 of VXBD01006183.1, forward strand.
GTGTTCCCAGTGTTGCAGCTATGGCCTAAAATGATCATGGAATCACAGAATGGTCCAGGCTGGAAGGGACCTCCAAAGCTCATCCAGTCTGACCCCCCACACAGGGACATCCCCAACTAGATCAGGCTGCCCAGGGCCTCCTCCAGCCTCACCTTCAACATCTCCAGGGAAGGAGCCTCAACCACTTCCCTGGACAACCTGTTCCAGTGTTCCACCACCCTCAGAGTGAAGAACTTCTTTCTAACATCCAATCTCAATCTGCTCTGCTCTAGTTTGAAGCCATTGTCCCTCGTCCTGTCCCTGCAGGCCTTTGCAGTCTCTCTCCAGCCTTCCTGTAGCCCCCTTCAGGTACTGCCAGGCTGCTATTAGGTCTCCCCAGAACCTCTTCTTCTCCAGGCTGAACACCCCCAGCTCCCTCAGCCTGGTCTTGTAGCAGAGCTGCTCCAACCCCCTGATCATTCTTGTGGCCTTCCTCTGGACCCTCTCCAACAGCTCCATGTCCTTCCTCTATTGAGGGCTCCAGAGCTGTACACATCACTCCAGGTGAGGTCTCCCCAGAGCAGAGCAAAGTGTCAGAATCACCTCTCTGGCTCTGCTGGCAATGCTGCTTTGGATGCAGCCCAGGCTGTGATTTGCCTTCTGTGCTGCAAGCTCACACTGCCTGCTCCTGTCCAGCTTCTCATCCATCAGCACCCCCAAGTCCTTTTCCTCAGGGCTGCTTTCTATCACCTCCTCCCCCAGTCTGTATTGGTAAACTGTATTGATAAAGTGGTCTAGCAAAGACAAGAGGTAGAGAGGAGCAGGTGGGGTTTGCTCTCTAGCCTGTCCTGTGCTGTGTGCTCTGGGACATGTTACATACCCTTGCTCTGCTTGAGCTGCCCATGCAGCATGACACAGTGCTTAGCATGTGAATACCAAGGGCTCTCACTCAACAGTATTAGCTGAGTGCTAGCCTTGACACCAGCTCTTGTGTTTCCCAAAGCACTGAAGTCCTGCTGTGTGTTCCTAAGGGACTTTCCTGCACTGGAATTTAAACAAGTATCTACCAGGGTGCGGTTTAGCTTCTCTGAAGGCTGTTAAAAAATACAAGAGAGAGCAAGACTTCAGTGGCTCAACTCATTAAAACACCAGGAATTTACTGTAGAAGTCTAAAAGGAGTCCTTTGAAGGAAAAATATGTGAATAAGGTTTAATAAGGACACCATTCAGAAAGGATTGTGTGATGTTGTTAACTTCACCTTAAACCTCACCTTAAACAGTAACAAAAGAACCCTGTGGGCTGGTACTTCCCTCAGATGAGTCAAGAGCAGTGTGCTCCATTCACATTTTCTCTTGATAAATGTATGGCCACAGCCTCCTCTGTGCTGAGGATACTTTTAGGGTACAGACATGGCTCTGTGTCTGTGCTGTAGCTTTGAAAGACCAAACTCCTCCAGTGGAAGCACTTCAGCAAGCACCACGTACAGAAGGCTGCTGGAGGGAGTTCACACATCAAACCACAGCTTAAGGGCTTAGTCATTTTGTTGGTACAGAAATAAATCCATTTGTGAGGACTTTGCTTCAGAAAGTGCTGACAAAGTAAGTGCTACTCAGCCCCCCAAAAAACAGGGCAAGAGAGTATAATACTCCTCTGTCCCCTCACCCCTCCACCCAGCAGCTATCCATCTTGTGTTTCCCTATCACCTGCAGGGGCAGATGCTATGCCTCGCTGCTTCTGCACAAAGGCCAACACCTCACTTGAAACCCATCCTCAGCAGCCCCTTTAAACTGAGCTACCAGCTGAGGCTTGAGAGATGCTCTACTCAAGCCACCCTCAGAGGCTGCAAGAGGTCATTCCCTCCCCGAATGGGCAGCTCACAGCAGGCTTTGACCACAGAGCAAGATTTGTCAGCACCCACCAAAGCCCAAAATCTTGACTAAATACAAGCCTGCTTCTCAAAGTGCAATCAGCTTTGCAAAGAGGAAAAAAATGCTTTCCCACAGGAGGCTCCCCTCTTCATGTACAGCATGAGTGTGCAGGGGGAGAGCACACTTCCCCACCACTCCACTGGGGGTGCTGCACAGCATAGCCCCTCCCTCTGAGCTTTTACTTGGTGGGGTCAAGAGTGTACAAGTACCTCAGAGAGAACTGCAAAACTCAGCAGGTAAAGGGCAGTCCCTCAACCTGAAAATGTAGTACAAAAGCCTCTCCCTTTCCTTACACACCATTTGCAGCAGCATCCCCTCTACTTTGCCCTGGTGAGACCTCACCGGGAATATTGCATCCAGTTCTGGGCTCCCCAGTTCAGGAGGGACAGGGATCTGCTGGAAAGAGTCCAAGGGAGGGCTGTGAGGATGCTGAAGGGAGAGCTGCAGACTGGAGAGCTGGGCAAAGAGGAACCTAATGAGGGTCAACAAGGAGAAGTGCAGAGTCCTGCACCTGGGAAGGAAGAATAAACTGCAGCAGGACAGGTTGGGAGGGGATCTNGAGCACTGCCTGGGGAGGAGAGGCTGAGAGGGGATTTAATAGATGTTTATCAATATCTGAGGGCTGGGGGTCAAGAGGGAGGGGGCAGGCTCTGCTCAGTTGCACCCTGGGATAGGACAAGGGGCAATGGATAGAAACTCCAGCACAGGAGGTTCCACCTCAACATCAGGAGGAAATTCTTTACTGTAAGGGTCCCAGAGCACTGGAACAGGCTGCCCAGAGAGGTTGTGGAGTCTCCTTCTCTGGAGACTTTGGAAACCCACATGGATGCATTCCTGTGTGACCTGTGCTGGATTCTCTGGTCCTGCTGGGGCAGGGGGGGTTGGATTCAATGATCTCTGGAGGTCCCTTCCAACCCCTAGCATGCTGTGATCCTGTGATTCTCACCCAAGTACCTGGCCACTAACCTGGCCAGACGCCGCGCTGCGGAGTCCTGCCCCGAGGCCGAGGCTCCATGTTGTTCCCCATGGTTTCTGGCAGGGGGCGCTCTGGCACCACTATTGCCGCAGCTGCTCCGCGGCACGGCTGCTCGCCGCCGCTGCTTTCGCCTTAGCCCGAAAGGGAAGCTGTTAGGAAAAACAAACAGTTGATATCCAGCTTTGAGACAGAGGCATTAGAAGAGAAGAATAAACTGCAGCTCTAGGGACAAAGATAATGTAGCAGTGAATTTACTGAAATGTCAGGGCAAATGGGAATGACATAACTAAATAATCAAAAGGGAAAAAGAAAAGAAAGTAACTGAGACGATAAAAAATTAAAACGACAAACACAGCACCACAAAGAGCAGTTACCCTGGGCTGAAGGCCACGAGAATGTACAGCACAGGGATACACAGAGAGCAGTGGTACAGCGCAGCTCAAAATGAAAACAATAAAACAAAAATATAATTAGGAACAATCGAAGTGCCCCAGATGCGTTATTGGCCAGCTCACATGCCAAATTCAGCCCGTAACTGCTTCCAGCTGCATTGCTCACGGAGCCTCTGCAGCCGAGCCAACAGCCCCCGAGCTTACAGCACAGGCTGGAAGAGGGCAAGGCACCAGGAGGGAATTAAAGAATGGGAAGAGCTGTGAATCACTGCAGAGCATGATCAGGACTGCAGCGTCGTCTGCTAACCCCCTCCTGGTTCTGAGTTCTCGGGGAGGCTGCTGCTGCAGCTTTAGAGCCTGTGATGAGAGCCCTCTGCACGGCCTCTGCCTTCACCCACATCTCCCTACCTTTGCCCTACACCTCCCCTCCTAGCTACAGTTTCTTCCAGGGAGAGAAAGATGGGGACCTGAGACTTAAAAGCAGGCAGCCCTTTACAGAATAGGTTCAACGTTAGCATCTATGTATCCTCTTAATCCGGAGCCTGAAAATAATAATACCAGATAATACTACTAATAAAATAAAAATAATGATAATAAAATTATAAATAATGTTAATGATAATAATGACAATGATAATGACAACGATGATGATGATAATAACAACAACAACAGCAACAATATTACCAGATACTTTGACCTTTATTTTTTGGTGTGTGCATGTGATTGGTGTTCTTTGTAGCTGCATATTAGGGGTTACCTTTTTCTGAGTCTCCTTCTTTTGTTCCCGGAAAAGGAGGGCTCTAACTTAACTTTTTCATGTGTAAACACAGAGCTTCCCCCTACCCAGGCACTGTATGGTTGCACATCAACAAGCACACGTGCATGCTCAAACTTACACAAGCCTGGTTTCAGCATCTGGGACTTTCTGGAGACCATCTGCTGCAGGAATACAGACCTGAACTTGCAGCACCAGTGACTCCTAAGTTTCCCAGGGAATTACGTTTGTCCTGTAAAATGGAACAGTCCTTGTACAATCAAATAATCTTTCTATTGCTGCTGGGAAACAGAGCAGAAGTCTCAGCAGAGGAGTGAGAACAAAGCAAAGCCAGAGAAGCGACATGGGGTGAGCTGCAAATGGCCTGTGTTTGTTAACGACAGCTCATTTGGTTGGCACACAGAGAGCTTCATGTGTGACTGATCAGAGCTGTGGAGCCAATCCCCTGGATTATTTTCATTGCTTCCATGAACTGCAGCTCTTGCCAGACCCCAGCTCCGGAGGGTGCTGCTGGAGTAGTCTGTGGTTGGGTTTTAGCTAAGAATTCAACAATACTTTTCCTCTTCTCCAGTCCCTGATATGCAGTCCCAGATCCAGCAATACAGCCCATGATTGACAGATGAGGAAAGAAGGTCTCTTCTACAGCTTATTTTGTTCCTGCTTTACCCACTTGCTGGCCAAAGAACAGAGACCTTTGGTTGGATCTTCTAGCACCTCTAGTCATCTATCCTCTTCCTCCCTGAGCAGTTCCTCTTCCAACGCAGTCTTCTCCTCCTCTCCAGCCTGCCAAGAAACTAGTAGACTTCTGGCAGGTGTGCAGTCAGGTTCAGACCACCCCACATGCACATCCTATTGCATCCTGCCTATCTGGCAGCTTTCTTTAGTTCATTGTTGCCTGACTTGGGGCTGCTGGAGCCTTCTCCACTCTACTGGCATTTGCCTGATTACTTCCCCCTCCTTAACAAGCACATTCCCCAGCAGCCTTTTCTGCCCCACCACCCCACAACAACAGCAACAGTGAGCACCAGAGACAACTCTTGTGTTTGCATTGCAAGTCTGACATTTGGAAAGCCTAACAGCAACTGAGAGTATTTTATTTAAGACAGAGTGATTGAGGAGGAGATCAAGGGATGACTTATTATAAGACCAAGAAAAAACAGACCAAAACTAAACTCTGTAATGCTGTAGACCCAAGAGTTTCAGCTACAGCTTTTAAGCTAAGATGAGTCAACTATTTGAAGTATCTTGGCTTCTCTACTTATTAACTCAATACTACTGCACTAGAGATCTCATAGGTTAACTCTTCAGGTGAGAGGGCAAGAACCCATTTTTTTTTATTCTGTGTAACTCATGCCAAGACAGCAGCTCTGAGTGATGGCAGCCTTTTAAAGAAAGTTTCTAAGTGGATCTTGAGGATCAATCTTTGATTTAAAATTCTCACGATGCACCGATCTTTGACTGCTGGGAAAACCTCTTCTACTTTCTTTCTTGTTTATATGTAACTGTGATTCAACTTTGACAGGAACAGTTCCTAGCAGACAAGAGAGTGTCCTTAAGATACTTTCTGACTTCAGTATTGCCCATTGGGACTAATGTGCAGTTCAGAAATGGCATCCATGGCAGTATCTGAAGGGGGCTACAGGAAGGCTGCAGAGAGACTGTTTGCAAAGGCCTGCAGGGACAGGACGAGGGACAATGGCTTCAAACTAGAGCAGAGCAGATTTAGATTGGATATCAGGAAGAAGTTCTTTTACTCTGAGGGTGGTGAAACAGTGGCACAGGTTGCCCAGGGGGGTGGTTGAGGCTCCTTTCCTGGAGATATTGAAAGTAAGACTCAAAGAGGCCCTGGGCAGCCTGGTCTAGTTGGGGATGTCCCTGCTGACTGTGGGGAGGTCAGGCTGGATGAGCTTTGCATCATTCTATGATTCTATGATATCATGTGTCTGTCACAGCCCTGTTCCCTACGTTCCCACCTCTGGGTATTCAGAGTGCAATTTCTGGCTGCCTATAAGGATGATTCAAAAGTTTCAGGAGGATTTGCAAAGATTTGAGAAGTTGATGCTTACCTAGCTTGGTCTAAATTGCCATAATCACCCCACATCCCTGCAACAAGTCATTTATCCGGGATCTGTCAGTATCATCTTATCCCTATTCTTAGTCTTAGAAGAACAACTATGTGTCCCTGCTGAGGCAGACAGTCTCAGTTTAAGGAGTGAGACAGACTCTCTTTAACCTCTCTCAAAGTAGTTAAATGCTCCAGACTGGATTGGAAAGAATTGGAAGCATATAAAATACACATATCCAGAAATCACCTGGGCCATGGTTCTCCAAGAATTTATCTTGCCAACTCCAAGCCACAGCCAGCCCACTCCAGGACCAGCTTCCATGCATAGCAAAGCTAAGGCAGCCCACTGGAAAGGGAGAGAGTGAGGGAGAAGGAGAAGGGACATTTTGTGCTGTTCCCTTATCAATGGGAGATGCAGGCATTCTGGGAATGGAACAACACAGTTTCCTGTGTTCACCTCCTTGTACCCTCTGGTACTCTGAAAGAGTCATCTCTCTGGTTAGGGCACAGGCCTCAACCCACAACACAGTTTCATTTCTTTGCTACTGTTGGTAGTGAGCCAGATACAATGTTTTCATCATCTCTCCCCTGAAGACGGAGGAGGAATTGGATAAACTCTGGTGGCAAACTTCCTATTTCTCTTTTGATCTGAGTCCACAAGAAAATGTTTGGCTGGGGGGGGAAACGGGGAGCAACCCCTGAATAACTGATAGGTTATGAATTCAGTGTTACACCAGGCAACCTTTGCTGACAGCTTTCCTTGTTGCGCCCTTCTCTTTGGAGGTGGGCATCTACATGCTGCACTGTTGTCTATGACTGAAGAAGACTCATGATACCTTGGAACCCAACTGCTCATGTGCAGCCAGGGACAGCACACCACAATAAGCAGCAAGAGCTTTTCTCTGAGGTCTAGTGTCGTGATTAGGATGGAGGATGGTTATCAATTTATGAATTATGAAATATGAATTATGAAAATTATATTTTATTAATTATAATACTTATTAATAACCAATTAATCATATATATCATATATATATTTGAATGCATGGTTGTGAAAATATATTCCATAACTGGTTTAGTATATACAATTTGACCCAATTAGAATATTTACAGAATTAACTTCAATTAAGGGAACAAAGGGTGCAGTTCTGCAGCTTGTCCACCAGATGGAGACTCAACAAGATGCTTGGCGTCTGCAACTCTGTACAGAGATATTTACAATGCTATCAAGAGGCAATTCAAGCTGGAATATCACGTGGCTAGGCGCGGGCACTTTGAACTGAATGATACTGAGTGTTGCACATGTGAAAAGATCCACTGTGTCTTTGGTCATAGCGAAGAAAGTCTCTGGATCACGCTAGCTGCTTGCTGTTGCCTGTCGGCCCAGGCTGGCCCATTCTAGGTGGTAACTTTCTTTCTCCTCCCACCTCTGTGGGCGGGGCAAGGCTTTTTTTCTCCTCCCGTGGCTGCGGGAGGACCGACTTTCTGCCGATCGGCAGCTTCCCTTGGCAGGGTGGTCCCACGGTGCAACTGCAGTGACCAGGGGCTGGCAGGATCAGTGTGGCTCCCTGAACAGAGTCAGTCCGGCAGGGCGGGTCTGGGGGAGTGGTCCTGTGTGGCAGGGCTGGGTCCTTCAGGCTCGGCCCTTGCAGTCGAGGTGACGGTTCCCGGTAGGCAGGGTTGGACGTCTCCGATCCCGGAGACAGGCTTCGGGGAAGGGGTGTGGTGGAGCAGCACTTCCCCTTGGCTCGAAGTGGAGCTGACTATGCTGATCTCAGCGACTGCTTCCCATTTAAGGTTATGATGCAGTCCTTGGTCTGACTCAAAGGAGAGGATGTCTTCTCTCTCTCTCTCTCTCTTTCTCAGGAAATCCCGGGTTACTTTACCCTGACGGCACAGGGCTGTGGAGTGACGACAGTAGCTCCGCTTATCTCCCGCAAGCAGCGGGGGTCACGCAAGGTGCGTGGCTGCTTGGTTAGCTGCTTCTGGTTGCAGATGTTGGGCAGCTGGGCTTGGCCTAGTCCTTCCCCCTCTGGGCTAAAGCTTACCCTCGGGGTTCCAGTCCTTGTTGAGACACAACTGGGCTTACGACGCTGGCTTTCATAGCTTCAGCAAAGGGATTTCCTTTGCTGGTTCCTCCAACAGCTCAGGGAGCTGTCTTCTTTCCGTATTGCAGAGGCCTCTAGTATGCTTGAATGTGGGAGTGAGAAGACTTAGGGGTGCTGCCAGCTTACGTAGCTTGAGCAAAGCGAGAGAGAGCAAAAGGAGAGAGCAAATTGGTAAACAAGTGGGGTAATACTTATAGATTTCTCGAGGCTCTATCTGGCCAATGGGCACACTTGTCAACAACCTGCTTCCACCTATAGAAAGGGTGAAGCTAGAATTATGCCCTTAGATGGAAAGAGCATGAGCATGCCATGTGATGGGTGCATGTAGTTGTTTACACCTTAAGGAGACAGATTGGTGCCTGGGCCTTTGTCACCCTCTCTTGAAAGGAGGGTGGAAGGGGAGACTTGCCAAAACATGTTGGGACAAGTTTGCTGGAATTTGGAGGCATAATTCTGGGCATGGGGTGCCTTCACCACATCTAGAAAGAGGGTTATTGAAATTCATCCTCATTGGATTACTGTGGATGAGTGTGAGAAGTCAACAAAGGTATGGAATGCATGACTTCTCTAGCTGTGGTGTGATGATTCACAGCACCAGAGCCTAATTCTGTGCCTGACAGAGAGTTTACATCAATAGGAAAGACTTTTTTTTTTTTTTTTCCCCATTATGCTAAAGCTATTGTGGACTACCTGAGACACTTCAACATCCCTGGTGATAGATGGCAAAGCCAAGGAGATGATGTTTGGCTATTTAGCAATATGTGTATGTGGAAATGGAGTTGTACAAGTCTAAGCATTTGTGCCACGCACTTTTCATAAATAGAAAGATCAAGTCAATCAAGTCTAATAGTGATGATGCATCTTGTTCAGACACAGTGGTGTCAAGGACAAGTTTTCAAGAGCTCTTGATGACGACAAAGAACTGCCAGATCCTCTTTTCCCTTTTTTTTTTTTTTTTTTTT
>VXBD01006188.1:3472-23017 GCA_013399975.1 Indicator maculatus
CACAGGACTCAAGGTGTGGTCTGACCAGGGCTGAGTACAGGAGCAGAATAACCTCCCTTGTCCTGCTGGCCACACTATTCCTGATCCAGGCCAGGATGCCATTGGCTTTCCTGGCCACCTGGGCACACTGCTGGCTCCTGTTCAGCTACTATCAACCAGCACCCCCAGGTCCCTCTCTGCCTGGTGTTTCTGTGCTGGGCAGTCTAACAGAGTTGTTCTCCCGGCTTTGCTTTCAGAGATAACACACATGCATACTGACCTTGAAAGCTAAGTTCTAACAACCTCTCTGCTTCTTGTCTTTCTTCCTTCTGCCTGGGGGTCTGGGGAAGGCAGGGAAGGGGGAGGGCAGCTTTCTTGGCTTTGGCCAGGTGGGTTTTGTGCTGTTTCTGTTAATTGTACATCTTTGTCAATCCTGTCTATCTGTACATATTCGTTGCATTCATTGCAGACTGTAGGTTTTGCCTGTAAACACAGCTACATTTGCTTCTGAGCTGAGCTAGTCCGGGGTTGTTAATGTGGGAGGGGAATTTCAGCCCACCACACTACAACAGGAAGTTTCAATAGCTAAATATTAAAGGTATTAGCAAAATATTTCAAAGCCATTTATCCCATCAAAATTAGAAAACTCTGTGGGGTGTGGTTTGTAAGTTGTAGAAAGAAACCACAAATTTTCTCTCTTCTAGCCTGCTGCACATCTCATTTCTTTTAAAATAGTAAGACTGACAACGTTCAGCCTTGTACTGGAAAGCAAAAGTTTTTTTTTTTTTTAGCTTTTATAGCTTTTTCTCATTTCTACAGAACCACCTGTCTGTTACACATCCCACCCTTAGCATTTTTAAGCTTCATTAGCAATTCCCTTGTCAGTATTCCCTTCCCCCCCCCAAAAAAATATAGTACAAAATGAATACTTTTTTAGAAACACAAACTCAGCTGTGTCTGTCAAATTGATATGTGCCATCTTTATTTAGAAAGCTAAGTCATGTTGTTCCATCAGTGCATATAAATATTGATACTTTATGTAAATCCTTGGAAAAATCCTTGGAATTTGTGCTCCTAGGCTACAGAGTTGAATTATGGTTTAAAGATGTTTAGGGCAAGATTCTAATGGCCATATGTCTAATCCTAAACAAAATAATTCATACCACTGTCTAACCTTTGCTTTATAAAAATCTCTTTTCATACTAATATCAAGGGATAGAGAAACCTCATTCTTAAGCAGAACTAATTCTGCTTCAGATGTCAGAACTTGATATTTTCTGTGTAAAGCAGGTGTCAAGATTGAGCAAGTCTGACCTCCTTGATTGTTTCATGAAGATTCAAGATTGAGCAAGTCTGATCTCCTTGATTGTTTCATGAAGATTCAAGATTGAGCAAGTTTGATCTCCCTGATTGTTTCAGGAAGATTCAAGATTGAGCAAGTCTGATCTCCTTGATTGTTTCATGAAGATTCAAGATTGAGCAAGTCTGATCTCCTTGATTGTTTCATGAAGATTCAAGATTGAGCAAGTCTGATCTCCTTGATTGTTTCATGAAGATTCAAGATTGAGCAAGTCTGATCTCGATTGTTTCATGAAGATTCAAGATTGAGCAAGTCTGATCTCCTTGGTTGTTTCATGAAGATTCAAGATTGAGCAAGTCTGATCTCCTTGATTGTTTCATGATGATTACAACAGTGAATCTTCTAGAGAAGGATCTCCATCAACAGAGTCTTCAGAGTGTTAACATGTCATGTCAGAAAACACTTTTGGGGCCAGCTTTCCAAGGCAACACTAATAGATTCTTCAAAGGAAGCTAATTTAGGAAATTATTAGAGGAATCTAGGACTTTTTGCACACATATATCAATATGTGATAAATGTGTAAGACTACCTGCACCTTCAAAGGATTCATCAGCTTGAACCTGGCAGAGAAATCAGCAGGATCCATCAGCTTTTCTTGAGGAACAATGAGAAAAACCTAATTTGTACATTTCTTTGATGTTGTTGATTCATAGAATGGCTCAGGTCCCTATCTTAGAGGTCATCTATTCCAACCTCCCTGCCATGAGCAGGGATGCCTCTCAACTAGACTCAGCTGCTCAAGGTCTCATCCAGCCTGGCCTTGAATACCCCCAGGGAGGAGGTAGCCACAACTTCCCTGGGCAGCCTATTCCAGAGTCTCACCACCCTTCTGCTAAACTTCTTCCTAAAATGAAGTACAGGAATTTTACACAATATGTAAATAGCAAACATATTAGTTTCTAAATCACATAGACCAGGTTCTGGGTATCCCTTCCACTCTGAAAAGCAACTTAATCCCCTGAAGAGTTTCCTTGGGGATTTCATATCTTAAGCAAGCAGGTAAACCCACGCTAGCTGACAAAAGATTGGGGCCTTGGAGAGTGAGATTTCTCTCTCTCATAGTTCATGAAATAATTAAAATAAGCATCCATTCCATTCCCCTATTTAAAAAAAAAGAAAAAAAAAAAAAGAAAATCAAAGACCTGGAAAACATTCTGCAAAATGAGATTCTTCCTTTCTAATTAGTCCTACTCAGCAGCTCTCCTTATCAGAGAACCACTGTACAGGAGTTTTGTATGTTGTAGGAGCACTTTCAGCATTTCTGAATTGGCTTGATAAGTAACTGAAGTTAAGCATGCCTGACAATAAAGATTTTCTGTTCTTCCCAGAGTGAGAAACAGTGTATGTAATAGCTTCATCTGTTTGTTTGCTGTGTTGGTTTTTTAATAGCTGACTATTCCTTCCATGTGAAGCTGACTGACATCAACAGGCTGCTTTTGAAGAGCTGGCAACCTGCATTTTGAGGGAGTTTCTTTCATTTCTATAAGGGAGAGGAGCATGAAAGAGCAGACAAAGAGAATGTTTCAAAACACAGAGGTCAAGGTAATTTATATCCTACAGCTTCAAAGCTGTTGAGGAGTCCTCTAGGTCATTAATGCTGAATTTTAGAAAGGCAAATCAGTCTGGAGGAAGAAAGTTAGAATAATGCCAGTATCCTGAAGGGACAAACACTGAGCTGGGCTAATCTGGCAGGAAAGCTTCAATACAGTATCCTGTGAGTTCAGCTGCTTGTGATGCTATGTGCAAGCAACCAGGCACAGCACAGGGGTCAGCCAGCCTTGCACCCAACAGTCTGCCTGGGCCACCTCACCAGCTGAGGGCAGGTTATGCCTCCACAATAAACTGGATAACATCTTATTAGAAGCTTTCCTAAATGTTGTGCTTTTCAATGTCAAGTTTTCACCTGCAAATAGATTTTAAAATGTCAGGCTTTATCCTGAATCAAGTGGCAACAAGAAGCTGGGACTGAGCAAATTAAGCTCATGACCTCAACTGCAGCAAAGCTTTCCAGTGTATTGCTGGGTTATTTTTCCTGAGTCCTTGAAAAAATCCTAGGTGAAGACAACTTTTTAAAGGAAAATGGGAAATTTTTTTACTTTAAAAAAAAAATTAAATAGGTTAAATAATTTTTTGAAAACACATAAATACCTAGATTGTTTTAAGTATAAATATTCATTTTCCCTACTTGAGCTTTGCAAATATCTTCATTGTTTCTGCTGTTTTAACTATGCTATGAATAGGATGCTGGCATCCAACTTCTTGCTTACAATCATTTTTAACTGTGCTTTCATTGAGAGGGAAAAGACTGATGGAAAATGTATTGTTTCAATCTGCTTAATGAAAAATTAATTACCTATTTTGCTGGTGTATAATGTCTTGTGTCTCACACTCAAGCCATCCTACTGCATTTCATATGGGTTCATGTTTGTATTTCCTCTTACCACCAAGGCTTTTTTCCCCCCTGCCTGTAACTTTCTGCTTGTAAAACATTTATTTTCAACTAAATCTGTCTTAACAATATTTATAGCAGCTAGAAAAAGACATATTGGTGGGTTAAAAAGCAGCTGATGTACATCAACAGAGTTCTCTGATCTGACTGTGCAAAGTAAATCTGAAACCAATTTTTTTCAGTCATTTCGCTCAGAGATTTTCAAGGGTTGGCTTCAGTGAAATCCCATGCCAATGAAAGTGAACTTGGAAATGCAGAATACAAGAAGTTTCTTTTCATTAAGGCTTCTGCTGTGCTTCCCAATGACTTCAGAAGACTGCTAGATAAGGCACACAGCAGGAAAACTTTTATTAGTACATGTTTAAAAGCAGTTTACCTCACTGCCTGTCCAGGTCTCCAAGGATGAATTTAGCAATGAAAATAAGAATGAGCAAAGACCTTAAACCAAACTAGAGACTTTTGTGTCAGGTCAAAACACCTGAACAGAACCACAGAATAGTCTGGGTTGGATGGGACCTCTAAAAGTCATCCAGCCCAACCCCCTCTGCAGTAAGTAGAGACATCCTCCACTAGATGAATCTCTTTGGAGTTCAGAAGATAGGAAGTTCTCCATGTAGGCATATCCCAGTCATGTCAGAAATGCATAGAGTAATTAATAGAGCTTAATATATAATGGAAATTGACCATGGAACACTATTAGATCACCAAACTTGGCAACCTTGTCATGAGGAATACCAAACACCCTTAACTTTAAAAGTCCAGACTCAGCTGTGATCCCCACAGCATCCTGAAACAGAATACTTAGTCCTTCTGTTAAACAATTACCAACATTTGCAATTTCTAACAGCAAACAAATTTTCCTGATTCTTATTGAAAACCTTTAAATTGTAAAAGATTTTGACTCTCTGGTTGTCTACCACACAGACTGTGTCTGCATACAGAAGCTCATAATTCCTATTCAAGGTGAGGGTGGTTGTGAGGTGTCTGAAGCCCTCATGGCATCCCCTCTTCTAAACTGATGGAAGTGTTAAGGGTCTATTGCTGGAGTGGTTTGGATGCAGCAGTGTTTGAAAGCAGCAGATCATTAATATTGATACCAGGTTTAATATTAATGATAGCATTTACAATATGCTATTAAAATTTAAATGAACAGAGTACTGTGCAAATACCAGTTGTGCACATGAATATTAAATGTGGTATCTCATAGGGGAAACATTTTCCTCCATCTCTGTCCAGTTCTGACTGCATTTATTTAGTTCACAATGTGTTAAGGAGAGATCTCACCAACAAACTGAGTCAGAGGGCTGGAGCCCCTTCTTAAAGTCTTACTTTAAATATTCTTATCTAGAGCTGAAATCTCTGAGGTCTTTTAGTTCCACATCTTCAGAAACACAGCACAAAGACTTCACAAAGGTTCTGAAAGTAACCCTTTCATATTAGAAAACATTAAGAATCATTCAGACAATAACATCTGTGTACATTTTCACAAGTGTGGTTTCTTGATCAAGTTCATCCAAATTAGGTGACATTTTGCCAGGGTTATGTATTACCACACAGGCTTTGTCTTAGCAGCTGCTACAGTGTGATGCATGAATGTTGTCCAAAAATGCATAGCTCCTCCCTGTAGATGCACAAATTAAGGAGCAATTACTCTTCCAGCAGCTCCCGTTGCAACAATACACCCAGCTGCTGAGGTTTGGAACCCCTGCTTAAAAAGGAGCATGTAGCCCTCCTCACCACAGAAGCACAGCTTCTCTGTGCAGTCAGTTTCTTTCTCTCTACACTGTCCCCACAATTAAATAAGATTCATCCAGTATGAAAATTTGCCCCTGCCTGACCTTTCTCTGCTTCTGTGAACATTCTGCATCTGTCCAGCTGCTGCCTCTAAAGCTAAATGTTTGGATACAGGAATGTCAGTACTTTAAAATTCCCTCCTGGCATCATCCTCCCTAAATCCCAGGGGATCCCGCCCTGAGATCTTTCTGCTAAGTTTACCTGATGGAGAATTCCAAGGTGCATCACTTGTTAAAACTGGAGTGGGAGTTTTAAAACTGGAAATGGGATAATAACCTACAGAGATCACAGAATTTGCTGAACTGCCACAGTTGGAGAATCAAAAAGTTATATTTTGGAACTGGATTTGACATTTTTATTTTTATGTCTTTTCCCCTCACAGAGTGGAGGTAATTAACATTTAGGTAAGCAGCTGCAGTATTCATGGTAGTTGACATGGGCAGTAGTACTGCAGGACAAACCCTCAATGGGATTAGAAATGGCCAGAACCTTCATTTTGCTGGTTACAATACATGTGAGCCCTCATTTAGAGACAAGTATCATTTTCTGAGTACCAGACTCCTCAGGAACAGTTTGGGAATTAAATCTTTCTCTATGTTTGCCAAATGTGAACAGCTTCATGCACAGATTCATCAAAATGCTCTTTCCTGCAAAGTATTGTAGAGCTGCACACGAATTGTCTCACACACATAAATGAGCACAATTGCAATCTGCACTCTTTCTCCTCAAACACAAACTGCCACTCTCTGCTCTCATCACTGAGTGCTTCCTTAATCTCCCATCTGGAAGTAAAGGCTTGCACAAATGGATTTGGGCAAGTCACTGAAATATCACACAAAGTTCCTCTTTACTTCCTTCTATTCTTTTATTTCCTCAGTTTTAATTTCTTCTCCTTTTAGCTCTTGATTCATGTGGCTAAACTCAAGTGTGCCCTTACAAAGCAGAATGTATGTGCATGAATATATAAATATGGATGTGTACATATGAAATAACTTACTAAATAACCTACTAAATAGAAGTTGCAGGCTATAAAACTTAAGCTTATGTTTTTGTTCACATGAGGATTCTTTTAATGAGAGCTATGCATATATAAAATATCAAACAAATGACTTGAATTATAAAAAGTCTCATTACAGCTTCCTATTCTTAAAAGGATATTGTTCTCCTTGACTCTGTTCTGTCTCATAAAGAGGAAAAATATGGCAATCCTGATAATTAAATCCTAAAGACCTCATAGATAAGAGGGAAAAAAAGAAAAAAAAAAAAAAAAAAGAAAGCTAAAAGTACCATTTATGGGGAGAGTTGTGTGGTATGACTGCATTCATCTAGCATCCTGTCCTGAATTCCTAAGACTGGAAAGGATGATTGGAAAGCTCTGTCATTAATAAGGTGTATTCTGTCAGGGATTTCTGTGTATCAGTCCAGAAAAAAAGTCTTTGTGCAGGAAAGAAATATAATTTTGCCAACCAAATGTGGACAGAGTGGCTTGGAGTGGCAAGTGAGAATTCAAGGTGTTTTGAAGTCACAAAGATTATGTCCTTGGATGCAGGGTGTAGGACAAGGGACAATGGATGTAAACTACAGCACAGGAGGTTCCACCTCAACATGAGGAAAAACTTCTTCACTGTAAGGGTCCCAGAGCACTGGAGCAGGCTCCCCAGAGGGGTTGTGCAGTCTCCTTCTCTGGAGACTTTCAAGACCCATCTGGATGTGTTCCTGTGTGACTTGTGCTAGATTCTATGTGTTCTGGCAGGGGGGTTGGAGTTGATGATCTCCAGAGGTCCCCTCCAACCCCTAACATCCTGTGATGTAGACAAAGATGTAGCTTTAGCTGTCTCTAGTCTTCAAATACTCCAATATTTTCATATTCTGCTGAGATCCTGCCTTTCACTTTTCTGAAATGCAGGATTGTCACTTCCAGCTTCTCCACTGGAAGCAGAAGTAGAGTTGCTAGGACCAAGTGGATTGTGGAGATCCCTCAGGATTTCATTGCTTTTATTTAAGTGTCTCCTGAAAGGCCATTCCTTGCATTAGGCATCACTCCCCTAAGCATGGTTAATCAGAGCAGTAATCAAGCTGCATCTCACACAGCTTTGCATTAAACAGTTTCTGCCTTGGTGAGCTAAGCTTTGATGGATAAAATCAATCACTCCTGATTTTGGTGAGCTCCTATATTTCCAGTAGGTGAAAAAGCTTCCTGTACAACCTGATTCAGTTTCTGACTGTCAGACCAGAAGTAAACCCTTTGCAATGGAAGTATTTAAGATATGTTGTCAGTTCAGTAAGGGCATTTATAAATCCAGAGGCAAGGCATTGTCCAGCCTGCTGAGTGTGAAATTTATGACATTTCACCTATTTTTCTTTTTTTTAGCAGCAACAGCAAGCAGAAGCAGTAGTAGTGTGAAAGCATCAAGCTTTTGACTCAATGGTAACAGAAACTGACATTCTTACACAGCAAGTTGTATTTCAGGATACCAAAGTGCTTTAAAAAGTAAACACAGAGGGTCAGTCCCTAGGGAAGTGGGCTCTAGCTATCTCTGGAAAAGACTGCAGAAGCCCTTTATTACATACAGCATAGCTTCAAACAACTGTTTTAATAAGAAAGTGAGAAATGTCAGTTATCACAGATAAAGAAAAGCTTACTGTTTGCATCTCACAACTAGGTAGTATTGGGCCCTACTGAAATGAGAAACCAAATGGGAATATGACTGAGTCAAGTTACAGTCACAGGTCCTTCTCTGATTGAGCAGTAATTGACATTTTCATTATGTCTCTCTCTTTTTCATTTTCTCTCCATAGTCAGGTATTCAACCTCAGAATCACAGAACCCTTGAATCACAGAACCTCAGAACCACAGAATCACAGGACCTCAGAGTCACAGGACCTCAGGACCTCAGAATCAGGCTGGAAGGGACCTCAAAAGGTCACCCAGTCCTACCCCCCACTCCCAGAACAGAATCACTTATACCAGATCACTCAGGAGGGCATCCAGATGGGTCTTGAATATCTCCAGAGAGGGAGACTCCACAACCCCCCTGGGCAGCCTGTTCCAGTGCTCCATCACCCTCACAGTGAAAAAAATTCTTCCTTATATTTATGTGAAACTTCCTATGCCTCAGCTTCCACCCATTGCCCCTTGTCTTGTCGTTGGGCACCACCTGAGCCTGGCTCCATCCTCTTGGCACTCACCCTTTACATATTTATAAATATTGATGAGGGCACCTCTCAGTCTCCTCTTCTCTAAGCTAAAGAGCCCCAGCTCCCTCTGCATTAGAAACCATAATCTCTAGCCAGCTAAAACACAAGTGGTTCAGATTTCACTTTGCAACTCCCAGCCATGCATACAAAAAAAAAAAAAAGACTCCTCCCAACCTTCAACAAAGATGACAATTGTGAAATTGTTTAAGGATTAAATAATAATAATTAAAAAAAAAAGGTAGGGAGAAAATTAGTCCTCAATATACTCTTCCACATGGCAACATCAAGTGTCCAATAGTACCCAGGCATATACATTGGTTTGATGATATTTTTGTGGCCACTAGTGGAAAGAGTGGAACCCCATCTTATAATAAAAGTGTCTTTTTCAGCTGCCTGGCTCAACACCTTCTTCTCTGAGTCACAAGAGTTGCTTCCCTAACACAAGGAAAACCTTAATTCCTCCTGAGCCCCCTCAGTTGTGGCCCCTTTTTAGCAGTACTCACCATTTTCAGTATCTGCAAAGGGTTAGAGAAGCCTGGATCTGATCTTTTTCCACAGAGACTTGGAGAGAAGCCATTCAGGAAAGGAAAGGGTGATCAGGTGAGGCTTTTATCAGCTCATCATTACCCCTTCACTCCTGTCAGCTGTGCAGACACCTTCCAGGTGTAGGCTGCAGAACACATTAACTTCCCACCAGAATTTCTACAGCTTCCTACAAATGCTTCTAAACTTCTGCTTTGACATGAACTGCAGTCATAATGAGTAATGGGCAGTACCTGTGACACATTTTACACAATTCACAGACCATTGATTTGGTTTTGGCATCCAGTCCAGCAGAGAACTGCAAGATGAAGTAGTTAAACCTTGCAAGCTGAGAGGCACATTTGCTGTATCTAAACATCATGGCTTCGAGTTTATTTACATTAATATAATTTGTTAGATCTTTCTGTACAGAAAATCAATTTTACTAGGGTAGAGACAAAAGGTTAATCAAGCTTAGTGAGAGGAAAATTGGCCTTTTTGTGGTTGTTTGCAGAAAAACAACCCCACATGCTTTTAGCTAATAAATAAATAAATAAGAAGGAAACTGAGCAGCTGAGATTGTGAGGTAAAAACTTCATGGAGCTGAATCAAAGATGCCATAAAAGTCAGAAAGAATTGGCAGGTTGTTTACAGTTCCCACTGAAGTTTCTGGAATTACACAGGGAGTTACACAAACAGAGCTTCTGCTCCAGGGATGAACAATGAAAGCACAACCCTTCAAGTGCTCTGTGCTCTGAGGAGTTCCTGCTGTGAAAATATCCCAAATTATTTGGGATTGTGTCATATCTGCAAGGCAAATCAGGAGTTTTACTCTGATCACTACCAAAGTCCTGATGTAAAAATATAGACACAAATCTGTCATCTACAGGCCAGAACTCCCCCTGAAAATGCAATAGTCTGTCCTGATCTTGTCTCTCAACACTTTTAGCTGAATGGATGGAGTGGAGAAGAAGTATCAAGATTTTTTTCTTTTAATTGACATTATTTTGCTTTCTTGAAGAATTTTTGAGCCAGGAATAGGAACTGACAGAGACCAAACCAGAGAGCAGAAGCCAGGAATAGACCTTCTAGCTGTCTGCTGTAGGTGGTCATGAGTAATTCACCAGAAGGCATTCCCAGCTGGTGGAACACATGATTAGATTTTTTTCTTTCCCTAGCAAAAATGATAATTGTTTTTATTGTTATGTTTCCACTTTTTGATGTTTCCCAAGGAACTACTTTCAGTGTGAAATCAATTTATCCACTACTGAAGCTCATCTCTGAAGTAAAATGGGACAATAACCAAGGGCTGGGTGTCAAGAGGCAGGGGACAGGCTCTGCTCAGTTGCACCCTGGGATAGGACAAGGGATAATGGATATAAACTACAGCACAGGAGGTTCCACCTCAGCATGAGGTGGTGGTCACAGAGCACTGGAAGAGTCTGCTCAGAGAGGTTGTGAAGTCTCTTTCTCTGGAGACTTTCCAGACCCATCTGGATGTGTTCCTGTGTGACCTGTGCTACATTCCATGGTCCTGCTTTGGCAGGGGGGTTGGATTCCATAGTCTCTGGAGGTCCTTTCCAAGCCACATTAACATAATCTGAACCTGACTAAACAGTGGCCTAGTTGCCAAAGCCTTCCTCTGCAATAATGCCTAATTCTTAACTAGAAACAAATTCACACAAGTAGATGTTAGGCTTAGAAGGAATGGGAATTTCAAAAGCACTTTAAACAAACGTATAACCTTGATCATTTCCAGTCTGATGCTCCAGACTCCTAGCAATCACAGAATCATAGAATCATAGAACACCCTAGGCTGGAAGGGACCTCCCAAGGTCATCCACCCTGACCTCCCCCCAGTCAGCAGGGACATCCCCAACTGGATCAGGTTGCCCAGGCCTCATCGAGCCTCAGATCTCCAGGGATGGAGCCTCAACAACCTCCCTGGGCAACCTGTTCCAGTGTTCCACTACCCTCACAATAAAGAGCTTCTAAATTCCAATCTAAATCTGCCCTTTTCCAGTTTGAAGCCATTGCCCTTTGTCTTGTCACTGCAGTCCTTTGCAAACAGTCTCTCTCCATCCTTCCTGTAGGCTCTCTTCAGGTACTGACAGGCTGCTATTACCTCTCCCCTGGAGCCTCCTCTTCTCCAGGCTGAACACCCCCAGCTCCTTCAGCCTGTCCTCATAGCCGAGGTGCTCCAACCCCCTGATCATTTTCCTGGCCTTAAATGATAAGGCAAAATCCTCAGACTGTCTGGCCTTGCAGCTAACACTGCTTTTATGTTTTATATATGCAAAGCAGAGGCAGGAACTCAGAAAATGATGTTTTGCATTCAGCCACTGTCTTCTGTCAACTTGACTTCTGTCATCACTCTGCCTTTAATCAGGCTTCCCATTATTGCCTCTCCTCAGATTACCTTTCTTTTCCAAATCATTAACATAGAAACTCTAAATCTGAACTTGAGAAGTTAGACCTCTATATATTCTTCAGTATTTCTGCTGTCCTTTCACCAGCCCCTGGTGCAGAGTCACAATTCATCCTGTTTCTCTCCCCTCACATTTCATTGGCATCCTGACAAATTTACTCATCTTTTACAAATCTAACTCTTCCCTTTACTTGCCATTGCATTTTCTAAGCCAGCCTTTCTTTCTTTCTGAGCATTCTCTTCTGTTCACTACTCTCCATATATTTAACTCTTAAATGACTTTTGCAATGTTTCTGTAGCATAAGAATCTTCTCCATGACTTTTGCTGTTCCTTGTTTTATTCTGATGCAGGTTCTGACTATATGTGCTGACTGCCAAAGGTAGAGAAATGAGTCTGGTTGGTGTGGGACTGTTCTAAACTGAGACACATTTGGAGACCTACATTTATGTACTGTGACAAGTCCTCTCCCAAGTATCTGTCTCATAACCTATGCTATTCTAGATAATTATATATATGTCACAGGATCACAGAATATCAGGGGTTGGAAGGGACCTCTGAAGTTTACTGAGTTCAATTCCCTCTGCCAGAGCAGGACCATAGAATCCAGCACAGGTCACACAGGAACACATCCAGATGGGGATTGAAAGTCTCCAGAGAAGGAGACTCCACAACCCCTCTGGGCAGCCTGTTCCAGTGCTCTGTGACCCTCACAGTGAAGAAGTTCCTCCTCATGTTGAGGTGGAACCTCCTGTGCTGGAGTTTCTATCCATTGCCCCTTGTCTTATCACAGGATGCAACTGAGCAGAGCCTGTCCCCTCCCTCTTGACCCCCAGCCCTCAGATATTTGTAAGCATTTATTAAATCCCCTCTCAGTCTTCTCCTTTCCAGGCTAACCACCCCCAGAGCTCTCAGCCTCTCCTCACCAGGCAGTGCTCCAGTCCCTCAATCATCCTTGTAGCCCTCTGTTAGACTCTCTCCAGCAGATCCCTGTCCCTCTTGAACTGGGGAGCCCAGAACTGGATGCAATATTCCAGGTGTGGCCTCACCAGGGCAGAATAGAGGAGGAGGAGAACCTCCCTGCATCTGCTGGACACACTCCTCCTAATGCACCCCATGTATGTATTTCAAAATGCTGTTTGTTTCACAGGCTTCTTCCAAATCCATTCCTACCCACTTGTAAACCAACATGCTGAGTGTGCTGGCTTTATTAGGCACTAGTTTCCAAGAGAAAAAAAATATTATGCCTTATCAACTGATTAAAGGGTCTAATCTCCTTGGGTATGAGATCTCTGTACTCTTTCTTTATTTGATTAGGTTTTTGAATAGTATAAACCAAAATCAGCAGGCAGACTCCATTAATGTATTCTGCTTCAGGAATGGTGCATTTAAATCAATTTTGCATTTTATTTATTATTTAAGAGCCTGAGAGAAACTGTTTAAAGGACTCTTTCCTCCTCAGCATTACACTCTGAGGTGTTTGTCAGTTTGTAACAACATTTTCAAAGCAGCATAGGGCGATTCAGTCAAGTGGTCTCCCTTGTTTGAGAGTCTTGCAGTTCTCCTTAAAACCACTTCTGTGTAGTTTACATAATAAGTTGAAAAAAATAAGTTGAAATAATAAATTGAAATAATAAGTTTGAACAATGAGCTGTGCTCCTTCCTCTCCTCCATGCTCAATGTGATTTCCTCTACCATTTTAGGACACAGAGAGAGCAACATCAAACCCAAGGAACTAACCTATGTGTTTTTAATCCCTTGTTATGAAGATCTGATTTCAAAATGATATTTGTCTCTCAGATTTGGCAGCTACCTTCTTTTCTTTTCCAGAATCAGTGATGTGACTATACCACATCACTGACAGGCTGGAGAGGTGGGCACAAGCCAACCTCATGAGGTTCAACAAGACCAAGTGCAAGGTCCTGCATCTGGGTTGAGGCAATCCCAAGCACAAATCCAGGCTGGGCAGGGACTGGCTGGAGAGCAGCCCTGAGAAGAGGGACTTGGGGGTGCTGGTGGATGAGAAGCTCAACATGAGCCAGCAGTGAGCACTTGCAGCCCAGAAAGCCAACCAGAGCCTGGGCTGCATCGAGACTAGGGGAATGGAACAAAGCTGGAAGTGGGGAGATTCAGACTGGACATGAGGAAGAAGTTCTTCCCCATGAGAGTGGTGAGAGCCTGGAATGGGTTGTCCAGGGAGGTGGTTGAGGCCCCATCCCTGGAGGTGTTTGCAGCCAGGCTGGATGAGGCTGTGGACAGCCTGATGTAGTGTGAGGTGTCCCTGCCCATGGCAGGGGGGTTGGAACTGGATGATCCTTGTGGTCCCTTCCAACCCTGACTGATTCTATGATTCTCTATTCTCCCCAGGACTTAAACTAACTTCCTCTTCAAATTAGCCAGAGAGAAATTGATACAGAAGAATATCTAGCACCTTTTTTTTTCCACACAAACAGCCAAGTGTCTCACAGAGAGCAATGGCAAAAGCGTGTCCAAGAAGCCAGGCAGAGCAGCACCAAGACATACCTCCAGGTCAAAAAGCCCAGTAAATTGTTAGTTCCCTGGCACTAGGTTGCTCACTGAAGTACTACCAGACTCAGAAATACACTAGGCAAAAAAAAAAAAAAGGGTGGCAAGTGGGTGGTCTGTGCTAAAGGCCAATGTCAAGTATACTTCAGGCTTCTGAAGGAGTGAGAAACCACCTCCCTGAGTCACTGCCATTTGGTTGTCATCACTTGTGAAGGAAAACCAGCCACACTCTTTTTATAAGCCTCTAAAACACTCAAGTCCCTAGTGGGGCTGCCTTGCAGGCTGCATCAACTTACCACGGCACAATAAATTCCAAAGGGGAGAGCTTCAGCATCCCTGGCTGATTTCCCAACAGGTCTGGAACCTTATAGAGGGAACAAGATGTTCAGACAAGAAGCAGAGAGAGGAGCATTATGTCCATAATAGCAACTGAATACATAATGACCAGCAATAAAGGAAGAATAAATACACAGAGCTACGTGCAAGATGGGCAGTGGTTCTGTGAGCAGCCTCCCTGGGCTTGGAGACCACTTAGAGCTGAATTCAATGCCTGCTCTGGCAGGAACACAATCATGGCCCAAATGCTGCAGCCTTGACTACGGACTCTATAGATATCCTCTAAGCATTGCATGCCAAGATCCTTCACTTCAATGAGAAGAGAATCACAGGATCTAAGTGGCACTGCTGAGCCCTTCCAGCATCCAGGCACACTGAAAAGTAGGCCACTCTCAGCATGACTATGCTGTTTCATTTTTTTTTTTTAATGTACTCTACCCATAAGGTAAAACTAAGACCCAGAGTTTGCAAAGAGCTCTGTAGAGCTAGACTTGGGGTTTTAAACTAACCAGGTCACTGTTTTGTCCTTATGAAAATAAATTGAAGGTGCTAACCAGACTGTAGGTTTAGAGTGGACATTAGCAAATATTTTTTCAGGCAAAGAGCGGTGAGGCATTGGAATGTGCTGCCCAGGGAGGTGTTTGAGTCACCAAGCCTGGATGTGTTTCAAGGTGGTTTGGATGTGGTGCTTGGGGGTATGGTTTAGGGGTGAACTTTAGAGTAGAGTTAACAGTTGGATTTGGTGATCCTGAGGGTCTTTTCCAACCTGAATGTTTCTGTGATTCTGTGATTCTATGTCAGATACCTCACTGCATGATGTTCTATAAGCAACCATCTGCATGTCCTTGGAGCACATCATTATAGATGGAAAACTATACCTGCAGATAGAAAAGGGCTAAATCAAGGCAGGCTCTAAAGCTCCCTGTTGCTGGTATCATTTGTCACTACATGAAAATCAATTATTTTACTTAAAAAAAAAGAAAAGAGGCACAAAAAAAAAACCAAACAAAAAAGAAAACCTCCCCTATGTGCAATGCCAAGTAAAGCTTCAACACATCACTTGAGCAATCTCAGTATGAGTCTGCTGGCATCTTAAAGCAGCAGTGAACACCCATATTCATATTATCTTTGAAGCCCTCTGCTCCCCATTTGGGGTCATCAAAGAAGAGCAGGAAAGGTCATGCCTGTTGAATTTCTCTGTAATAACCTGACTGAAAATGGTCATCCCTGAATATCAAACCAGTAATATGACAAAGATCTTCAGACATACATTGGAAACACAAGGTAATGAAATCATGTGCAGAGAGTACCAACATTATATCTGGCTACACATTTATTGACAGTCATAACAGTTCATGACTTTTTTTTTTTTCCCCTAGGTCTCTTGGCAGAACTTCATTGGACACTCTCCCATTTTCTCAACATCCTTCTTGAAATGTGGGCTTAATATTGGACAAATTGCCCGTGTGACTTCACCAGTGACAAGTGGCAATAGCAACCACAACAATTTTCTTTGATCCACTGGCCATGCTCCTTCTAATTCACTTCTGTATTTAATCTGATTTGGTTTGGGAGGTTTACCTTATCTGAAACCAGAGCACAATGCTGGCTGACATTCACACTAGTATCCACTCTGCCTCTTCAGCAGGTTTACAACTCAGCCAGTCAGTTCCCAGCCTGTGCAGATTCACATGGTTATTCATCTCTTGGTTGAGACATTTATACTTTCCATCATGAGGCTTCAGCTGGTCCATTTTTGTGTTTTACTCTGGTCCCTCTGTATTGAAATCCTGCCATTTGGCATGCCAGCCAATTTTCTTCCCGATGCAGCGGCATCCATAAATCTGCTGAGAGTGTACTCTGTCACATCACCCAGGGATGCTGCTGAAGATACTGAATAACATCAGCCCCAGTACTGACCCTGGGGTGGCTCTGCTACCTCTGCCAAGTGAACATCAAGCAATTGATTACTGTGCTATGAGCTTGGCAGGTTGGCAGCCCAGCTGGTTTTCAACCTGTGTCCATTTGCACAGCTCACAGTTCTTCTGCTTCCAAGTAAGAGTGCCTGGGAACTGGTGACAGAAGCACTCCTGGAGTCAAGGTGCATTAACCCAAGCTATTTCCAGCCACATATTTGGTCTTCTCTTCAGAGAAACAGCAAACAGTTGGGTCAGGTAAGATTTGCCCTGCTAAATCCATGGTGACTCTCTTCTTTCTTGCTTGGAAATCAATTCCAAGAGGATATGTTTCCTGAACTGAGTTGAAACCTACACTTCCCTGGTTCCTTTTTGTTATTCTTTAGATGGAAGAAACATTTGGGGGTTTTCCCAGTCTTTGGGGACCTTGAGTGCCAGAGCTTTTCATTAGATGATAGGCACTGCTACTGCCTCCTCTTCTAGCACCCACAAATGACTCCTCTTGGTGGAACTGCATTTCTGTACCTACAGCTTCTGCCTTTCTCCTAACCTGTAGTTTCATCCTGCCCTCCAGCAATCTTCTTCTTCCTAAAGCACTGTGTAAAACACTTGAAAATAGTTTTCCAAGCACTCAGCAGCTTGCTGAGCACTACTGATGTAACTTCAAAATGTTTTTCTCAGCCAGCTGAAAATATCTGATGCTTTCCATCATACAGAGGCATGTTACAATTGGCCATGCAAATTCATACAACTTTGCTCTTGTGTTGATTTTGTTTTGTTTTGTTTTGTTTCCACACAGGAAAACTGAACAGGAATGAGGAACAATTCTGTGAAGCAGGACTATTGCAGCAAGGTCAAGATATAATATTTTCAAATCACAGTAAGAAGAGATATGCAAAACCTTGGGATGAAGAGGGGTGTCATTCTGCTCCTTGCAGGAGAGGCTACTTCCACAGCACTCCTTCCTTGCTGCCACTGATACAGCTGTCAAGAGTTTCAGTATTGGTTTTATTTCCCTTGCTGAAGTTCTACCTAGTGATCTGTCAGTGCATCCCCTGCCCTCAGCCTACTACCATCAGTATTGCAACTGAATAGGAGCCAGCAGTGTGCCCAGGTGGCCAAGAAAGCCAAAGGCATCCTGGCTGGAATCAGCAATGCTGTGTCCAGCAGGAGCAGGCAGGGGATTGTCCCCTGGCACTCAGCTCTGCTGAGGCCACACCTTGAGTGTTGTGTCCAGTTTGGGGCACCTCAGTACAAGAGAGATGTGGAGGTGCTGGAGGAAGGGCAGAGGAGGGCAAGGAAGCTGTGAAGGGCCTGGAGAATAAATCTGATGAAGAGTGACTGAAGGAGCTGGGGATGGTTAGTTTGAAAAAGAGGAGGCTGAGGGGAGACCTCATTGCTCTCTACGACTACCTGAAAGGAGGTTGTGGAGAGGCTGCTGCTGGTCTCTTCTCCCAGGGAATTAGTGATAGGACAAGGGGGAATAGTCTCAGGGGTTGGTTTAGACGGACAGTAGGAAAAAACTTTTCAGGGAAATAGTGGTGAGGCATTGGAATGTGCTGCCCAGGGAGGTGGTTGAGTCACCAAGCCTGGATGTGTTTCAAGGTGGTTTGGATATGGTGCTTGGGGCTATGGTTTAGGGTGACCCTTGTAGAGTAGGGTTCTGGGTTGGACTTGGTGATCCTGAGGGTCTTTTCCAGCCTGAAAAGATTCTGTGCTCATTGATCCTGAATTGATGTTGTGACAGAACTAGAATCATAGAATCATAGCTATGTAATAAAAAACAATAAAAACTTTTGAGGGATTTAATCTGAAATATGTAGCTTTCTTTTTTTCTTTTTAGGTACTGTTTGTTCCCTGGATAAAAGAATCTAATGAATCTACAGAAGAATCTCATGCATATTCTAGGTTGAATGAAATATGCCTTGACATATGTTCCATATATTATTACTATTTTTCTTCTGCTCTGCAAATAACCTATGTTGGTTACAATTCCCTCAGAGCAGGGGAAACAACTGACTTCTCATCTTGTCCACACAGAAAAAAATTAGTAGAATGTGGATAAATGTTCAAAAAGACTCCAACAGGAAGCTACATTCTGATTTTCATTGCCAAATATTTGAAATTCTTTGCCACAATCTCAGTAGTGAGGCTTCTGCCACTCTCTGTGCCATTACCAAAGGCATCATCCTCCATGGGAAATCTGCTCTGCTCTCTGCTTTGTGCATAAATGGGTGTCAAGTGGAAGGGGCCAGGCTCTTTTTGGTGGTTCACAGTGACAAGACAAGGAACAATGGGTTCAAGTTTGAACAGAGAAGATTTCAGCTCAACATGAGGAGAAACTTCTTTCCAGTGAGGGTGACAGAGCACTGGAACAGGCTGCTCAGAGACTTTAAAGCTGACCCTCATCATCGTCTAGTGTAAGATGCACACTTGGGTAAAACTTGAGAGGAAGTAGTGATAATGAAAGGATAAAATTATCTATTTATCTATTATTTGCACGTCTACAGCTTTCAAAATCCCTGTGGGGAAAAAAAAAAGGTTTTGGAGACTTTATGGAAGTCTTATGAAAGAATGAGTGCCCTGGTCTTCCAGCTTTTTCAGGATTAGAATCATAGAATCATAGAATCAAATAGGTTGGAAGAGACCTCCAAGCTCATCCAGTCCAACCTATCACCCAGCCCTATCCAATCACCCAGACCATGGCACTAAGTGCCTCANTGAGCCTCCTCTTCCCCAGGCTAAACACCCCCAGCTCCCTCAGCTTCTCCTCATAGGATTTCCAGACCCCTCACCAGCTTTGTCATCATTCTCTGGACACCTTCCAATGTCTCAACACCTCTTGAACTGAGGAGCCCAGAACTGAATAGCAGCCCAGAATGTCCTTATAGAACAACACTAGAAGTTTGTCTTTAAGATTTGTTTCTCAAATCTCCAGTTGCACAAAAGAAATTAATGTGGATTTTCTTTTTTCTTTTCCTTTTTTTCTTTTCTCTTCTTTCTTCTTCTCTTTTCTTTTCTTTTTCTTTCTCTTTTCCT